>KN881624.1:8734-19173 GCA_000934395.1 Fistulina hepatica ATCC 64428 | reverse complement strand
GTCATCAGCTTCGATTCCCCGCCGAGAGATGCGGTGGCCGAGGAAGTGGATTTCGGTTTGGAAGAATTTGGACTTGTTCTCGTTACAGTAGAGACCGTGTTCTCGGAGTGCATCCATGATTAAACGAACATGACGGATATGATCTTCAAGTGTATCTGAGTAAATGACTATGTCGTCGAGGTAGACATGGCAGATCGACCCAATATACTTGCGAAGGGCATTGGTGATGCGGTGTTGGTGGATTGGTGGCGAATTTTGCATGCCCATTGGCATGACAAGTTATTCGTACAGTCCGAAAGGGGTGGTGACGGCAGTCAAATGGACATCGCGAGGGTTCATACGTGTTTGAAAAAAACTGTTTGTCATGTCCAGTATGGACCAGTATTTGGCTTTGCCAATATCGGCGAGGATATCGTCGACGCGCGGCAGCGGAAAAGAGTCGGGAACAGTATTTGCATTGAGCTGACGATAATCGCAGACCCATCGTGGCGGAACCGTTGGATCCTTTTTTGGTATAATAAAGGATGGAGACGCGAACTGAGAAGAAGACGGCTGTATGCGGCCTGCGTCAAGGTGTCCTTGGATGAGTTTATGCCATGCCTCACGGTATTTACGGGGACACGCATAGGTACGGGGCACGATTGTCCGTTTCTCATCACGGAGGCGGATATTGCATTGAACAAGTGATGGCAGCTGGTCGACGTGAGGCAATGGGGCAAACACATCTTTATATTCAGACTTGATGGATACTGCGAGCTGGAGCAACCTTTCTTCGCTAGCCAGTTGTTCGACACGTGTTCGTAGGGCGCAGACCTCCACACCGGGCAGACAGGAAACAGTATGTTGTTCTAAGTCAGTCGCGCGGGGGTGTATGGTGTCGCGAAGTTGAGCCAACATCGCGCGACGGTTACTCATGAGGGTATGATACTGTTCTTTGAGACGAGGTCGGGGGGGCGGTGGGGGTTCGGGAATCTTTGGATGCAATAAGTCGAAACCCGAATCTTTACAAATACATGAACGTTCTTCTGCGTCAACTACGATACGGTTCAGTACGAGCCAAGGGAGACCTAAGATGACGTCGGTACACAGTGAAGGACATATGACAGCTTTTACAGTGCGGGCGGAATACGCAAGCGAGGGATCGTACAGTTTTAGTTTAACATATTCGGTCAAGAGAAGAGCGCTTTCAGGCGGTGATACAGGTGGGGATTGATTGAGCGAGACAGAGTTTACAGGACAGTCCTTCGGCGATGCGGCAAATGCAGGTGAGACAGGTAGCGGGGTATGCAAACGACGACGGCGCAACTGGAGTTGATTGACGGCATGTGTGCTAATCATCACTATAGGAGCTCCATGGTCAATTAAAGAACGCAAGGGGATGATATCGGAAGAGTTTGCATTGAACGCGATCGCATTCCACACAAGGTGGGGAACAGTTGGCAGAGTTGATGGGGTGGGGTTTGCAACGGCAGCACAGTGTAAAGGACGTACCGTTTCAGAAGGAGTATAGTCCGAATCATCGGAACCATCAGACAAATTGGCGTACAAGGCATCAGTAGACGCAGCGGGGAAGACTGCGCCGACGTCGTAATCCATGGTGTTGACGATCGGCATGGGTGCGACAGCAGCGGTCACGTTCTTCAAGGAATCAGGGAAGCGAGGGGTGACTTGTTGCTCGGCGTTGTGGGAGGCGTTCCACTTGGTAGCGGCGTCTTTGCATTGAGCCCAAGAGACGGGCTTGTAGCCTTCACGCTTGGGAAACGCGCCGGTGCACTGTCTGCTGACGTGGCCGGCGAACGGGAGACGACATTTATAACAACCTTTGTTGTCCGTCAGGAGTGCCTTCTCGGCCGGCGTTAGCTGAGGTGGACGATCTGTCGTGACGGTGGAGGCGGTACTAGCGGTAGCGTGCTGCGTGGAAAGTCGGGGTGTTGCATTGTAGCGTCGGGAAGGCTCCCCAAGCGCCGATGCAGCCGGACGTTTAAGGGCAGCCACATGCGCAGCGAATTCCAGCTTCTTGTTCTTGAGCTGGGTGTCACGACGATGGACGACGGCGACCCAGTCCTTGAATGGCAATGCAAGAAAACGCGTGGTGTCAGCATCATCGCCGCATTCCTCCACTTCAATGTGATCACGTAACGGGGCCGCATACATACGCTCAATCGCATCCCGCAAGACTTTGTTATCGATGCTGTAGGGGCTATCATTGAGGTACGCAGCACGGCGCTGCAGACGGTGTACATAGTTCTTGAACCCTTCATTCGTCTTTTGACGGGCGGACAAGATTTCAGTGCGCATCGCGCGGTCCCAGCCAGGGTCGAGAACCTCCTTGATCAGTTCATGCTTCCATTCGGGAAAAGTCATATCGGCGAAGGCTGTTTCATTGGCGGCAAACCAATCGCGACGAATGGGATCTGCTTGTAAGGTTCCACGGGCGGCAATGATCTGCTCATCAGTGGTGATGTCTTTTTCAGCAAAATATGTTTCGAGGGCAGCGAGCGTATCAAAGATTAATTCGGGCGAGACAGGACCTGCTGACAATACCGGGCGCTTGCCTGGTTCAGCCTTCAATTTTGCGATAGTGACATCGGAATCGGCGGCAGCGGCGTAAGACATGGTGGAGGGGTCGTCTTCGGTGTCTGAAGAGTCGGAAGATGAAGAGTCGGAAGAGGAAGAGGCAGGCGATTCGGCAGGGCTGGGATTGGTGGCGTAAGACAGCGAAGGCGAGGTATATGCGTCGTCGGAAGTGGTATATGCGTCGTTTGAACACGTGGGGTGCGATGACGGCGGTTCCAACGAAGTCTCAGTCACAGGCGTCAACGGCAACTGTGGAACTGTGGTTGTCGTCGGCGTCAGCAAGGCCGGCGTCGTGGATGTCGCGCGACTGCGCGTCACCAGCGAATTTGGGCAGGACGGCTTACGCGACAGCTTGACGTTGTGGGCTGTCATGTCATCAGCAAACGTCGTGGTTGCAGAAGACGGTGAGTGTGGAATAACAACAGAACGGCAAGATACCGGTGGAAGAAACAGCAGAACAGCGGTACGGCAACGGCGATGGTGGACAGGCGGCAATCAGCGGTGTAATAGGCGAGCCGGCGGCACGCCTAAGTGGACAACGGCAAATACGAAAATTGGAGAAAATTAATTGCTATACAAGTATAGCTCGACGAGCGAAGACGGCGAAAGTCAGGATGGAGGATGACAAGAAGAAAAAAAAAAATGAAAGACGCCAAAGATGGATGATTCAAAAAAAGTGGAAGAGAACGTACGTTCTCTCACTAAGGTTGTCGGTCACACACGTTGAATCAAGACCTTTGTGTATTCTCAACAAGAAAGCGTACGCGGGTGAACGTAAGGAAAGAAAGAAGAAGGAATGCTCGTCACAACATTGTGCGAGCTTAAATAGGCAGCTGGTGCCGAGATGCCGTGCAGGTAAGTACGTCAGTATCATGATGTCGTAAGGAGCAGCCTTACACACATTAGTGCATTAGCGCGGCATTGTAGGGTGGAATCTAGTTACCCATGTAGAACGTAGGTACGGTTCGGGAACTAAGCGATGGCGGACGGTGCGTGTCAGCCTCAGCACGGAATAAAAGAGCTGTATTAGTATACCTAAGCGACAGCGGACAGTACACGTCACTACTACATGTCAGTACACTGTGGTAGGTATATATGAACATAAGACTTACGCCTCAGCACGGAATAAAAGAGCTGAGGTGTCGAAGCGAAAATTGAGCGACTATATGAAGTGATCAAAATGAAATGCCCGATATGGCTTGGGCTAATGATAGGTAGTAAGGAGTCTGATCAAATGACGACGTATATATCTCTACACTCCCCCTCAAGCCTTAGGAGGGCAGGCGAGACCAAGAAGGGATCGTAAGTACTCGAAACGAACACGGGGAAGGGCTTTGGTGAAGATGTCCGCAATCATGGACTCTGTAGGTACCCATTTTATAGCTATAGTATTGGACGCGACGGTTTGACGGATATAATGGTATTTGATATCAATGTGTTTAGTGCGCGCGTGAAAGGTGGATTCTTGGGTGAGGCGGAGGGAAGATTGATTGTCACCAAAAAGAATAGAAGGCGAAGAAGATGTGAAATCAGAGAATAAAAATGACAACTCATCACATAAACGTTGAAGCCAAATGGCTTCTTTTGCAGCCTCAGTTAGGGCGACATATTCCGATTCAGTACTAGACAAAGTGACAAGTGATTGCTTCTTGGAAGAGTGCAATATAACGCCGTGGCCAATAAAGAATGCGTAGCTGCTGATTGAGTGGCGGTGGCCCTGTGACGCCCAATCTGCATCAGAATAGCTGTGTAATTCGGTGTTGTCGCCGCCGAGGACGAGAGAGAAGTCGCGCGTTCCTTTCAAATAGCGAAATACCCGCAGTAATGCCTTCATATGTGTGACGTGCGGGCAATCGAGGAATTGTGCGAGGTGATGGGTTGCAAAGGATATGTCAGGACATGTCATTCAGCATGCATAAAGAAGGAGGCCGACACCGCGTCGATATTTTGCGTGATCCTTGTCATCGAGGAGCGTCGGAGATAGTGACAGCGAATCATAACCGAGATTTTGGCCATGTTCGAGTGGGGTAGTGACAGGGTAGGCGTCTTGGAGCCCCATAAGTTCGATGCAAGTGTCAATGTAAGATTGTTGGCCCAAGGATATGGTTCGCACACGTAAATCCCATGTGATTTTGATGCCAAGTAGCCATTGGAGCGGGCCCCCATCAGTGATTTCAAAATGTTTCCGAAACACCGCCTTAATTTCATTAACCCCGCTGTCATTCGGTGCTATCACCATGCAATCATCTGTTGCGATCCCGATAACCCGGTAATCGTTGTGACGACCGGTAGGCGTAATATCATCGTGAGAACTAATGACACGACCCCTATGCGAAGAGTGAAGTGTTGGAGGTGACGAGACACCTGACTGAGTTGCAACCTTGGCGTGACAAGTGAAGCGAGAAGAGAATAGAGTGAGAACATGAGTCGCTCAAGAGCCGAGGACGAGAAGATAGCCGATTCTGTGGATATTGATCTTTGTTCTGGAGTATATAATACAAGAGGTGAAGTGCAGAATACATGCATATGTACATTACTTTAAATACTAGAGAGGGCGAGCACAGACCAAGTAATTTGGGTGAAACCGATTGTCCTTAAGTGCTAAGTCCTATGATCAAACCTCTGTGTGAAACAATCCTTGTATATAATAATGGTCACGTGATTAGTTCTTGTAATTCTTTATATAATTGGAGTTATGAGTTCGAACCTTGGTAAGTACAGTTTGTAAATAGAGAAGGTCTGTTGACGCGAGCATAACGAATGTTTGGTGACAATACACCGGCCGTAAGGGTTGCGTTTGCTCGGGGTCATGACAATCATCCTTGTCCTTCACGACCTTCCAGAAGATGGCTTCATCCATGTCCGTTGCTTTATAACCCTCGGATTTCAGCGTTATTGTTAGCTTTCTCCACCACTCGTTCCCCCCCTGCTTCGTCCCATACAATGGCCTCTTCAATTTCGCGACAAACCGCTTGCCTTGACGAACGGCTGCACGTTGTTCTGAGGTGAGTGAACAATATTTCTCGAATTCTGGTGGCAATTCCATGTAGATCGTCTCACGTAGTTCACCATGTAAGTACGCATTTTTGACGTCAATTTGATGTATGGAAGCCCCACGAGAGGCTGTGGCAGTGAGGATGGAAAGGAGCGAGGGTGGTTTGTATCCTGGTGCATAGGTTTCATAGTAATCAACGCCGTATTTTTGACTATTCCCGCAACAGACAAAACATGCTTTGTACTTGGTGGTGTTTCCATCAGCATCGAGTTTGCACACAAAGACGAACCGGCTCCACACGATGTGCACGCCAGATGGCGGTTCGACAACGTCCCACGTGCCACGCACTTCGCATTGTGAGATTTCAGCATGAGTGCCGTTGCGCCAATTAGCTGCCTCAGGCCCCATCATGGCCTCACAGTAAGTGCGCGATCTGTCTATTGATGCTGCCATAGCATACTGACAGACTTCTTCGTCTGAAATGGGTGTTCGCTCAACGTCTGTGGCCTCTGTGAGCATAGTGGTACCCTCATGTAGGTATTTGTAGTGGCCCGGGGGGTTTCGTGCATGCTGACCGCGACCTATGTTAGGCTCAGGCTCAATCAGGCCATCACCTCGACGTGTTTTCGGCTCGCGCGGGGCTTGTATCATTTGCACCACAGGCGGTTCCTCGGGAGGAGCCTCAACATCCTCGCTGGTTGCCTTGGCGGCACCTGGAGGGGTCACATCTGCTGCCTTGGCGGCATCAGGCATATTCAGTTGCAAAGCAGGTGGTTGTTGGTCGGCTGAGAGGTCCCCGGGCGTGTTTGCTGGCAATGTAGGTTGCTGCAGATTGCCCGTGGTGTCCCTCTCCCCCTCAAGGTGCACTACCGGCTCGGTGTCGATGGCAGACCACCAAAAATCACGCTCGATCGCAATGCGGCGCGTGCCAGGGTACCACACCCTTATGCCCTTGGACTCCTTGTCAACGCCAACAAAGTGACCCTCCTTTGCACGTGAGTCGAATTTCCCCATTAGCTCATCCTTATTTTTCTTTATCCACACTTTTGCACCCCAGAGGCGCAACCAGCCAATATCCGGCTTCTCGTGATTGGCCTTTTCATGTGGTGTGATGTTACCTGGGAGACTACGCGTCGGAACGCGGTTTCATATGTAGAAGGAATGTCAGATGGCTTCAGACCAGAGGGAAGGAGGCAGGCCAGCGGCCAATCGCATGGCACGGGCCATTTCATTGTGTGTGCGGTTGCTACGTTCCGCTATCCCGTTCGACTGGGGAGAGTCATGGACAGTGAGATGGCAGACAGTGCCAGCACGACAAAGGTGGGCTTTAAATTCTTTGCTCATAAATTCTCCGTTGCGATCTGATCCATAAATTTTGATGGGGTTGCCATGCTGTGTATGAACATATGCCTCATAGTCACAATAATTGTTGTAGCTTTGGTCCTTCGACTTCTGGAAGAAGGGCTTGCCTTTGAGCGAGGAAATATTGGTGAGCGCATAGTAATAGTTTGAACCTCCAATCGAGGTGACTTCCATTGGTCCTACTAGGTCACCTACAACCTTATCACCGTAGTGTATGTACTTTTCGGTGCGATGCTTGCTAACTTTGGGGAATGGTAGCCGTGTTATCTTCGCCTCGATGCAGGGTTCATATACCGGCTGTGATGATTTCGGATCGACATCAACACCGATGACAGAACCACTATGTATCATCCCCTCCAGTACAGTGTAACCCGTGTGGCCCATCATATCATGGAGCTCCTTCCACGTAACTGTCCGCATTGCAATGTGTGCATGTTCGCAGTGGGTTGTGGGTGCCTCACGTGGTGCGGAGATCTGATAAAGCCCGCGTTCGGCAGGGATCCGCCCGATCACTTTGCGGTCTGGAACAGGGGTACAGATTTTGGCCGACTGGTCGGCCAGACATATTTGCATACCGAGCTTGTCCATACGAAGTCCAGAGATGAGCGTAAATGGCATTCCAGGACAGTAGTATGTGTCTTGGAGGAGGACAGGAAAGTGTTTTGTGCATTCACGGTTGAGTGGGAACTCAGTGGATAAGTCCCCTTTTCCAACTGCTTGTATTGGACTGCTAGCACCACAGACAGAGAACGGCATGATTGGCTTGTAGTTCAGTAAGTGGTGCTTGTCTGGCATGAAGTGTGAGGTAGCTGCGCAGTCAAGGATTTTGTCGTGATCAGCATTCTCACCAGCGGCACTCAACGAGTACTCATCAGTCTCAGCAGCTGCAACAATAGCATAGCGTTCGACTGGAGGATCATCCTCATCAGGGGGAGCAGCGAGTACATATGCGTGCTCCTTCTTCTCGGCTGGCTTTTGTGCTGACTTTCCTTTTTCCTTTGACATGTCGTTCCCCTTTCGCTTCTTATACCACTCAGGAGCGAGGTGCTCCTTCGCACCACCAACGTCCCAACAATCAGTCGTTAGATGACCCTTTCCACAGTTATCGCAAGTGACATCGGAACGTTTTCCTGCAGGGCGGCGGTTACTGTTTTTCAGCACATTTTTCTGGTGAGCGGCAGCCACAAGGGCAACATTTTCATCATTCTTCTTTCGAATCACTGACGATTGGTACTCGGAGAGCATCACAGGAATTAACCACTCAGAAGTGATGTCCTTTTCAGCGGCGCGACGTCCCGCAGTGACGGAAGTAATCCAGGTTGACCATGAGGGCGGGAGCGACGCCTGCAAGATTATACAGTATGACGTATCGTCGACGGTCGTCCCCATAGCGGCTAGTTCCTCACGAATGAGTTCCATAGCAGTGATATGTGCCTGGACATCAGCACCATCGGCGCAGCGTTTCGACTGGAGTTCACGGTACTTGTCCACACGGGCAGTGTCGCCACGATTTTCAGACAGCCAGACGAGCTTCGTCCACATGGCAGCGGCCATTGCCTCCCCCTTGATCTGGAGAAGGGTAACATTGTCGACGGTGGTGTAGATTAAATCGCGAATCTTCATTTTGTTCTTTTCCCACTCGTCGAACTTGTCCGTCGCAGTTTCAAGAGCGTCCTCCGAAAGAGTGACAGATGTGTAGGTAAGTACCAATTACCGTCCTTTCATGCTTCTGGCTCAGGTGGGGCTTTCTTTCGCCCCAGTAGCTGCGACTTGAGGCCGTCTTTGCCCAGTTGTGTCATCACTAATTCCTTATAGGTGACCCAGTTCGAGCCGTCGGGTTTCCGCCTCGGAAGGCTCTCGACTTTTACGGTTGTAGAAGACATTGTTTCATCCTTCAATATCAACCGGGGCCCATAACCTTGTAAAAGTTTGTGCAAGTCGCGCGAGGGCTAACAAGAACAAACAACTAGCTCAGTACGTCGTTTCAACACAATGCGACTGTATTCACCTAACGAGAACAAACAACTAGCTACATACATGTCAGACTTGGTGAATACAGGTAGAATACGAACGGGCTCACCTCAGTACGTCGTTTCAACACAACGCAACTGAGGTGTAGACTACGAGACGGGTGGTATAAGTACATACGCAGCGCGCGGGAATCGGGCATAGCGAAACACGGGAATACGAGACGAAGCGGAACGAGTGCAGGAAGGGGAACACGGAAACTAGTAAGTACTATCTACTTTTGTATTAACTACATTCAGTAGCTACGAAACACGCGCGGCATACGGGAATAGAAGAAATAGCAAGAAGAAAGAATCCCGCGCGCTGACGTTGTGAATACTGTCGAGCACGCGAACGACCAAGCAGCGTGGTCTAGAGACCGCGGACGTCTCGCCGCGGGAGCGGCAAGCGGCTGCGCGCCTGATTGCTGCAGGACGCGCAACAAACCTGTAGAACGTAGGTACGGTTCGGGAACTAAGCGACAGCGGACGGTGCGCGTCACTACTACATGTCAGTACACTGTGGTAGGTATATATGAACATAAGACTTACGCCTCAGCACGGAATAAAAGAGCTGAGGCGTCGAAGCGAAAATTGAGCGACTATATGAAGTGATCGAAATGAAATGCCCGATATGGCTTGGGCTAATGATAGGTAGTAAGGAGTCCGATCAAATGACGACGTATATATCTCTACAACCCATTTGAACTTCCATTTTTCGACGTTTCCCGCCAATCGCAGAGAGGACTGGCAATAGCTGAGATCGAGCTTCCATTTCTTGACATCGCCTTATCACTAGACAATCCCCGAACACTAAGATCGAATTGAAAGAAACTTTTTCGAAAAGAGTCGATTGAAGATTCACGCTGTGTATGTTCAAACAATGATAGAACCGCCAGAGTTTATTGAATACACGTAGGTACATCCATAAAATCATAAAACGTGGTGCATAATATCAGTATAGAAACTTGAGCCAAATAGACTCACGAGGCCCAAATTGGATGCAAGCTTCTTTCAGACGGCCTTACAGAAGGGCACAACATCACGTATTCGTCAACTGCTGCACTCGCAGTGTGGTCACGAGGCCAGGATGCCTCGAAGCCCAAATTCTTGCTGTAGTCCCAGGTAGTGATAGACGAGCTTGCAGGCCAAAACGTCTGGGATGTTCCAAATAGTACCTATGCTGTTCGTGTGGATACCTATAGAGGAACTTTGCCCGTTTGGACGACGACGCCGGACCATTAGCACTACCCTGTCGATTAGACGACCCAAATATGAGTCCAGGCGTGGGTTCGCTAGGGCGGACGCCCGCGTCTTTCAAACCGCACTGACGACGTAAGCGAGCATCTTGAGTGGTCTTGCCAGGCGTTGTAAGCCTCAGTACACTGGAAATAGCTCAAGTGGACGGCTCACCGTCGTCAGCATGTCACCCGCGACAATGGCACCATCGACCGCCTCTTGGTTAATAACTTCGCAGATGGTCTGCAGCTGGTCAAACC
>KN881623.1:8838-19798 GCA_000934395.1 Fistulina hepatica ATCC 64428 | reverse complement strand
AAAATGTTGTAATGGAAAGATGTTTAATAACAGGACAATGAAGAGGCGAATGAACAGAAGTATTAGAACATCACGACGCCGTTGGCCCGCCCGTGGCGGAGGAAAAAGCCAAAGGAGAGGAGATAGCAGGAGCGTGGTGTGGTATATTGCCAGATGCACTAGATGCGCCATTACGCTTACGAGAAGGGTTGTGGGGACCGTTTGCGCCACGACGCGTGTGCGAAGAGATGTCGGGACTGCTAGGGGACGTGCCAGACGATCGCTGCTTCTTCGACGAGCTAGCGGATGACTGCTCCTCCGCCGCACGCTTTTTACCAGCTGCCGAGTCTTTGGCTGCGGCTAGTTGGAACCGGTCCACCAATTTGATTTGGACTCTTCCCTCCTCCGTTCCACGCAGCGCCTTCAGTGCAGTCTCGAACGAAGATTTGGTAGCCGTGTAGTCATCCATTTGGGCAAGTTCCCGACTACCATTGTAAAGCACAGCTGTTTCCTCTCCACCCAGAGCATAAAAACGGGCTTGATAGAAGTAAGAGGCACGTTTGGAAACCTCCCGTACCCACTGAACGACATGCGGAATTTGCGGATGCTGCATGTTCCGCAACCATTGTGCAGCATTCTGCAAGGCTGTCAATTTCGCTTCACCGCCTACCGGAAGATCACAAGCAGCAACATCCTCAGCAACACCGCGATAGACGCCGCACTCGATATTGACTAATCGATCCCATGAGAGTTTTTCGAATTCGAAGTACTTCAACAAGAAGAAGGCGAAGGCCCAGAGGAACGACTCGATGTCTTCTTGGAATCCATGGACAGCTATGTCAGGGCATTGTAGCAGAGTCGTCGCCATGAAGTACCATGTTCCCTGTGGATACCATCAACCAATAAACAAATTCCCAAGGGCGCCACAATACCGTTGTCCCTATTTGACCGACGGCGCCTTTGCGTATCGAAACGGTCGAAAGTAGAATGGCCAGGTCCCAGTCGATCAGGCAGCCTTGGCCAGTCGGCGTCAGCATCAGGTTTCCAAGCGATATGTCGCGGTGCAAGGCGCGTTGCTCCTTGGGAATCTCATCGGTGCCATATGCGTCCTCGTGAGCTACAAGACCCTTTGTGAGCACCGGAATGCGGGGTGAACAACCATTCAGATCATACCTTCAAACGCATTGTACAGAGCACCGAAACACTCTTCCATGTCACATGCAGCTTCCAGTAGGTAGCACAATGGCGTTATCACAAATCGTTGCTGGCGCCATGTTTGGAGGCCCTTGCCCACCTCTTGTGACCGGGAGATAGACAGCAGGCCGTCGTCCTCAGGCATATCGCCTCCGGCCACGAACTTTGGGACATACTTGACACCTCTCTCGTTCAGCGCCTTCAAGATGGTGATCTCGCCGTCGACATTCTTCGCATGAACATCACGATTCGATATCTTCAGCAGCACAGGCTCCTCGTCCGCGTCCGCACCACGTCGAATGGCAGGGTAGGCAAACGTCCTGCGCCCACGGACGCTGTATGGCAGTCTGAATGGACACCACGCAAGGTAATCAATCGGCTTCGCGATGTCCCCGTCGTCATATACCGTAATGCGCAGGCCGATGGGCTCTCGAGTGCCGGTGTAGCACGCACCGCGCTCGACCTGGCACTTGTGCGCCCGATCCTTTCGTTTGAAATCCTTCGACTCAGGATCTTCACCTGGCAGCGGTTCGAGCGGTCCCGAAAACGGGTTGAAGACGCGCAGCTCCGGGTGCGCTCTCAGCTGGGCAATGTGCATCTTGTCCTCCGCCGATCCATTGGGATCGATGATGTGGACCGTGGGATCAACCCCGCGGTCAACGGGACGAGCAGCAGCAAACGAGAGAAGGAAATACACGAGTGGGCTGATCTCGTCTGCACACTCCGGGACATATGCAAATCGACTCGAGGCTACCACGCCGCTGCTGTCGAAGCGCAGGAGCCGCGCGTGGTCTGCACCGATCCAGACATAGAACAGACACGTCCGTGGGTGGGAGCCATAGATTTCTGAAGCGTAATCCAGCAAATGGGCCCATGCATCCTTGGACGTGGGCACCTGCGATGTTGACAACGTGCTTCCGTCCACAGACGACGTTTCACTAGAGCTCGACTCTGTTGCGCTAGTGAATGTGGAGGATGCACTAGATTGCGTCTGCGCGGACGACGTGGGATCAAATAAGTCGTCACTCAAGCCAGGAACATCGCTCAATAGATCCTGATAGGCATGTGGACTGAATTCGGTGGGCAGGTCGATGAAACAGAAAGGCATGCTCTCGTCCATTCTTAAAGTTGACATTGAAAAATCAATCCTAGAAGTGTGCTGGTTGCTGTCTGATGGATATACTGACGTGTTAATGTGCTGTATTTCCGGCATGAGAGTCTGGTAGAGTTCAATCTATAGTGCAGGTGAGAAAACACACATCGCAATGGAAATAAGGTAGAACGAACAACAGGGTCATACATGGCATCTTCATCTTGCATCGTCCTCTTCCGCTTGGAGCCCGCCCTCTGAACTTTTGACCCTATACTAAGCCCGGTGAGCAGACCGTAGATCTTCTTGCGTTCTTCCAGCGACATCGCACTCCACTTTGTTTGAACGGGGGAGACATCGGCCGCATTTTGTGAATTCCAGCGGTTGAGAAACGTATCACAGAATGGGGTGGATTGCATGGGACTGTACAGATGGTATTCCTTGTTTTCGACAATGATCCCGCGAACTTCAGTGTGAACGGGCACTGCACTGGAAAAGTGTTCTCCATATCCCAAAATCGTACGTTCCTCCTCAAGTGTAACAGTGAGCTTGGGTGGAGTGGGCGTAGGGACTTCGCCTGCCGTGGTGGCATCTTTTGCAGCGCTGTCAGTCGGCGTGCAGTGCGATGACAATGGCACATCGATTGCAATGGTGGATTGAGAGAGGTCATTCGAGTCGGTAGACAAAGAGTTATCGGCCATGATGACGAGTAAAACGTATGGGAAGAAAAAATCAAACAACTAGCCAGAGCACTGCCGAGGAAGAGCAAGGGACTTATAAAGCGTGATTGCAGGTGTATCGGAACAGACAAAGAAACGAACCAGAGCAAATCTAACCGGCACGCTAGCCCCTGGCCGGCCTTTTGTGTTCTGAAAGGGAAAACCGGCCGACAGTTGGCAAGAGACGGATGTCAGGTTCGCTGGACGGTGCAAACGCCTATGTCAAAAGTAATCTGGCCCCGCAGAAAGCCAGCAAAAGCCAGCAGGCTTCGAGTCGGACTCTGAGCGTGTCTCTGATTCACATTGCTGAATGTTTTGGTGAAAACATGAGTCGCATGACGAGCGCTCAATCACTGGGAGCAAGCGAGCGCTAGCACGATGAGTAGAACCACCAGATAGGCGTGAAAACAGAGACAATCGCAGGAAATTCTAAGATTGTGTTTCCCAAAAGGTGTTTGCACAGTCCGAGCTGGCTGGCCGACTGACTTACCGTGACAGTGTACCACTGAACTTCTCTGCATGGTAATTTGGATCCAGACCGACCTTTTTCAGCCAACCGGCCATGTTTCTATATCAACGATATAGCAAAAATATACATAGTACTGTCGTCCGTGCTCATTGACTTTGCAGTTGTGGGTCGGAGACGAAGGCCACTTCCAGGCTGGCCGGCAGGATCTGAAATCCAGCTATTTGTGCAAGCGCAAAGGATCAATATTCAATGACCTATAAACAACTTGAAGCTTTGGATACTGTTACCTTGCGAAGTAAGGTCTCTCATTTGTCAATAATGTCGCGGTTTTCGTTGTACGATATGATCCGTCGGAAATGCGCATGTGCTCAATACAGGGGTCGTCGATAAGATTATATGTGTCATCTTTTTTTACTTTCCTCCGTTGGCGCGCGTGGGAAAGTCCTTCTTTTCCGTTTCACGTGTCACGGTCTTCCCAAAAGGCCACGCCAATCGACGTGGTGCCACGTGCCACTCCATGTGTTCCAATTTATGTCTTCGCCATAACTTGGTCAATTTTGTCCTCTTTTCCGCTCGTCCTGGTTCCTTCCAGCATCATCATCATTCAGATACCGTGTACTCATGAGTAATCCATGGGGCGTTTGGTGAAAGTGTGGAACATATTCCTGTCTAATGTGATAATTTTATTCATTTTTTTCTTCGTTCTCTGTTCCAACTTCTGGATTACATCTGTGAGTCATATATCCACATTTCTCTCTTGACGTCTTATGCTATTCCACATCTCTGTCGTCCATCTGTCGAGTCTTTCCAATCGCTGATCTTCCTGTAGAAGTGCTGGATCATGTGTCTGTTCGACAAAGATCTTTTTGTCAAAGTCCCGTAACAGTCTGATTGTGTGACGACCGGCGCTTCTCGATAACACAACGTATAGGTTGAACAGACTCAACGGTTGGCCAGTCGGTGGTTTGGCAATATCAACCAGCACAGAAACTAGCGTTTGTCCTTTTTTTTTCAGGGGGGTCATTATGTATTGAAGTTTGGAAAATTTCTAGCTTAACCTTCTGAACGGTAATCGGTGAATGCGTATGCCAGTGTCAGCGGATACTGCCAGTGTTTCACAGTTTTCACCGTCGTGTCTTTTCCATCTTTGACGCGGATCTTGAACACTTGCTTCAATAGTTGTATGGGAACAACCTTGTCTTCTAGACCTTCGAGTCGAGGCGTGTTTGTCATTTCCATGCGTACAAAAATGCACACTGGTGGATGCGTAAGTGTGACGATACCTTGAGCTTTGTTGTATTCTGGCTCATTGGGATCCAGCAAAATTTTGACAACTGTTCCACGTGAACCATTTGCTATACCGGCGTTGACGTTCAGGTTTTTAGTGATCATCACTTTGGCACCTATTGCAATCTCGAGCTCTCTTGGAAGATCCTCCCCTATGTTATTTTTCCTCTTGCACATTGCAACAGCATATCTACCAGACATGCACACCGTGAGCATTATTGTTCTTTGTATGATGTTGTTGAATACCAACCGCTCCATAATCGTTAGGTCTCTATCCTTGATTAGGTCCTCTGCTCGCCACACAAAAAGAGTCTCCTGCATTTCTTGACAATGTTTACGAACCGCTGCGGCATTCCATTCGCGGCGTACAGCATGTCATGGCGTTATCAACAATAAATCTGGCCATGGGTGCTCAGCAAAATTGGTCGGTAAACAACCATCATCTGTGACGACAAGAGTCCGCAACATCTTTATATGGTCTTCAGTGACTCGTCCTTCGCGTAAATGCGTTAAGAAGTCTCGCCAGACTTCATCCGTTACTCGCATCTGTCTATGGAGGATGACAATGGTGAGGAAATTTTCGTAGAGCTCGTGCCCTATTCTCATTGCTTTGGTGTCAGAATTCTGTGCAGGATAAAAGAGGGCTTCAGCTTGTGCACGTGCGACAGGTGGGAATTGGTGGTGATCGCCTAAAAGGAGTATATTCATATCGCCAAAAGGGTCTGGTTGGCTATTCGTTCCGGGCACCGTCTTCCCTATAACGATGTGCTTAGCCAAGCATGCTAAAAACGTTTTGGCAAGCATCGACAATTCGTCAACTACAAGGTAATGTCGTGTTTCCCATTCGGCTTGAAGTTTGCCTCTCTGTTCATCGTTCAAAACAGGGTGTGCTTCATGATCAATCAGAATATGAGCAAGAGTATGAAGAGTTTTGCCGCCGATAAGAGAGGCCGCGACTCCGGTATACGCTCCTTTCACCAGCCAATGAGGTATGCCTCTTTGATGAAAAGCAGCGGTGATAGAGTCAATCACACAAGATTTCCCGGTCCCACCTTCACCGTATAGGATCATACGAAGTGGGGGTGGTTTATTTCCTGTGAGAGTCTCATCGATGTGCCAAACTACAATCTCGTAAGCCCTGCATTGTTCGTCATTCAGTGTGATGACAAGTCGACGACGCTCTTCTTCATAAGGTGATTGATTCGCGCATTTTTCACCTTCTGCCATGTCAACGGTCATTGATAGACTGGAAGACTCGACATCTTCCACACGTTGGACGCAAGCCTGCTCTTTACCCAAAAATCGCTCGTTGCAGTTAATCGCCCCCACCTCGGAAACAACTCCGTCTAGCATTGACGTGCTATTCAGCTTGGCCGTCCATGAGGCTAGGTCTGCTAGATCTTCGCCCATCGCTGAAAACACATCCGTTCGTGGATGACCGGTCGCAAAATTTTCAATGCAGCCATCGCCAAGAAGGCCACAACATTGGCCTGCAAAGACAGCATTTCAACCGTGTAACTTCTCTGGTCCGTTCTCCATTGATTTCTCCAGGTTTCGAACAGCTTCCTCTGTCAACCAATGCGCAGTGGACTCCTCACCTCCCTCCAACGTATTATCTTCAATTGAGATGTTGCCGTCACGTGCCCCACGGATCGACCTCTCCACATCATCCCATTCTGTGTCCGTTTTCTGGTCTGCAGCGGAACGTTGACACTCGTGAAAATACTGAATGCCAGAGACAATATTCTTCTGCTCATCTGACATGGTGACAGCAAATTCACTGTAAGCTTGTTCCCATGTTTGCAACGGTGACTTCAGATCTTTGCTGATATTCCGCCAACGCTTCAAGAGAAGCAACATACTGGCGTAATAGAAGTCTTTATTGTCGTCGTCGTCTGCTGACGGAAAATGAGCACCGACAAAGTTTGGAAGGTTGTTGTGCTCATCACTTCTGCGGATTCGTAGTCATTTGCTAAAGCCAGGATGACTAGGCATGTATGGTATACGTTCATGTCTCCTTCGTCCATGGCCCCGCGTTCGACGCACTGAAGTCTCGTCAACGTCATCATCATCCGATGAGGTGACGTCTATGTCCTCCTTTTCCACGCTCCGAACATAAGAATCATATGTGTCAACGAAAAGTTCAATGACATTCATGCTTTCAGCTGCTTCACCTCTCAGCGCGTAATCCGTGAACTGCGACTTGCCGTAAAGCCTTCCGTGAGCATTCATCTCCATGGTTAACGTCTGTGGTATCTTTTTACAAATGTCAGTAAACATCCTCACATCTTTTTGGTAGTACTGTCATACCTCCTCGTCTCCATCAAGCTGTGGTTTATTTGTCCAGCTTCCTTCAGGCTCACTTTTCTCATCCGTATAAACATCCTCCTCACCAATGTCGGAGTCCTGTGGTGTTTGACTGTCCTCGCCACGCAGTCCATCCCCGTCCCTTACTTCATCAGCACTCTCCGAGTCCGATTCGACAAGATGATGGTTCAGTTTGTCGTGACCATCTATATCCATCCCTACATCTTCTCTCTCCCGGTCCAGTCGCGTATAACTGTCCTGCCTGCCCACACTAACAATATCCTTTCCTTCAACTCCACTCTGCCAGTCCGATCGCGCGTGATCATCCTGCCTGTCCAGACCATCTATATCCATCTCACTCTCTCTACTCTCCCAGTCCAGTCGCGCATGACTGTCCTGCCTGTCCAAGCCAACCGCTTCCTTTCCTTCAACTTCACTCTCCCAGTCTGAACACGCTTGATCGTCCGGCCTGTCCTCATCATCTATATCCATTGCTCTCTCTCCACTCTCCCAGTCCAGCCGTGGTCGACTGTCCTGCCTGTCCAAACCACCAGCATCCTTTGCTTCATCTACACCCTCCCTCTTCGATCGTACTACATCATCCACGTCACTTCTGTCCCGACCATCTATATCCATGCTTTCCTCTCCATAGTAACTATGATGTCGTGCTTGCATGTCCACCTCATGGGGGTCGTTCGCATGGATCATGACCCCTTCCACACATGTCGTCCGCCCCTGTCCAATTTCATCATCGTTTTCATTCGACAACATATTATTCTCCCCTTCGTTTAAAGGAAGAACATGCACTTTTCTACGGTTTCTGTTCTGTATATCATCGTTGACTGTATTTAAGATAAACTCACCTGCGAAGCTCCGGAAAGGTCTTCAATAACTCTCTGACAAAAACGGACCAGTAAATTGGCGTGTACTGATGAGAACAGTATACGTCGCCCCAACCCATAAGATAAGATACTACCATGGGGCCACTCAGCACCTGTTTCGAATTCAGCGCGTGTGATAGCCTAAATAAAAGCTTCCTATGCTGGTCTCGTATGTCATCCCCTTCATTCTGGGCTATCATTTGCTCATGAAATGCAAACGTTTTGCAAGCGACAGCCGTGATATTGCTCTTGTCTTTCTGCTGTTTCGCTAGATACGAGGTTATGTAGAAAGTGATGTTCTTCGTATCGGCCCCATTCGTGAGTAGTTTGCCATCGTTGTTGCTCCGCGTCCATATTAGTATTGATGGTACCCAGCCGTTAACATAAGCGTATGTGCGCTTGGAACCCCAATTTCCATTTTCGTCTATGAAGTCATCATCGCTTAATCGAAACGGAGCACGACGCTTGCACCAAAGACGTCCAGCCTTGTCCATTTGTAAACAACGTTGAATATCGCAGGTGTGTATTTGTTTATTACGTGCCGCACGAAGCTCAAGAGATTGGAGAGCTTCGTAGAAATTCGGATCGTCTGGATGAGGTGGATGACAAGTAAAAGCGACGTCGGCCTCTTTGTCAACCTTCGCAGCCGATTCTTTGGATTGCAGTTCTGGAAGATATGAACGAAGATGGGTCCGTATAAACCTCACGACCTTCGCGCGAAACGAGTCCGACTTGAGGAATTCTTTGATCTCGGATGCACTGAGCGCGTGCCAGAGGAAAAGCAACAGATGAAAATGGAGCATCCCACGTCCTTGTGATTCGACCGTTCCGAAGTAAGCACACGCTCGACCGAATATGCCCATTGTGGTGGTCGTTTTGTATGGAGTAACGTCAAACCCGAACAACTTGTGAAGAATGGCGCGGATGATGAAATGAAAGAATTTCGCAGCCGCATAAGGATCCTGGGCTACATTTTGGGCTCGAACATCTTTATCAGGTGAGTGAAGTTGTGCGAACTCCATAACCTTTTCTATATCCAAATCCTCACCAGCAAATATTTGCGCTATAGGATCATGCAAATCGCTGGGATTAATCGTCAACCACAATACCGGTGGCCGTATAGTGATACACGTCGCCCAGATCTGACTCCTCCATCAGATTCGTGATGCATCACTGCCGACTATACGGCCTGACGTGGCTCGGACCTGCTGGAGAAGTTGTCGCACACCCAAATTGGATATGGGTTTTCCCGCTTCTTCCTCGCATTGCGCCCACTTCAGCCTCCCATCCGTCATCCCTGATATAAGCTCCACATTCTCCTCGTAATTTTGTTGCAACATCTGAAGTCGAGCTGATCCAAGCGCCTGTCGACATTGAAGGATGCCAAACGCCACAAACATGAACGTATGGTGTTTGCGAAATTGTCGATCAGGTTGGCGTAGACTCCACCGAATATGTTCAATAAAAGACAGCATTTGATAAAGACGACATTCTATGCCTCCCGTTCCATAGGGATAAAGGACTGGAAAAGCCTGTTCAAAGTAGTTTTTCGCATCGAAGTGTGGCTGAGTGTCGAATCTTGTAATTCCTTCCATACGAGGCACCCGTCCAAAATCCGACACTGGTTTGCCACTATGTCGTATAAAATATCCCTTCTCATCAACGTCTTCTTCGTCATTTAGCATGTTCTTCAGTCCCCATTGCATTAGCTCTGAAGTGGTGATATTTTGCAGATTACAGTCGAGGGATCCTGAGAGCTCATACGGTATAACTGTCGGCGGTTCTATAGCCTCCATTAAAAAAGCTGTTATAACAGCAAATTTATTGTAGCTCACGGTCATCATAATCCACTACATTTTCATTTTCTTCATGAATAGAATCATTCTCTTCGGCTACAAATGCCCATGAACTTGCAACTGTTATGCGTTTAACTCCAAAAATGTTACTCACAATATTTGTTCTCATCCGGTTTGCCTTGAGACGAATCATCTCCTTCTTTCTTACTTTGCTCATCTGTACAAAAATTCATTGAAAGTTCACTTGATACATTTAATATTTACCTTGCCCTTCTAATGCATGGTTTATAAGCTTCGATCTGCTACAGAACATCGACATGACTCATGCTCCAAAATATCATCACCATCGTCATTCGACATGATATCTTCATCACGAGGAATATATCCACCATCTTCTTCATCCAACACCCCCTCATCGTGTTCATGTCGAATGCATCTCCATATTTCTTGTGGTACATCATCTTCATTTGGCAATTCAGACATATGTTCTTCGCTTATGCATCAGGAAAAACCCAAGTTGATAATTTAGTGTCAATTTTACAGAATAGTCAACAATTGTCTGAAATTCCCACAATTCCCACTTTTTTACAAATTGTCGCACATTTAGCCATCTCCCCAGTTCTCTGATTTGATTGACAACAATTAATCACCAACTAGAATACAATTAGATCTCATTTATCTCAAATTTAAATGAAACTAGGCTGGAATGAATACAGTTTCACACAGTTTAAATGCAATCAAAATCAATTGATATTTCTGGTATACTCGTAACTACTTTACAGAGACAATATTAAATGAATGAAGTTATTAAAATGATATACTCATGAAGTCACAACCTCGAGCGTGTTGTCACGTGTGCATGGTCGCGCGGTCGTACAAGTCATCGCGTGGTCATGCCATTTGCATGCTGTTGGGCAGTCATGCAATCGTGCACACAGTTGTGCGGTCGTACACACGGTCGTGTAGTTATGTGCATCGTTGCACAGTTGTGCGCGGTTGTGTGGTTGTGCGAGCCATCGTGTGGTTGTGCGAGCCGTCATGCAGTCGTGTAGTCATGCACACGATCGTGCCGTTGTGCATGCAGTTGGGCAGTCGTGTGCGTAGCTGTGAGCCGTCATGTAGTTGCATACACGGTCGTGCGGTCGTATGCGCCGTCGTGCAGTCATGCATGCAGTTGGACGGTCGTGCATGGTTGTGCAGTCGTACATGCAGTTGTGCGGTCGTGCACGCAGCCGTAC
>KN881618.1:0-217934 GCA_000934395.1 Fistulina hepatica ATCC 64428 | reverse complement strand
GTGCATGACGAGGTGCGGCGGCGGAATCGTGCTATATGCGGGTTTTCCTGGTCGTACCGATTCTGTGCTCCTCACCGCCTGTGGTGCAAACGATACAAGCCCCGCGCGAGCCGAAAACGCGTCGAGGTGATGGCCTGATTGAGCCTGAGCCTAACACAGGTCGCGGTCAGCGTGCGCGAAACCCCCCGGGCCACTACAAACACCTACATGAGGGTACCGCTATGCTCGCGGAGGCCACAGACGTTGAGCGAACGCCCATTTCAGACGAAGAAGTCTGTCAGTATGCTATGGCAGCATCAATAGACGGACCGCGCACTTACCGTGAGGCCATGACAGGGCCTGAGGCAGCTAATTGGCGCGACGGCGCTCATGCTGAAATCTCACAATGCGAAGCGCGTGGCACGTGGGACGTTGTCGAACCGCCACCTGGCGTGCACATCGCGCGGAGCCGGTTCGTCTTTGTGCGCAAACTCGATGCCGATGGAAACACCACCAAGTACAAAGCACGTTTTGTCTGTTGTGGGAATAGTCAAAAATACGGCGTCGATTACTATGAAACCTACGCGCCGGGATACAAACCACCCTCGCTACTATCCATCCTCGCCGCCGCAGCCTCTCGTGGGGCTTCCATACACCAAATTGATGTCAAGAATGCGTACTTACATGGTGAACTACGTGAAACTATCTACATGGAGTTACCGCCGGAATTTGAAAAATATTGCTCACTCACCTCAGAGCAACGTGCAGCTGTGCGCCAAGGCAAACGGTTTGTCGCGAAGTTGAAGAGGCCGTTGTATGGGACGAAGCAGGGAGGGAACGAGTGGTGGAGGAAGCTAACGACAACGCTGAAATCCGAGGGTTATAAGGCAACAGACGCGGATGAAGCCATCTTCTGGAAGGTCGTGAAGGACAAGGATGATTACCGGGTTATTGGAATTGCAACCGACGATTGCATGGTGATTGTGCCGAGTGACAGCGGGGTTAACGAAATTAAGGCGGTGTTTCGGAAACATTTTGAAATCACTGATGGGGGCCCGCTCCAATGGCTACTTGGCGTCAAAATCACGCGGGATTTACGCGCGCGAACCATATCCTTGGGCCAACAATCTTACATTGACACTTGCATCGAACTTATGGGGCTCCAAGACGCCTACCCTGTCACTACCCCACTCGAACACGGCCAAAATCTCGGTTATGATTCGCTGTCACTATCCCCGGCGCTCCTCGATGACAAGGATCACGCGAAATATCGACGCGGCGTCGGCCTCCTTCTTTATGCATGCCGAATGACACGTCCTGACATATCCTTTGCAACCCATCACCTCGCACAATTCCTCGATCGCCCGCACGTCACACATATGAAGGCGTTACTGCGGGTATTTCGCTATTTGAAAGGAACGCGCGACTTCTCTCTCGTCCTCGGCGGCGACAACACCGAATTACACGGCTATTCTGATGCAGATTGGGCGTCACAGGGCCACCGCCACTCAATCGGTGGCTACGCGTTCTTTATTGGCCACGGCGTCATATCGTACGTCGGCAACGGTGTAGTCTCCTATTCATCCAAGAAACAACCACTCGTCACCCTCTCGAGTACCGAATCGGAGTACGTCAGACTCACCGAAGGTGCGAAGGAACTCATCTGGTTTCGTTATTTCTGTTCCAAATTCCCTTTCCTTTTTCATTCTTTTGATAAAAACAATCCTTCCAAACTCTTTTGTGATAACCAAGGTTCGATGCTTATTGCTCAAAACTCTATATACCATGCTCGCACAAAGCACATTGACATTAAGTATCATTTCATTCGAGAAACTGTCCGAAACAATCTCATTACTCTTAAATATTGTCCTACCAGCTTGATGATAGCTGACATTTTTACCAAATCCTTACCTCGTTACAAGTTTGAAAAGTTTCGCTCATTACTTGGACTCGAGTAGGTACATTTCATCTTGAGGGGGAGTGTGGCAGATACCGCTCTGCCGATGACTCATACCTTCCTTATTTATATTATTTCCTTATCGGTCCAACCCAAACCACCTACTCGTCAATTTTCTGTCCTCATGCCTCAGTGTCTTATTTCTTGCACTGAGGCGTACGTCCTTTCATTTCCATTAGTTATTGTTTTACTCACATACCTACAGTTACACTATCTCGTGTTCTCGCTAGGTACCAAATATAGTGTCTTATTTCTCGCACTGAGGCTTACACTATCTCGTGTTCTCGCTAGCTCCACCAGGTGCACCAGCCACACTTCAGACAGGGAGTTGTAGGAGAGCATACTGATATAGTGGCGTTTGTAAGAGCTGACCACACCAAGATAACGAATGAGTACAGCGAATTTTGCGGAGCACCGGCACAGAGTGAAAGCGACACACAGTCACAACAGACAATTGCCAAGATAACAAACAAGTACAGCAACACATCAGGCCTTCAGGTTTGAGCTTTTGTGGTGCGCTGGTGCAGAGTGAAAGAGACAGGTGCTCACAACAGACAAATTGCCAAGATAAGGAACCAGGACTGCGGCGAGCCACCGGAAATCAGATGAGGAGCAAAGACCTATCCAGTCGCCGTGAGAAAAGCTAGGCCTCCTGTGCGTTGTCCGTTCGCAAAAAAGGCGAATAAAGCATTGAGAATTACACTGACGCGAATGTGGTAGTACAAAAAAATCAATGAACGAGGCAGAAGACAGCCTGTGCGGGAAAAAAGAAAACTTCAGTGTTCAACCGAGTTACGCGATCACGTGACTCAATGCTCAAGATCGCCTCCGGCCTTCGATGTATCAACTAGAGCTCCAACCGTGTAGTGTATGTGTATGGATATGAGTACACAGTCACGGAAACAGACACACACGGTGCGTAACCGGGTATACCCGTGTATACACAGCTTTCGAAGTCATTGAGAAAATTGACTGATTTAGACATGTTTTTCGAGTTTGAACATCAATATTATTATACTACTTTACGATTGAGGCTGTTGCCACTTAGTCCAGTAAGCACCAGACTATGCCCTTTCAAATTTCAAGCTTCAAGCACCAAGTCTGAGTACTTATATTGGACTTAGCAATGCCGCCCAGCATCTCTGCTGGTTATGCACATCTGCTTGTCCTCGCCTCCAACTTGTGTCACGGACCACATGATGGTGTGACCCCAATGGATACAGTAATTCAATTAACTACCATGATATTCAGGACTCCAGAGTCCAGACAGGCTACTGAAATGACGTGTAACTTGTATAAGTATACACAGTGGTACACACCTGTGTATACACAGCCGTGACTGTGTATCAGGATTGGTACACAGTCACGACACAGTCACGGAAATACACGTGTATACACGATACACACACGGCACAGTTGGAGCTCTAGTATCAACACAACATGGAGTGCCACATTGATTTGCCTAAGGAAAAGGACTGTACAGCAATATACAAAAGATACAAAAGGACAAATACAACATAATTTGAAGCCTTAATCTGGATGTGTGAAGAACATCCAGTTGCCAGAATCAGAACGCGACCACGTGACTCAATGTGTTCGGAGACAAAAATTATAAGTATAGACTTATTTAACACAGAGACTACAAAAATATAAATGATGTATTTAAGTCAATAGACTTGCCAGATCCCGTCCCGCATGTCTTGGCTGGAGACTGGCGGGAGCTGGGCTTCCGGCGGGTGCTCTCACAATCCCAGATGAAGAGGGTGCAAACAGCAGTCCGGTATCTTCACGGAGTGCTTCATCATGAAAAGTATCCCCCCCAAAGAGGGCTCGGTCTGCTGCCATGAGCTCCTCTATGCGCCTATGGTTCCATAATGTTAGATCAGATCTAGCTAGAAGTAAATTTGCTTGCACCGACTCACTGTTTCCATGACATGGAAGATAGGTTGTATTCTCCCCACGCGGCGATCTCTGCATCAAACCATGACTCCACCTTTTCGCAGAAGCTTTCACCTCTGGGGATTCGACCTTGTGTCTTGCGTTTTTTCAATGCTGGGGGAGTGCCGCTGTCGGAGCCATCAATAGCGTGCACTCCCAGGAGCCTGTCGAGCTCTGTTGCCAGAACTCTTCCTCAGACATTCTCTTTGGAGCAACGAGAGGGATACAAAGGGACACTCAGATTTTTTAGTTCAAGCGCTCGAATGCCGCGCGCTCAAAGGCCGCCACCCACGGGTTTTGGATTCGGAACTGTCACATTAAAGCCTCACATGACCGCGGAATCCAAAAGAAGCACGCCCAGCGTTGAAAGTGACAACCAAGAGACTGTATTTCATGGCTACGACAAGTTACAACTTGGGGAAGACATCAGTTAGGGTTGAAATAGGGATACCACCAAATGGTTGATGGAAAACTCTTAATCCGGATTGATCGATACATCCAATTCTCAAATTGATCTATACATCCTGCGAACGTCCAGCTGTGTACTCAGTGTGCGAACACGTGCGGTGGCAACGATTCGAGCCAGAAGGCTTTCCCCACCTCGGCGCCCTACTGTTCATGTCCTTTCGCGTTTTTTTTTTTTTTTTTTTTTTTTTCATTCATGAGCTTTGCTTGTGCCCCTTCCCGAAACCACTTCTACAGGCGTTAGTACCTGAGACATCCATGGGTAAAATATCGATATCATAACCTGCGCTGCCAAACTGCCTATATTACCATAAACTATAGTTACACAAATCACGCGCGCACTTTCCACCTAAGAACCCACTCCGCCTACCTTCTAACTAACAGTGGTTTCTCTTATCTTCCGCTTCGATCCCTTCTTGGTCTCGCCTGCCCTCCTAAGGCTTGAGGGGGAGTGTAGAGATATATACGTCGTCATTTGATCGGACTCCTTATTACCTATCATTAGCCCAAGCCATATCAGGCATTTCATTTCGATCACTTCATATAGTCGCTCAATTTTCGCTTCGACGCCTCAGCTCTTTTATTCCGTGCTGAGGCGTAAGTCTTATGTTCATATATACCTACCACAGTGTACTGACATGTAGTAGTGACGCGCACCGTCCGCCGTCGCTTAGGTATACTAATTCAGCTCTTTTATTCCGTGCTGAGGCTGACGCGCACCGTCCGCCGTCGCTTAGTTCCCGAACCGTACCTACGTTCTACAGGTGGGAGGTGACCAAGCGGGAAACCGTGAGACAGATTTTTCATGAGTAAAGGGTAACGGGGTGTAAGGTCGTATTTATTTAAGAGTAGTTTGAAGCCCGAAGGGGTCCATGGTGTGTTTACGGAGTTGAAAATATCGATATATTTGGTAGGTGTATCTATACTATGTGACCGAGTAATAATGGATGAGCTAAAGTCGGGGTAGGATAAGAAATAATGTGGTAGTAGGGCATGAGACGATAAGGAAAGGTCGGACGAGGTGTCAGATACGATGGAGGAGGGGGCACTTTCCTCTGAGAACTCCGTGACTAGTGGATCCACAGAGGGCGCATAGGTCGAGGCGTTCTTGTCCGTGTGCATGCTTTCCGGCACATTTCTGACCGTCCTCGTTGAAAAGATTGTGGTTGATGCAGACGAGCTGGTTGTCCGAGGCGCGGAGAAGTTTGCCTCTGACGGTCTTCGCATGGTAAGGCTTCCCAGAAGCGGATTTTGTCTCATGGGCGGGGTGTTGGGTGTAGCGATGTGTGCCGCCACATATGAAGCAAATGTTGTTGGACGTCTTCCGAAAGGGCTGCTCGCCAGCCCCAGATGGGCGTGCGACCTTGGATGGACGGCTGTCTGTGCTCGGCAAGTAAGAGCGCTTTGTGGTGCTGTGTTGAGGTGTTTGCGAGGCCGTGGAGAAGCCTTGAGCCTTTGCAGCCCTGATAGCCATGTCGGTTTGGGCCTTCCACTCCGTGCGGTCAAACTTTGCCAAATCGCGTAGTTTTTCGGCGCACTCGCGTTCCACTTTGAACCAGATACGGTATGTGTGTGCTGCGTTAGCGAGCTGTTTGAAAAAGGTGAAATGATCATTCCAACGGTCGCCGAAAGAGCGATCGTCATCTGGACAAAGGTAGTAGGCAAGTTCGACCATGTGTTGCATGGCGTCCAGCCAGTCATGGTACGGCACATTGTCCGGGTCATCGGGGCCGAATTTGAGAGCGATTGCCTCGTTGTCCATGTAGTGCTCGGCCTTCGTTTTGCCGTCCTCAGTGGTTTCTGGTGCTGTGTATCGTGTCGTCGGCAACTTGATCTTCTTGCTTTTGACTTGCGAGATGATTTTGTGCGTGAGAACCTTGAGAGGGATTGGCATGTTGTTGCTGGCTGCTGCCAGATACTCGCTTGGCCAAACAATTTCTCGCCGCATGTTGAAGTCTGGGTCGGTGTATGTGAGGCCTCGGATCGAGCCTTTGTACACTTTGAGCTTGGACTTATCACGAGGCGCCGTGTCTGACGTGTCGTGCACGAGTGGGGGAGTGTTACCGGCTGTGCTTGATCTTGACGTAGAGTTGGGTTCGGTGCTGGGTACTGGGTTGGTTGAGCATTCAGCGAACTCGCTAATCGCCAGCCGGAGATTGATAGGAAGGCTGTCTTCGAAGCCCATGGTGGCCAGCATTTCTTCGGACTGTGTGCGGAGACTCGCGTCTGTGGCCAGCAGACGAATTTCGTGAGGGGTGAATGCGTAGAGGGATTCCATGGGTTCGCCAGGGAAGAGATCTGGATTGTTCGGGTCGTGCGAGTAGGCCTCAGACAAAGCAATTTGTTCTGCGTTGCGTCTTTCCATCCTCTTGTTGAACTTAAGCCGATAGTCCAGGGGTGTCTGTGTGTAGATAATCTCCTCAGGCATGTGGATGTACTGTACGAAGAAAGCGTCATCGACAGGAGGACGTATCGGTTGGTGTTGTTGTTGTGAGGCCTCTGGCTCGTCGTGCGGTTGTTGCTCAGGGGCTCGATGCAGCTCAGGGGTGTGATGAGGCGCGTCTGGTTGTTGGTTTTCATCCTGATCCATTTCGGAGTGGTGTGTCATGTAAAGAAAGGAACCAGTCGAAAACGAGTCTATTCACAAATTCGACGCGAGGGCGCAAGGAGATGAGCGCTCGGAGCAAAAGGCTTCGAGCGTGCACTGGACTTCGCACGTTCATCTTTGGGGCGAGTGACATGTTCTGCCCCATAGGGTATGGACCTGGTATGAACCTGTCACTAGATCGCGCAAAGTCCTCAGGTTGTGAGTCAGTATCTTATCTTGTCCTTTGACGGCGTGATCCCTTCGCAGACTCAGGTCACTTCGTCGACAAACTGAACTAGGTGAGTGTTTCGAACGCGACCACGGGAAAGATATTAAAACACGCCCGCGCCTCATGCTCAAAAAGTGAAACTCTACGGCTCTCGAACTCATTGGTGTTGTATGACACCGTAAGTGTGTTCAGTTGCAACGAAACATGCTGAAATCGTATTCTAATGCTAAGATTATAAAGGCTAGGTAGGTCATGACACGAATCAAGAATATGCGTGCAGGGAGGGCTGTGGCTGAATTGGAAGGCGGATTGGACCCCACCACGTTCATTCTATGCCGTACTATGTACCCCTCTTAAATTCATGCAATTTGCCTCGTTGTTGCCTCCCCTCGTCATCGCTTAACCTCAAACCTGGCCATGGCCAGCTGCCTGTAAAGTATGAATAATTGATACGTTTGCCGTTTCCTTCGCAGTCGAGTGTGAGTCGAATGGTTTTCTCTATGTATATGAAAAGCACTCAAAATTCTTATAGGGTCAGCCAATCTCATCTACTTATCCAGCGCTTCAGCGGTTCGACTATGTCCCTGTCATCTGATTTGCACTGCGCACTCAGATTATCTATGCCTCATCTTGACTGAATAGGTTAATCGATACGCGGAGGGCGTGTGGACAAGCTGTTTGCGATTGCCATCGGCATGAGTCTTTCCGAAAGCCTCGTGGAATCCTCGCTGCTGCAGCCTGCCAAGTTGTCGACGATCGATTAAGTGAATATAGCTCAATAGGACCTCAATAGGATGCTTGCCGGTAGCCGGGATTCTCATGGACTCATGCTGCAATGCGCCGGGAGGGCACGATGAAGCTTTGATCGGAGGAACAGCTTTGAAGGGACTCAAAGCAAAAGTTGTTGACAGCCTCGTTTTGGCTATATATACGAGGGGCTCTCTCCTGTCATTTCCACTGCTACAGCTCCGTCTTTCGACTGCTACTCCTTTGGCGTCTTGTCTTTGCAGTGCATCTTTGGCATCTGCTCGCCTTCGTCTAACGTCCGTTGAGCACACGCGCAACGGCTACTAGTGCTACGTCTGCTCACACTCCTCGAACCACGCACGGCAACATGCCACAGCTCCAGGGCTTCACTAGTATAACTGGCCAATGTGAGCCATCTTTTTTTTTCCGTGCTCTGCACAAGGCTAAGAGATACGTTCGTAGCATCATCAAACGAATGCCACAATTCGCGCCACACAACGCTGACGCGAAATTACGCTGCAGTTTCTTTGCCATCATTGCTGGGCAATGTCCCGTCAGCAGAAAGCCACGCTGCGGCAGCCTATAACGGCCCTCGTCGTTCCGGTAAGTTGGCGATGAATATGCTCGCATGTGTTCTTTGTGACTGATCCCAACTGTTTGCAGACTACGACGCGTCCTCTCAGCTGACTATAAAGAGACGCCCCCCTGCCATGAACCGGAAAGAGAGCTCCTCTTCTCAGTCGAGCTCGGGTTCGCACTAAAGAGGTTCTCGCAGTACGCCGTAGACTGCAGCAGTGTCGTCATCGTCCATTTTGTTATACCCCTCCTACATATTCCTATCAGAACGGACGAATGATGCTGTTGTGTGTGCCACATCCTATTGTCGTTTTAGCTTTCCAGTGTCGCTGTGTTTATATTATCCATCTGTTATTTGGTGTCCTTCCTCACCACCACTAATTATGTATTGTCGTGCTTATCGTCTTGCGTAGTCAGGCTGCTGCTAAATATGTACATGATTTGTTACTATACCAGGGTTAGATCACGTATAAATATTTACAGAATCTAGAGTTCGTAATGTAGTTGGATGTACTGCTTATGGTAGTCAAAAATTTATGCCTCAGAGACGACGTGTGTGATCGGCGGGTGACTCACAGACAAGATCTTTGCAGCTCCAGGCTAAGCTTCCCCACTGCGTCCATTCCTGTGAGGGCCGATTCTTCTCGCGATGCCTCTGCAGGAAATTGTCTTTTATTCGACAGCTGCCGCTGGCGGCGCACGGTCGGGGCCGGGGGCCATCTGCTTGAACGATCTGCAGACTGGTACTACCATCGCCACCTTCAAGCAGACCAGCGCTGCTAGAAACTGTACGGCTTATGTGGAGTCGACGGGCGCCGAAGGGGGATTCATCTTGTCTTCCCAGCCTGATAAATCGATCATGAATGTGTATAATTTCCAGAAGGTATCGTTGTGGCCTCGCTTTCGGCTATGTGAATTCATTGAACGTGTTATAGGACCAAATCAGCATGAAAATGGTCCTCCCGGAACGTCTGACTTGTATCGCCGTAGATTCACGAGGAACGTTCTGTGCTGGAGGTACCGCACAGGGCCGTGTTTTCTTGTGGGAGGCAAGTCTTTTTTTGTTGAAGACTACACTGTGGTTTTCACGCGTATGACAGTAGATAGCGTCGGGCATCATGTACAACGCTTGGGATGCGCATTACCGTCAAGTCACGGTCTTAAGATTCACGCCAGATGGTGCCGTACTTCTGTCCGGTAGCGAGGACTCCGGCATCAGCGTGTGGTCTGTGTCGCGGTGGGTGATTTACTTCCTCAGCGTCCGTCATGAGATTTACCGGTCTTCAATAGTCTCGTCGACGAGAATATGGCCAATGAGCTTCCGGTACCGGAGATGACACTGTCTGATCATACTCTTTCTGTAACGGATATTCGTTGCGGGGCAGGCAGATTTACTTCATGCCGAGTTCTGACGTCTTCATTAGACTACTCTGTCAAGGTATGGCTACCTATATGGCCGAGTATCACGTCTTCGTTCGTTCCTGATGGTTGGAAATGTACAGCTTTGGGATCTGTCGTCGCAGACACTGCTCACGACATTCCAGTTTCCAAAACCCATCTCATGCCTTGCTTGGGATGCTACAGAAAATTTCTTCTTCGCTGCTGCCTCAGAGGGCGCTGTGTATCAAGTCAACCTTTTCCGGCCCGCCGATGAATCGTCAGGCACGCAAGCTACCGCCGTTGGCGGGGAGGGTGTAAACGACATCATCCGTGTGGACGATACGCCTACAACATCTAAAAAACGATTGATATCCGTGACGTAGGTCAAAAGGCTTACTTATCTTCTCGTCGTCGTCTGACTATTTATGCCAGTGAAGGGGTGACTGTCATGACAATTTCCTGCACGTCAGCGTCTCTCTTGGTAGCAACACCGGCAGGGTCGATTCATGTATACGACATTGCATCGCATCAGCTCGTCAGAACCATTCGAACGCTCAACGGGCTCAGCGTAACGCATGTGGCAACTATGATGCGACCGCCTGACTTAATTGGGCATGTCAGCCTCAGTCTAGGTGCAGGAGATGGGAAGGACACAGTTTCTGTTCGGCCGGTGGCCATTTTCCAGCGGACGAGGGACGTCAAGGCTCGCGCTGCCCACGAAGTGCCTATGCTCCTTCCACCGTGTTATAGGGATTCTTCTCTGTACGAAGACGAAGAACTGTTGCGCGACCACGCTTTTTTCGTGCAGAGAAAGAGTGCAGGGGCGCACGCCGACGTGCTTCAAGCAAGGGTATCAGATCTGGAAGCCGACGTTGCCCTCCTTCGCGACCAGCTGGGGAGGGCGAAGAATATCAACGACGTCATGTGGGAAAATGTCGTTCAAAAGCTGGTCAAGCAGCGACCAAACGCGTCTCCTTCAGAAGACGACGCAGATCAAAGAAAGCGCAAGCGTGGACGGACGTGAACCATTTCTTTTTCTTTGTTTCCTGAAAATCCCCGTATCCTATGTTGATCCTATATACATTGTATATCATGTTATCATGTTTACTTACACTCTAATACACATTGTCCTTGTCGAGATCAACTCAAGGGAACAGCATCCCCTGTTACTTGATAACATCATTTCAGTATTACACCTAGATCTCCTATACAACACTTCTCGAGCGCTGATCTACGCTGAGCCTCTGAGCTCTGTGGCCTGAGTATCTGCATTTTGCTGCCCTTCGATGACAACATGGAAGCCAGTCTTGTCTTTCGAATCGTGCCGACGATCCAAAAATACGACTGGGGAAAAGTAGGCCGCGACTCGACAGTCGCCAAGTTCTTCGAGGCCGGTGACAACGGCGTGCCCTTTTCTATCGAACCCAATCAGCCATACGCAGAGGTATGTTGGGCTTGATCGTCGTCTTATCGTGCTCAATCGCCCTAGCTATGGATGGGAACACACCCAACGTCTCCGTCTCACGTTTACGGCGAACCCCATGAGCCACTCTCAACGCGTCTGTCGAAAAAGCCGGACTTCGTTGGACGGCACGTCGTGGAGAAGCTTCAGCTCAGTAACGGCAGCTTGCCCTTCCTCTTCAAGGTGCTTTCGGTGAACAAGGCGCTCAGCATACAGACACATCCAAACAAAGCCGAGGCGGAGCACCTGCACGCAACGCGCCCGGACATCTACAAAGGTGTGTATGCTTATCACACACGCGCCTCTTTCGTGTGTTGTGTCTTATTGTAGCACTGTTTTGCCTTCTCAAATGCTAACTCAACCAGACCCGTATCCCAAGCCCGAGATGGCGATCGCACTAACGCCGTTCTACGCGCTGTGCGGTTTCCGTCCCCTGTCAGAGATCGCGGCCTATCTGCGGAGTACGCCTGAGTATAGGTCATTAATTCCAGACGCGAAGGTAGAAGCGTTTCTTGCGCACGAAGCTTCGCCTACTCCGGAAGGGCCCGCTGAAAAGGCTGCGCTCAGGGAGCTCTTCACGGCTGTGATGACGGCGGAGGGATCTGTCTTCAAGGAGCAGCTCAACAAGCTGGCCAGCCGGTACCAAAGCGGCGGCGCTTTGACAGAGGAAAGACCAGTGGTAGACCTGGTCGTTACGCTGAACAAGCAGTATCCCGGAGATATCGGCGTTTTCTGCGCCTTCATGTTGAATTACACAACGCTGCAGCCAGGCGAGGCAATCTTTCTCGGAGCGGGCGAACCGCATTGCTACCTCCAAGGAGGTACGTGTATTTTCTGAAACGCGTCCGCCCAGCCGACGACTGAATTGGGTTTATACCTCGCAAAAATCTCATACTTCATAAAACATAAATGGCTCATAAAACCGAACCCCAGATATCCTCGAGTGCATGGCCAACTCGGACAATGTCATACGTGCGGGGCTCACGCCGAAACTGCGTGATGTACCCAATCTGCTAGCGAACCTCACGTATACCGCGTCGCCCCCCTCGAAACACACCGTGGCGCCACAACCGTTTGGCGATTATGCGATCGTGTACGATCCTCCCACACCGGAATTTGCGGTCTCTATCGTGAATGTGGGATCTGGGAAGACGGCCGTCTTGCGCGTGTCTGACGGACCGAGCATTTGCCTCGTAGGCACCGGTAAGGGAACTGTGCATTGGAGTGACGGCGCGCTCCCCGTCAGCAAGGGGCATGTGTTCTTTGTAAGTGCGAATCTGGAGTGCAAGTTCCAGGCGGACGGTGGGGAGAACCTGGTGGTCTGCCGAGCATTCACCCAAGTATGATGGGCGTTACATGTTGAGCATGCAATAAACCTAAGTGTATGAATGTAGAATGTAGAAATTGTGATTGCAGAGCGATATTTTTCATCAAATTCAACGGTTGCGTCTAGCTGAAATTATGTGAATTTCTGCACCACTTCAGCGCAAATGGCAAGTAAGGCCGTGCCCAACTTCTCGAAATCCTCTATCTGAGTCAAGAGTCAGTGCATTCCAAAATTACGATAATAAAAACGGCCACGAACCTCTGTCCAGATTTGCGCACTACATCGGACCCACATGCGATCGTTATGCTTATAGACACTAGCGAACATGTTGTACGTGTCTAGCAGCCTTTCGACGACCAGTGCGTAGGCCTCTGTGTTCCATTCGAAGCCAACGGGCAATGGCAGCTGAACGTTTACCTAGTAAATCGGGGATCAGTAGGTTATAGGAGAGACGGATGATCTAAAGAATTACCATGTGGCACGTGAAGACGCCTTCGGGATCCATGAGGCCAGTGCCCAGTATCTGCGCCAGCCTCTCTCCGCCTCTCAAAGCCATGTCGTGACAATATGCGTAGATCTTCTCCTCTCCGCCGATCCATTTACGGAACGCAAGGGCTGGCGAGGACGTCAGTATTGGAACATTAGTTTGGTGAGAATGCATACCGGTCTCGATGGAAAAATAATTAACAAAATCGATGGTTCCGTTCCCTGTAGTGGAACTTAGACAGTGCCCAGTTGAAACAAATACTGGAGCTCACAATCGTGCTGGACCACCATGTTTGGACCTGTGCGCTTTGACGGAGAGATGTATGCCGAAGAGGTCGGTATCGAGGACTTGAGGGTGGGCTCATTCCTACACAAAGATTTCAATGCTCATCAGTCATACAGACCAGTCTGCGTTCATTAGCAACGAACCTCTCTGGCACATACAATACCGCACATCCACGTTTAGCGTAGAGCCACTTGTGCGCGTTGGACACCCAAAAGTCGGGGTCGGCCTCCTTGAGATCGATGTTCTGCTCCTGGCCGATGGAATGCGCCGCGTCGATGACACTGATGACGTCGAATTCTTTACAGATCTTCGTCATCTCTGTTTCTCGGAAGTCAGTACGGCAAGCGGTTGCGAGAGATAGGATTTGTAATTGTACGGACGCTTCCATGGAAGGAGGATCCCTGGCGTGGACGAGATGCTGTCTATTATAGCAACGATGCGTTTCCCAGCTAGCGGTGCCTCCGTAAGATTCTTGATATGTTCGCGCCAGCGAGAGACGATGTCGTCGATCGTCGTAGGGTATAGGATAGTGAATTGGGAGATAGAAGGATGTGGAGGAATGTCAGAGAGATACTGCGCCGTCTTCCCAATAGACCCATAGGTAGTGTTGCCTGTATTGCTCTAAATAAGAATTCACATGAGCTAGGACAACCGCGAAGACTCACATGTAACAATAACGTCCCCAGATCTCCATTCAATATTCCTCAAAATTTCGTTCATTCTGCAAGGAGAATTGCAGCTGATTACGGAGACAAACAAAAGGAAACGAGAGCTACAAACCCATGAGAGTCATTGTGGACCAAGACACACTCATCCACCTTAACGCCCAGGAAATCCGCAATCATAGAGCGAACATGAGCAAGGTACTTGGCCGAAATTTGGCGGACAAAGTGGTCGGGATTTTTCTCGATATCCAGACCCATCTCTATGGCAAAATCGTAAACGGGCTTGGGTGGCGTGCCATACGAACCTGTGTGTGTGTGGCATCATGATGAACAAGTGTCGTTTTCACGGGTTGTCGATCTAAGCGTAAAAGACGCCTCACCATTATTCAGATTGACATACTTCGGATCGAGCAAAAAATACTCATGCATTGCATGGCCGAAGCTAGGTGGAGTCTTATCCTTGAACTGAGCGATGATCTTCTGCGATGCCGGGATCATAGTTATGGTACTCTGCAGGGTTGACGACTCCGCTCAAGTGCAATGTATAACACCAATTAAGGTCCAAAGAGTACTGCCAGCGGTTAAACAGAGTCACCGAAAGCGCTGGTCTGACTCGACGTATTCGCCGACAGCCGACGCTCAAATACTCACGGCGCACTTTTAGACGTTCAGAAAGTGACCAACGGTCCTGTATCGGGGGTTATCGCACCACGTGCCAGAACACAACGTCAGAAAGGAGTCCGAATCTTGAGGATAAGTTTGGATTCCGAAAAGCCCGCAAAATTTGACCAGGAAAGGGCATCAGGTTCTCGAAACTGCATCGTGAGGTGGTGCATAAAGGACTCAAGTGACTTGATATTCAGATCGCCGTTGAGGCCGAGGAACATCGTCATGTGAATGTGAAGCATTCAAGCAATATTCAGAGAGTCGAGAGATTTCAAAAACTGACTCGAGCTGCGACAATCAACGCCGAAATGTCAACAAACTGAAGACGGCGCGGGGGAATGATGATGGAAAATACGGCCACCACCTCTCCTGGCACCACGTGTTTCGCGTTCGATCACCAATAGCAACTTGCCTTGGCACCAATGTCAGTAAAGGCCTACCAGCAGGCCTCAGGCCTCAGGCCTCAGGTATTGGTGTGCTGTAAATAACGAACACCATCAACCGAAGAGATGCAAGGACCGGATAAGAAAATGCGCCACCAAAAAGTCCACTGGATATAAGCGGCCAACCACATTAAGTATGCGGGATCCAAGTCGACTCGGGTTTCGCACGAAACAGGTCCACAAGCAAAGCTTGAGCCAACATCGGTCGTACCTTCCAGTTGATCCTTTGTCGAGCCTTTGCAAGTGACCGGTCATGGACGGCTCACAACCTGGTGGCTTTAGTAGCTCGGACAAGGAGAAGCCAACACTTTTGGTGAGAAGGATGAGATGGCGTACATCTGCACAGGTAAGACTATGTGTTTTTGCCCTTCGCCTTATTTTCTGCCTATTCACTGTGCACCTCCTAAAATTACACTCTACTGTCGATGTGGTACGTCCCCTTGTCAATCCGTTGCCCGTCCGTGGGCTGCGAAACATCGACAGCTGGTCATTTCTCAAGATTGTAGCGCTCACACTCAAATCAAGGCTGGCGAGCCCATCCGTTGTCGTGAACCTGTTCCGAATGGCAATGTGACAGATAGGTTCACGGGGTGTGTCCGAGGAACGTCGATCACGTAGCATTGCAATAGTTGGGCTATTGCGAGTGCCCCCATTTTTATCGAACGTTTTCAGATCATGTACATAAAAGAGTGACAGAGCGAACGGCGGAGGTATTTCCTGAGTCCTCCAAGGAATAACTGGAATGTCTGTGGCCAGTTTTGCAGCCGAGATGCCCAAAACAAAGCTCAACAAAAAAAGAGCGGCAACAGAAGACCTTTGCCAAAATATCAGGGTGCCAGCTGCAGCGGGCTGTTCTTTCTAGGACCCGCGATTTTCCTTCATCATACCCTTTCATCGCAATTGACTTACATATGCCCACATCGACTGGGTCATCCTGCATCCGCCCCCACTATCGGAGTGGAATGTTGGCAAACTAACGGATTCAAACCGCTGGTAACTCAAACCGCTGGTAGGAAGTTGCTACCCGTGACAATGGCGTGAATGTGAATAGACTGAACAGGTTTCAACGGCTTCTAGGCGCTAGACGAGCCACCTCGCAGGTGATAGAAGTCTATTGGCTGAAGACACTGGCGTACACAGCTGGGCGTTTCACATACTTACGCCAAAGGTGTGGTGACCAGGATACTGTGGCCATACGCGAGTGTTATTCAGTTACTTGGTCTTCCGGGGTTCGGGGTTGGCGTTGTTTTGGCAAAGGTTTGGTTTTTGTTCCTTCGGCGTTTTGGTTTCCGTTCGGGACCGGTTCTTGGGGCCCATTTTCCGGTTACTTTTCGGCACCGGGGTTCTTCTTGCCTTCGGCTGTGACCGCCATACTTTTGGCGTAGGTGAAACGCTCAGCTGTGTACCTTCCGAGCAAGTTCTAGTCCGACCCACCGATCCATACAGATGCGCATCCGTTCCGATATTTCGTTTTGGTCATCGGACGTCAACATGTCAGCTTTATGACTGCAGAAGACAAGAAATAGGGTGACTTCTGGACCAAACGTTCTCGTCTTCTGGCGCCCAAGGCTGTACACGTGTGGGAAACAAGGCATTCAATAGCGGCCGCTTTGCCTTACGAATCCTGCCGGCCATTGCGTGTCGATGAAGATGTACTCTCGATGAATGCATGAGACTACATCTGCCGATGCGTGTACGTATGCTTTGTTGAAGGACATGGCGGGATGCAGGCTGTGGCCGGCTTGTTGGGTGAGAAAGATCGTGATACCGGAGCGGATCTATGCCCAAAACGGTAAACACCGAGCGGTGTCTAACCGGACATGCCGGCCCAACACCGTGGTGGCGTTTTCTTTGACTTCGAGTACTCTGCTCGATGATTTTTGTACACTTCTTTGTGGCCACCTTCGGAGTTGTCGAGCTGCTAACTCTACAGTGTTCGGGCTGCATTGGCGTGTCCGCGATAAGGAGATCGTGTCGTATCGAATGAGACAAAGAGATAATAAAATTCCTATCGACTCCGAACTTGCATTGACGATTCGCTCCTCATGTCGCGGACCTTCCTGTACCGCGACCTGGGGCCCAAGCCTCTGGTCAATGTGTTCTGTATTCAGATGTATCAACCCACTAAATTAAAGTTTATCCCTACCGCCGGTGCGCCCCACCAAGACCCATAAATACCGGGGTGTCCAGGTTTGAGAACAACCTACGCGTGCTTTCAACCGTCTCGCCTTTTCTTTCCTCTTGTCAGTTGAAGGTCTCAGTCATTATAACCTCTTGCAATACAGCCCCACCGTACATACCACCTCCCATTCGCAATCATGACCCTCCCCGCTCTCGACCTCAAGCTCTCTGGCTTCGGTGACATACCCACACCGTCGTGTACACACACCCAGGCTTTTCCCGTCTCGTCCGTGTCATGGACTCAGGCTCAGAGAGGGCTCCTGTTCTCCGCTTTCCTCTTTGGCATTGACACACGATCCTACGGTACGCTTTGTCCTCGTCGCCAATCAGCACGTCGCGCGACCAAGCCATTGACGACCTTTTTCTTTGTCTCTCTAGATGACTCCGAGCCGCTCGAGATCATCCCCCTCCGGGCACCCAAGTGCCCTCAAGACACATGGAACAGTCCAGACATGGACTTCTCCAATCTGAAGATCTCGGACACGCATCGCGCGTCGCGTGGCTCTGGCTTCGGTAAGTCACGCGGCCAACATGCCTCGCATCGAGTTGCTCAATGCAATAGGTTTGGGCGACGCCGACTACGCCGTGCAGCAGCACGTCCAGTCGCCGCCATTGCAGATGGAAAACTACTGCGCAGCTCCATTCCCGCCAATGGCGACACCGACATGCTCTGATCTGTATGTCATGCCGCGCTCCCTTCATCCGGCTGGTTGCCGCGATAGGCGCCAGGCGGCACCTTCCGGACGCAAAATCGCGTCACGCAAGAGATTCTCACACGCCAAGCGCTCTGGAGCTTTGAGTTAGGTGTGTGTTCTCGTTGCTTCCATAATCTACCAACTGTCTCCCTTCATATCTGTTTCTTCTTTCTCTCCATAGTCTACCAACTGTCTCCCCTCATATGTGTTTCTTCTCTGAAGCCCACCTCACTTTCTAGTAACCTTTACTTAATTCTTCGTTGTATGCGATTCTCTTTCCCTTTTAAAATTCTTTTGTGACTGATCTCACTTGGTGTACAGTAGAATATATGTAACGACCTTCATGACGACCACCCATTATGTATCCCCACTCCACATCCTCCACACTTTTACATAGTTTCCTCTCGCGCAAGCACGGTACAGATACCCTCGAAAAATCTCGCAAGTCTGTTGTTTTGGATAGTTGTCGCCTGCTTGACCGTAGCCACGTACGCAGCCGTGTATTCACCTCTCGCCCTTCTGTACGATTGTATATGTATTTTCTCAAGATAAACCTTGAGTTTCTACCGGTTCAAATATCTGACTCTCAATCCTCGTGCATGCAAGCCCAAATCTCGGGACCCTGTGGGAAAATCACACTCAGACTCCACCTCGAGCGCTTTCAGTCGCAGCGCGCACACGGTGGTCTCTCAGGCGATCCAACGACCCTTTAGTTTTCATTTCCGCCTCCCGTACGAAGTGTTCCATGCAGATGGTACCTGTGCGAGTGCCGTCTACCCGCGCTATGTATGCATCATCTCAAATTGTTATCGCGCGGTCCCGCAATATAAAATGAAGGGCTTCTATACGGTTCAAATGGGATTGCCTCTTCGAGCACGCATCCTTGCAGATCGCGACCAACCGATTCGTTACTCGTATTAGGGTTCCTGTCATGTCCCTGTCACCCTACCCCACCGTATCGGTACGTGGGCGCAACTTCCCGGTGTCCTTGCCTATTTCGCAAAGATGCCCTCATCGATTGACGAGAGGGGCAACCGGCACAGAGTCATTCTGAGTGCTAGCTAGGACGGCGTAAGCGGAGAGAACTTGCGCTGAGATCATACAACTATCACCTCGGCTATCCGTGACATTTCCATAGTAGATCTGTTCGTTAGTACTTAGTGCCATGGGTCGAACAATAGCATAGAGCAGCGCGGAGCGAGCTGGGCGGTTCGTGCGAGTTCGACAGATTTTCTTTGGCGCGCGCGCCCGCGGGTAAGATCCAACCGAAAAATGCAATGCTTCTACTTGCAATTGCGTATGACACGATGTGTTAACAGAAGAGGAAAAGAAGGATCTGCCCAAGGGCACGTTACACAAAAACCAGAAGGGCCCAACCGGGAATTGAACCCGGGACCACCTGCAAGCTCAGGAATTCCCAAAGCAGGTATCATGCTTCTAGACCATTGAGCCACCCAGTGAGTGGGTGAATTTTAAGTCTGTTATACTATAACAGCACAAATTATCGGTGCACTTAAACAGGCGCATATAATCACCTCGACGACATCCCGCGGCGCCATGATAATGACGAATATGAAAGTCTAGTGGTATGTGAACGTTTGAACAAATGGTACATTCATTTATAGTAGTGTGATCCAGGCATAAGAACTATCGTCCATTGTCATTGGGGCGTCATCCCTCCCAACAGCCCCATCTTTTCATCTTTATCCCGGACCCGTTATCCAAATTACAAAGGACGCAAGTCCACGACGTGATAGAAGAGCAATAAAACAGCGTGAATTGGAAACGGGGGATCGTGACCGTCGTCATGCATGAATGCTGATTGGGCAAATAATAGGGTATATATCACAAAAGCGCGGCGAAGGTCACGACAGTCATGAAGAGGGTCGTTGCAACATGCCACATGCTCGACATGCTCACAGCATTGTTTGATGAAACAGAATTGGAGTCAGCGGCTGCAGAAGTAGCAGTTGCAGAAGTAGCGGTCGTAGAAGTAGCGGTCTTAGAAATAGCGGACTTAGTAACGGCCTTAGTAGTAGAGTGGGCCGTGCTTGTGGTGTTCAACATGGCTGTGGAGGTCGAGGCAACAGACGTGGACGAATGACTGCCTGTCGCAGGACCCGCCGTGGTCGCAGAGTCCGTTGTGGTCGCGGAGAAGCCGGACAACCAGCTTGGCAACGCGGAAGCGTCGGACGGATCGTTCAGCGCGCCTATGCCCCACAGAATGTCGGACGTGTTGTGGGACGGCGCCTCATAGAGGCCGTCTGCCGTCGCGATGATGAAACGCCCCGTCCATGCATGATCTGTTGCAGCCGCAGCGCTGAACTGGTAAAAGTAGATTTCGGCATTGGGATGGACCTGAAAATCGGAAAAATACGGGTTAAGAGTGGTTAAGAACGCACAACATCTTTCCTCTCGTTGCGATGGGATACGGAAAACTCACGCTAGGACAAGGGTAGCTATATGAACCACTCTTGGTTCCGTCCTGATTGGACGCGACAGCTGACAGAAGGAAGGCAATAATAAGAAGATGAACAAAAAGGCGTGAAAACAATTCATACTGGTAAGATGGACCATGGCGTTATTACTGCCCGTCATGAGCTCGATAACCATGCTTCCCCATTTGCTATCGGTGGAGGTATCACCCTCCCAGGAAACGTGGCACGTTTTGCCCTCGTAGTACATTGCACCTGGGCTGGGATCTGAAGGGCTGACATCAGCGCGCGCGAGCAGGGCAGTGCCAGTGGCGAAGGTGGCTAAAAGAGCGAGTAACATGTCGTCCGGTTATTGTGGGCTGTGGGAGTTACTAAAAACGCAGTTCCTGTCGATATCCAGCCAGAAAAAAAAGAAAAAGAAAAAATGCACGCACAAACAAGGATGATGGTGAAAAGAGCGACGAGTACAAAGAGTGGCGGCTTAGGCGAGAGAAATTTGGGCAGAGGCAAAGATGAATGTGGGTGCGCTTGAGGGGCGCACTTATAACATCGGGTGTCACCCACGCGCGGCGGCGGCGTGTGACAGATCCTGATGGCCATGATCGGCGGACTGTAGTCGGCACTGTCGTCAGCTGTCGTCACACGCTTATGTCTTCGGCTTGGCGCCCCTTGGCGCGCACAAAAATAACGTGACCGAGCCATGGTGATCCTGAAATTCCCATTAGCTATATATTCTGGGCGTTTGCTTCAACTTCGGTTCAGTCTTGTCAATAGCCGCCTTCTGTCGTGACCAGCGAGGATAGCGTCTCGCTCCCTGCTACTGCGAAATCGCCGCGGCGCTGGGGCGAAGGCGCAGCTTCATTTCAATGCAACTGACCTGGCGCACTGTCTCGCGCTACCGCTAAATGTATAGCATTGGTTCCAGGCATCTATATCAGAGAACGCTAAGTCATGTGCATGAGTTACTGGAAGATTGGACTTTTAAAATCATGCCTTGGACACTTGCATATAGGTTGTTCGGTGATTGACCGAGTTACGATCCTTCCCGCGAGAGCCTTCGTCCTTACGACAATGCCTACACACCGTCCCTTTGTGGTGCCAGGAGCCGTACGCCGGCGGCACCAAGTTTTGAAAAAAAAAAACCCCCTCAGTTGAGGGAATCGTGCGCCTGACGCTCCACACAGAAGGATGGAATATGGGCCGCTACACGGAAGTAGACATGATTAGACACTCACTGCCTCAGGGCAGCAGCACGTCCTGGTGTTTGACCTTACCTCTAGCGCTATACAAATGAAAAAGTCGAACAAAAAAAAGACTGAGCCACGACTCACCGCAAGCACAGGCTGCAGGTCGAGAAGCGATTCCAAAAGGATATCCTGGGCCCTCAGGGCATTATATATGACATAGTGGGGAAAGGACAACGAAACGTGTGTGCCACACTTTTTAAAGAACTAGTTTTCGGCGCCATTCGCGCCAAGACTCGACTGCCCCACTTCCGAGTCCAGGAATGAGTTGGCTTGCTAATGATATAATGACAGGCTCAATGTTTCTAGACTATTCACCGACAAATCCTACTGGAACTCTGTCTGAGTCAAGCCTCGTAGTCATATTCATGCACTCAACTTGGAAACGTCGGCTTCGCCGACATAGACCTAGCTGAAAGGCGTGCGCACGGGGTTGTTAGTGGGGAGATGTGTTTTTGATGATCACGTTCAATTATAGGTGTTTATTTTTGTAATACCCATCACCCGTAAGATGTGCGTCGAGGGAAAAAGTGATCATTTGACTTGCTTCCCCCGCGAATATGTACATATGAGCGGCGGACCCGGACATTCTAGAATCTTTCGATCGCTAACGATGATAAACGTGTTCGTTCTAGGATCTCGACGCGCATTCTCGTTCAACCACACGATCCACCCTGGGACAGTATCCGGTTTGCGTTGGGGAGTGTGTCGGCAGTGGTTGCCGTGAAAGGATTGGAAAGCGCGCGGATAATCGTCTGAAACGAGAAAGGTAACGGTAAACGCCATGGAATGTATTGAGGGTAAGAGAATTACAAAACGATAGCGGTACATGTTCGCCCACATTTACACGATAAGTCATACTTTCGACCGAACGATGACCGTCACGGTAAGTATTGAGAGTAAGAGAAATAGAAAACGATACTGGTACGTGTTCTCCGACGGAGTACGGACAGGTGGTAAGTCAGCCCTTATAGAAGTCCGTCCATGAAATGAAGTTTACAACGGCGCGCGTGGCTGGAAGGAGGGACAGACGTGAAGGAGAGACGTCATCGCCAAACTTAGTAATGGTGATTCATGGTCAAGGATTGATGAGACATTGAGTCATAATGTTGTTATCGGTTTACCCCGTGGTGAGGGTAAAGAAGAATGGTACTGTACACGGGAATGCAAAGAAGACTTACAAAACTCTGAAATGTGGAGGTAGCGACGAATTCTATTGTGAAACGGCAGCGCAATACGGAAGGAATGTCCATCAAAGGATCGATCGGTGGCAGTGTTAACCCTCACGGTAGAGACCTAGCTTTCAGCTATGGTGCCGCTCACCTAAACACCGCTTACTTTGTACAGAATTTTTGACACGTGCAATTTCGAGCAGAAGCCTTATCCTTCTTGTAAAAATGCTCAGCTTGATGATAGGAAATGATCCCCCAGGAGGATTTTCATTTGGGTGAAAACTGAAGAAATTATTTATTTTTTGCATTTGGAGATTGGGTGATACGAATCATATACCATAAATGGACATTCCTAATATGGTAATTACCAGATACAGCTTACTGGGGAAGACATGGGCGTGCGCGAAAGCACTGATGACATCACCATATAAGGCGGAGCTGCTCCTCGTAAAGGGGGAATGAATGAAAAAGGTTATAAAAATTATGATGTGCTTATGAGATGGAGCTTACTAATTTAAATTCATAGCGGACTGTCGTTTGGATAATAGAGTAGTAATAAATGGACATTCCTAATATGGTAATTACCAGATACAGCTTACTGGTCAAGTCCTTGTGCAGTGGCCTCCGGAATACGAATGAGAGGTGTACTATTTACTGTACACATTGCTATTATATTATTTTTTTGAGCTAAAACATGAGCACTTGAGCACGCGATGTGCTCCCATTGCTTATGGCGGAATTCTCGGGCATGTATAAAAAAATATTTTTGGGTCTGACCAAGTCGAGCGCTATACAAACGAAGCGGTGTCTAGGTGAGCGGCACCATAGGTAACTTGTAATCTCTGCAGATCGTTCTTGCAGATCGGTCGACGCAGACGGAGTTGTACGCGACCTCGTGATCTGCACGTCCAGATGACGTCACGCGTTTTGGATGGCTTCGAAGCCCTTCTTCTTTTTCATTTTATGACAGCATGTAGCATTAATTATCGGCCAGTGTTGCTAATTTCTGAAATAACTGTTCAAATTTCATTGGCTGTCATCCGAACCGTTTTTGACTGGGGTTCAAAGATGTACAGCATTCCGAGAATCGGAGAGTAAGTATGTGCGACTCCTGCGGTCCCTTTGCTTCATTCTACTATGTAACCCTGCGTCAGATGCTCGCGATTCGCGAATTTGAAAATGCAATCGAATGCGCCTACAATGAGATATATTACAACAGACAGTGGTGAATGAAACACACAGTAAGTGGGGATTTTGATGACTATGAAAGTGCTATCACCGTCCATCCCTTCAAGTTGGGATTGGGCAAGTAAAAGCAGTATCCCTTCTTATTCAATATCCATCATTCGAATAAGTATTTCTTTTGGTCACGTTTTGGGTCAAACACCATTGGGCGTTGAGCGATTTCCACCCAATAGCTATTCCCGGGCATTATTCAGGCAAAAACAGGTCTGAAGATGTGTTTTTTTTTTTCAGTGCATCTATTGAAAGACGAGTAAATGATGACCAAAACACAGGTAACACCCTAGGGGAAGGGAAGGACGCGCGTACGTGTGTGCATGGGGTGCGGGGAGAGGGCAGGCCATACGAGAAGGAGACTTGGGAAGGTCAAATATGCTGAAAGAGCATATATGCACACTATATTCACCGAGGATTGATATTGAGTATAGAGAAAAGACGAGCCTAAAGTAAGGACTACGTAGCACGGCGGTCTAGCGCATACGGTTAAAGGTTGTGGACGGGTGCCAGACATGGGCTGGTACACCAGACTGTAATAAAACACAATTGAGATGTAGAGCAGGAGAGATGACTTACTTGTCAGTACGTTAGAACTAAGTACTAGAGCTCTGATTCAGGGAGAGCCAAGGAAGACGACCTACTTAAATCATGCAGAAACACAAAATTACTCGGTGGAGTCTTCAGACGCATCTGCAGCATTCGAAGGACTCGTTTGCTTATCCATTGGCAAACTTATCCCGCATAACCGCCTCGCGCCATTACATGAATGATGAGAGCCACACGCATCACAAAACATCGAGCGTGAAAAAGAAATGGATTGAGTACCGGTGGACGAAAAAAAATGAGAGTGGGAAGTAGGGTATCGCAATATCATGCAGAGACAAATCAAAGCCCGCAAGCCATTGTAGCTATCTTGCAAACGGATGTCAACAAAATGTATGCCTACGAGCCGCGGGGTAGAGGCAGATACAAACAGCCACGGTTGAACCGACCAACTTATGCGTGCTCACAAGGCACAAAATGTGGGCAAAACACGAAGTACGTTAGCGTAGCAGGTTGTCGTTATGTACTTACATATATTCAATACAGTGAAAAAATGCGAACGACGAGGCTAGGGAAGCGTGAAAGTTTCCAACGGTAGCCCCATGGGTCGCCCACATATTTATATAACAATGTGATGTTGCTTGTTACTTAATGTTGCTTGGGGTTAATGCCGTTGCATATATCATTACGGATCCATATATCCTGCAATATTTGATGAGGAATTGCCGGCAAGAAGGTGACAAACACAGACCTCTCGCCGCAGCCGCCTGCAGCACCTCGAAGCTCTGTCGCAACGCTGCCAATCTGCGGCAAATAGACGCGTCCAGCTTGCGCAGATCCTCTGTCTCTGAATCTAGTCGGCTCAGTGTCTGCTCAACCTGCGCCTTCAGCGCCTCCAACGCGCTGATCTTCTCAGTATACGCCGCACGAATCTGCTCCCACGTGCAGCCTGTCGATCGATAAGCATGTCGCAGGTGAAGCATAGCAAAAAAAAAACACCTGAATCTCGCGCCTCTCGGATACTGATTGCAAACTCAGAGAGTTCGTCGTCGTTATCCTCATCTGGCACCGCCCACGACACAGACTTTTGAGGATCCACGTTGTTGGGACGCTTTAGAGAACTGCGGCGTCGCACTAGAGTGGGCATCGCGACAGGGGGCTCATCCTCCGGCACAGGGACGTTCTCAACGAGATCTCCATCGTTCGCCACCCGCGTCCGTAACAGGTAGGGCAGAGGCGGTGGGCTCTCGCAACGGGGCGGCGTGGGGCACGTGCCACCAGACACCGACTCTGGCGGGGACGGGAGGGCGGACGATGCCTCTGATGATCGGCAGTCATGAACGGATTCGGTTGGTAGCGGCGATGGCTCGCGCTTAGGTTCGGCGGGCTGGGGTTGCACACGAGACTTCACGAACGTGGTGGATTTGGGTTCCCTGATCAATCGTATACTTTGAATGTGTGCGTACGCGGGTCGGCCAACGTCTGATGTTGAAGCACGCCGTTCACGGCGCGACGGCGGCTGTCGCACTTCCTGGGAAGCCTGGATGTGTTGTTGTTGAAGCCATCGTTCCATCTCCTTGAGGCGGAAGTCCTCTGGCGCAACGAGTGTTTGGAAGGTGAACGCCTCACCCCGGCCTAGCCGACGCACAGGCGGGACCGTGGAAAGTGCCTGGCACTTCCTGATCATCCGTTCTTTGAGATGGCGCACCTCGAGGAGGCGCTGCCAGGACACTGATTTTTTGGAAAGTTCATAGTCTTCAATACGCAGGAGTTGGTCGTATAGGGCTGCCGTACGCGGGGGGAGTAACACCTGGGATATCCCCGCTGTCATCGCTTGCAGAATCTAACTCAAGTAAGACGGGAACGTGCCTTGAGCTGGTCCGCGGTTTCGGTTGTCTGGATATAACGCCAGCCCTTGGTGGATTTGTGATCGTCTGGCTCCAGCTGACCACGGACAGGGCTGCGAGCTAGGTAGTCGAGCGGGGCATGTCGAGAAGTCGGTGGCCGATAGCTGCGCATGTACTGTCGATAACGTCGAGGAAAGGTCGTGTCTGCCAACCCGCCCTCACTGTGCGTAAAACCAGCGAGGACACGAGGCACCGAGGCAGATCAGCTTAAGCGTCCAAATGTGTCAGGCTCAGCCTCACTGGCAACCGCGCGGCAATAACGCGCAACTTTTTATTTCCTCAGAACACAAACGCTGCGTCGAAAACTCCGACAGATAGACGCTGGCCTCGGTATATTGGGCGCTTAAGCAGTTCGTCGTTTGATAGACAATACCAAGACCGGTTATGGTAACTCTGATCGATCACATCATATGACCGGCGATCAGACACGTAGTGGGGAGCGGCAACGCCCTAAGTGCTGGCAGCACTGCACGGCTCCGCCTCCCAATACCCTTCCTTAGATTTGACCACCATGCCGTATCTTAGGTGTGTGTCTTTGTTTGTTCTAATCCATAGGAATTTATGAAGTTTCTGTTCTAGGCTGGCTCTATGCGTGCTCGGTGTTTACTCCATGTTTCTCGTGAGATCGCGTTTGCCCCTGTATCCTCGATCTGTCTATCTCATTCGCATCCGTTAGCTCTGGGGAGTAGCCCAAGAAAGACGTGAGTTCAGTGTTATCCTTTTTTTTTTCATCAACCAACCGCAAATTATCCCAGTATCGGCACCCTTCAAGACAATAGATGGAACGTCAGAAGCCAAGTTCAAATCCGCTCTCTTCATCGGCACATGTCAAAGCATTCTCAGTGCAATATCAGCATATCTATATATCACGTTCAGGAAGCATCCAAAGGACAGTATTTCCCAATGTCTTGGTCTCGAACCTGCGCCGATATCGAAAGATAAAGTCGACCACAAAACGAATGGTGCCGCCAACGGCACAGTCAACGGCTCGGCGATTGCATCCTCCTCATATACCAGAGCACTTTTATGGAAATATTTTCAATGCTCCGTCTTTATCACATCGGCCGCACCTTTCGGCTTCGCGTCTCTGTCCTACATTTCGTATCCCGCCATGGTGCTCGGCAAATCATGCAAACTTGTCCCCGTGCTCATCATGAACGTGCTGCTTTATCGCCGACGATTCGCGTCATACAAATACGTCGTCGTCGCGATGGTCACCACCGGGATCACGATGTTCATGCACTATGGCGGTGGATCCAAGCACAAGTCGCGCGCGGACGTACCGAGCGACAACCCGTACGCGAACCTAATCGGTATCACGTACCTGCTCATCAACCTCGCGATCGATGGCGCGACAAACTCAACGCAAGATGAAATTTTCGCCCGTTTTCGCGGTGTCACGGGCCAACAGATGATGTTCTGGATAAACGTCTTCTGTACACTTATCTCACTCGCTCTTGCACTCCTCCCGCTGCCGTATGTTCCGGTAATCCATGAGTCCGAGGGTGGAAAGCCGGGTAAGTGCAAGAACAGATTCACAAAATGCAGTTTTGTCCGATAAACATTCGTTAAACAGAGCTTTTTAATATGCTTGCATTCATTCGCGCCCACCCCGGCGTCATCTCTCCGCTCTTCCAATTTAGCATCACTGGTGCACTGGGCCAACTCTTCATTTTCGAGACGCTACAGCACTTCGGCAGCCTGACGCTTGTGTACGTCGCGCTGCATCTCCTTCACGTCTTAATCATGACCTCTCAAAAATCTAGCACCATCACATTGACACGGAAACTTTTCTCGATGTTGCTCTCCGTCGTTCTTTACAATCATAGACTGACTCTTGGACAATGGGTAGGCACTGCCGTCGTCTTTGCAGGTATCTCGGTGGAGGCCATCGTCAAACGTAGAGGTACTTTCGTCTTTCCTCTTCCCCGACCACGTCGAACTCTTCCTCACAGATGTACACGCAAAACGCATTGCACAAGAAAAAGAGAAACCGTCAATCAAAACCTTATAGACGTGGTAACTGTACATTATTTATAATGCAGCGACGTTTACAATTTACAACGTGCTTATCGCCTTCGTGAAGACGTTACAGGTGAGGTTTCACCTCTGCGACTTTAGCTTTCCCGATGGGAATAGGTTCGCCCGTCTTGAGGTCGAATGCTTGTGATTCGTAGGCATCACCGCGGGGGTTTTTGGCTGGATGTGCAGCTAGAACTACCTGTTTGAGATTCTCAATATTTCGACGGTATGTGTTTCATTATCAGCCAACTTACCGACATCCAGCGGGTCCAGCGATCAGGTCTCGGGTTCCTCCAGGCGTGCAGTGTGCCTCTTTGCACGACACTGTCCCCGGGATTTACCAAGTGCGTTTCAGTTCCGTCCTCCATGATCAAAATCAACTCTCCTTCAACTAAGAGAAAATGTTAGCTCAAGGATTGCATGCCGAGGCAGTAAGCACGGTGACGCACTCAGGATGTTATAGTCTACCGAGGACGTCCTGTGCTGGTAAAAGTTAGTTTCGTCACATTGAATACTCGTGGGAAGTGCACAGCAAAGGACTCACCATCGACGTCACACCAAGCGGACAGAGTTCCGTTGACCGCAGAACACTGGATCGCCCGAGTGGATGGACGAGTGCGAGGTTCATGGCAGGGTCGAGCTCGGCGAGGCGCGCTGCGCCGTCGATGTCCACATTATTGTCCGCCGTAGGAATGCCATCGGTCGTGATCCAAAGTGTGACGTCCTTGGAGTCCTCACTCATGTCCTGTGTGGAATACGATACAAGGTCAGATCCTTTGAACAGGGCGCGAGATGCGTTACCGAAGCAGGGAGGGGAGTGTCGCGCACGACGACGCTGACACCGTCCTTGTTATGCGTCGTCACAACCCGGCGCAGGTCCTTTAGATGGTACGGCTTTGACGACATGGCAAAGGATGGTAGAGAAAACCACGTTGCTTGAATAGAATCTACGTGATGATGCCAGTTACACCCCGCAATGCATGCAAATCCCAGCCCCGCAATTTATGTGTGGAATGCATTGAGCATTTGTAGGTGCCGGATCATCGTTTGCCAGCATGATCAGCGGAATGTGGCGCAGATGACCCACTTGCATATATATATTATATTTGTCTCTATTCTAGTTAGCCATGCCGGCCCGCTCTGTATCATGAGATACATTCACGTTTCCCGCAGACGCTCAGCTTGGTCGCCAGAATCACGTAAACAAACAATCAGAATCATTTGTAGCGGAATGTTGTAGCGGAGTGTTTTACGGAAATGAATTGGATCGAACACAACAAAAAATCCTTTATTGAATTATTGAATGAATGTTACATAAACGGAACAGAGACATTCCACAGATTGATCTGATGGCGTCAGATCATCAGGTTCCGCGGAATAAGTTCTGAGACCTTGCGCGATCTGATGCTATCCAGAATAATTACTGCGTATGGGAACACGTTTAACAGCGGTTTACATAAATCTTATGCCACTCGATGTGGTATACGTACTATGTAGATATGCCTACACTAGGACGATGATAAAAGATGTCGGCAGATCATCACAAGAAACAGAATCTAAGACTCTGTGTCAGCTACTAAGTAGCTTTCTTCGGAGGGGCAAAGAACATGGTCATTTTCTGCTGCCCGCCCTTCTTCGCGGTTCCCTTTGCGACGGACGACTTGGTGGAAGAAGCCTTTTTCGATGCTGCTTTTGAGGACTTGGCTGCTCTGGCGACGGAATCGGCCACCTTTTCGTTAATGGTCTTGCTCTGAGCAGACAGATTCTGCCTGTCGCTGCCGTTGCCTGCCCTAGTAGCCTTCTCACTCGCAGCCTCCTTCCCCTTCGTCTTGCTAGAGTCGGCCGTTTCGGCTGTGTCGCTCTCATCGACGCCGTCGGAAGGTTCGGCTCTAGCCTTACCCTTAGCCTTTTTGGCCATCGGAGCAGCGGGTTGACCCTGGTCTTCACTCGCCGACTCATACGACGAATAATCTTCCGTGACTACGAACCAGGAGTCAGCATATGCAGAATTTGATACGGACCAAAAAAAACGTACTCATGTAGCCTTTCGCATCCACCGATTGTCGCTGGCGCATGACTCTTTTCTTGGGTAAGCCGTTTCGTCCTAAAGGCGCCACCTTCTTTGCCTTGCGCTTCCTCGGCTTCGGCTTCGGAACTTGCTCATCGTCATCCACCAGCATGGCGTCGTCGCCATCAGTATACGTATCCATGGTGTCGTCGTCTGGTATCGACAAAGTATGGTCCTTGCCATCGTCTTGTCCCCGGTCAACTTCGTCATCTTCGAACATAGTTAGATACGGAAGCCTGATAATCTGAGCTACCCTACCTTCATCTGTGTCCATAAGCTGTTCAAGTTCACGTTCGGCACGGGTCTTTGATTTGCGTGAACGGTAGGCATTCTCATCCTCGTCGTCCGATAGGATAATACCACGCTTGACGCGAACTTGTGATTTTGACTGCTTGATCTTGGATTTAGCAGCAAGATTATCACTTGCGGTGTCAGTTTCTGAGCCCGTAGTCTTGGATTTGCGCTTCTGTTACATAGTCAGAATGCAGACATGGGTTTTCGATTGAACTACAACCTTCATCTGCGGTTCTGATTTGGCCGGTACATTGTCTTCGTCTTCTGGCTTGTCTAGCACAGCCGATTTCCTCTTCTTTAAAGATTGTGAAAAACCTCCTGCACTGATTCAAAGACAAACGTACCTTTGATGAGGCGACAAGTTCCTCCTTGGCCTTGCCTTTCGTTTCCTTGACTGGCTTCTTTGGCTCTATAGCAGCCTTGTCATCCGCCGGCGTGTCTCTCGCGACACTCGACTTTTTCGGCTCAGGTTCAGCCTGTGTATCCTTTTCCGGCTTTTCTTCCTCCTCCTCTCTGGACTTGGCGTCACTAGCTTTCTTCTTTGGATTGAAGAACAGTCCCTTGTTTGCAGCGGGCTTCTCTTTCTTCACCGGTTCCTTAGATTTCGCCTTGCCGAAGAAATCAAGCTTGCCCGCGGCCTTTGCCTTCGATTGCTCCATGGCCTTGTCGACCTTGCTACCAATGGTGCCATTTGTAGGTAGGGATTTGGACGTCTTCAGGTCATGTTGCTTCGACGTATCTGGCACGGGTGGAGGTGGCATCTTCTTTTTGTCGGCCTTGACTTGAAGATGGACGATGGAGTCGGCGACCACTCTGCCGACCTGTGCGGAGACATCGTCGCGTTCGCCATCCTTCTTGCGCACGCTGTCCGTCGGCTCGCAGAGCACTCCCGCATCCTAGAGGACGGTGAGACGCGCGAGGTCCACATTGTGAAGTAATAGACCCTACGTGAATTCGTGCGGGCGAAAGACTGTATACATGGACCGCATTGACGTGCGAAAAATTTGCCTTGGCATCTGAAATAACGTGTCGTTATTTGATGGCGCTTGACAGAATGCGCAAGGCGTACCTTCCAGCTCGTCCTCATTGACAAGTAGCACCTGTGTCTCCATTACATCTTCATCACTATCCAAATCATCGTAACCGTCTGAGTCGACATGCTCGTCGTCTTCGTCGTCGTCATCCATATCCATCGCCACATCTTTGCGAGGCAGCTCGCCAGTGATGAGATACGTCGCATAAGACGTCTGGGGGTGCTCAGACGAATGTGCGTGATATTCTGCGAGCTCACTGGTATGTATATATTTAGAAACAAAATTGGTATGTTCAAGGACAGGATTCACCACTCACTTTTTTGCAGCGTTGACGTGAATCGCGAACTCGCGGCTGAGCGAACGATACGTGACCTTGAGGAAAGCGTGAGAGGGTCGTCGTAAACATGTGAACAGAAACAAACAAGGTTGTGCTTAATACACAGCTGCTTTGTGATAAAGTCGCTAATGTTTTGAGAAGTCATGGTCGAATGTAACGTTGAGCGCTGAGCGTCAGATCTCGTCAGAAGCAAGAGCGCGTCGGAGCGCGTCGATCTATCACCACGTCACGCGACCACGCGATAGACAGAAGAGGAAATAGCACTGCCACCTACTGCTCGGATTTCCATCTTACACTCGACCTCCACGGTCCACTACCAGTTGTTTACGAGTCTTTTGATGACGACGCGTCTTCGCCATCGTCCGCAAGCAGAGGAAGAAGATGCCTCTGCTCTGAAGCTAGGACCTGGTCTGTTCGGCTATCCCACTGTCCTTTCTGTTCTCACCCATCTGCCGGCATAGAGTTCAACAACGCCGGTTGTTTGCTCATTTCTGAAGTGAAATATCTCATTGAAAATCGCGATCGCGATCCCCCTGATAAGGCGTAAGATACTTTGTTTTGACTGAAAACAGCCGCTATACGTCTGTCACAGTGTTTTCACTCAAACGGCTGACTATGTGAGAACGTTCTCCAAGTTTGGAACGACAGACACGGCTAGCGCGGTTCGCGAGTGCGTTGCAGTATTGTCGACTTGGCCTGTCTCTTTTAACTCATGAACCAATTCATTCAGAACTCTACGTCGCGAGCCATTGCTGACGCAGTTTGAGACTGCGCAAATAGCCAATTTATGTCCCGCCACCGCAGAAGAAGCCAAGAGTATCATTCCCAGGTATGTTTGCAAAATGGTTATCTTTTGTCGTCTGATGCACACATTCGCCAGTCTGGTCAAGATTGAAGATGATAAGCTACAGGCGTTATTGGATGAGGTGCAAACGATGCGCAAGTTCCAATCGTAAAGGTACAGTTTATTGTAATCTATTCATCGTACATATGCATATACAGATTGTAAGTTATTATTTTGGACAAGATCTTTATCTTTTGTCTGTCGTTCAAAATAGGAAGTTCCTACCAACATTCATTGACTTTCATTGGCGCCTTGAAATGTGTGTGACCTTTCAATTCGAGCAGTTATTTCACAATTGGACAAATTATGTAAACCCACATATCCTTGATGAAGTCTGCAAATCGCACATATTATGACAATACACATTCGCGAATTCAAATATTCACGTGTTACAAACAAACCACTGAGATACTCACTTGCACGATCGTCCGCTGGGGGACATCACGTCTATGACTACAAACCACAAAACTACGTGAAAACGGGACTGTCGGAAAGGAACGTCTATGGGCACTGCCCAAACGAGGAGATAAAAGATCCAGGTAACACAGAACAAAAGATATACGATGTAAACAAGAGAAGAGAGAAGACATGATCAAAGGCGAGTACAGACATTGAAAGCTATCGTCAGGCGACTGCAGGCGTGGCGATAGTGCCTATCTGCGTGGGTGTGGACGTGTAAACGTACACGGGCGAAAGGATGGCCGGTGTCGTGGTGGGCATGGACAAGACGGCTCTCGCCCCTTCCTCCACCACTGGATTGTTTCCAGGAAGCTTCGGCAGCGTTCCCGTCACTGGAATTGTCTTTGCTTGAGACCCTTTATCTATTATGCACGAAGAGGAGACATACCCTGCTCGTCAACCGAGTCGGTGATATAGCAATGTGAGCCATCCTGTTTGTAAGTGAAAATGCCCGCCGACGCGCAGCAGGTCGGGTCGCCATAAGGATTGCAGTGACAATTTTCCACTGCATTTTGAAGGACACCTGATTCCCAACCGTTGATAAAGTCGGCGTGATAGCCGTAACCGGTGCGATCTCCATGAGAGAAAACAAATGGTTGCGTAGTATTCATAGCCTGGTCGCGAAGGCTGTCGAAATCTGACGTTACCCAATAAACCTGTGGTGCTCCGTCAATAAGGCCTGTTTTTCATGAGTAAATGACACGTACCTCCATAAAAATGCGAGGCAAAGGTGTGTTGAACTCAGGATCTGAGCAAGAGCCGCTGTCCGGCCCTTCAGACAGGAAGGCGACGTGAGACTTGTGGTCCTCCGAGTCGGTATCCTGGTGAAATGAGAAAGAGAGGCAGACGTAATCGACTGTATGCCTACCTTGCCATTCCAGCAACTCGGGAAGTTCTGAGGGACGGGAAAGTAACGGGTTAGTTATCACCTCGCTATTGCAAAAACAGCTGCGTACAATCTGCGCCCGAATCCCGCTGGGGCACGACCCCAGAGGAAGACCATTGTGTTTCGTCGAGACTCCGTTGAAATCGAGACAGAGAAAAGTGACCGCTTGTTGCGCGTAACTGCTCGCATTGTATGTCCTGAGAGTTACATCGCCTAGAAGAGCCCCGAAGTTCGTTCACGATCTCAACGATAATACGTGGTCTGGCAGCGTACCGGATATCATGCGGAACTGTGGACAAGTATTTCAGTTCCATTGCATAAACTCATACTTACATATTTTACACACATTGTCAGGGAATGCCGTCGTATTGCCTGGACTGTCCGGAAATAGATAGTCTAGTCGACGGCTTGAGTTGACAAGTCTCGGAAGGCAAGAGATAATCACAACTGTGACAACTTCATGGTTAGAACGATAGCACCGAATGGTTGACGGTACCCACATGACGACGCCTCCACCGAGACTAGTGAAGCTGCCGTTGGCCCATCTGACATACGATAAAGACAGTTAAATATCATTCAGCAAGAAAAAGCGGAGAGTTTCTCACTGGAAGTATAACATCGGAAACCAGTACGCAGATTTGTCTTCTGAAATTGGGGTCGAAGTGCATTCACTTTGCCGAAGTGACGCCGTGTCTGTCTCGAATCCAAAATTGCTGCCTCCGACAACGCCGTGAACATGTCCTGACACCTGTCCAGGGCTGATGATAGGATCCAAACGTTGAATGGTGAGCAAATTTTCTAGGCGTATATAAGAATTCCTCTAGCTCTTATCGCGGAGAAGGGGGCAAGGAAGAAGTACTGACCTGCACCCATCAACCAGTAGGCGTGAACCTGTGCAAACCAGGCTGCCAGGAGGAAAGCATAAGGGAAAGGATGCATAATCAACGAGAGAAGAGGACAATGAACGAGAGGGCGCCTTATGAAGGCGGAAGGAACAGAAGACCAGGGACAAAGAGATGCAGGCCGTATATCTTTGTTTTATACGCCCTGCAGTAGCAGCGATCCACACAAACGCGCCTTTGGAATGGTCTTTCGATAGGACCGATGACAACGTATAGACGTGACGTTGGTTAGCATTGCCATGGATGGGTCAACGAATAGCGCGCGGTTCATAGCCAGTGGTGGCAGCGTATACATTTGATATCCATTATGGCATTATGTGCCACCTGTGGCAATTTTGACAATAAGTATGTCTGTTCACCCTACATAAGAGCGTAAATGTCTCAACGCTAACTGTGCAATTCTATGGCCCTGTCGACGGCAGGGGCACCGGGTACTTGGACAGTCGCACAACATCCGACGTAGATGCCAACTCGAGAGAGTTACTGTAATGTTCATCAGACCCCAAGAACACAATGTATCGATAGGAACTTACTGTAATTGCTAGAATGTTTTACTACCTTGGGGATACATCCCTAGCACAAATGATTTCGACAGGGATAACGTTTGAGAACAAAAAGTTGGATGCCCGTGAGTATGATTGTCAAAGTAGATGCTGTAGGTAGAAGACTCAAGATACCTTCGATCTTGGACTCTTAGCAACCATTCATGACGCCTTTCAAGTGAAGTTAGGCAAAGTCGATGAGAACGGTGCGCGAGAATGTCGTCGTGCGGGGGTTAAACTGTCATTGAAGATACGCACAATCAGCACGCGTCGACAAGACGACCATAAATATGGTAGTGTACGTACACGCGTGTAAAACAACTTAAGGCCATCCCGAGGTACCGCGCACGTACTTGGCGACAATACTAGGACGCATCGCACATAACACCAACTCGTAAGGTCGCAAAAAGCAGAATTGACGTCAAGGCATCGTCCCTTGTGCGGATTGCGAATGTCCTCGTTACGAAAAATCCTCGTTTACGAGACGGTTATATTGTCGAGTGTCAGTGGAGCTTTGCTTACAGGCCTGGCCTATAACGTCGCGTGTCAAGTGCGTATCTGTCGACCTGAGAGGGGTCGATATTGCTCCAGACGCATTGTGTATAGTGCAGCTTGTCGTGGTCTACAACGAGTTTTCCGACGCGAGAAGGTTTAGTTGGATGTCATACCGTGCTTATCTGACCTCTTCCGGACAGGACAGTTTCATAGCCTTCACCTTGACCAATCGTATGCATCACTTACCCGTGGAACCACGAAAACTTCAATGCAGTGGTCCCAAGGCCGATAGAGAACATGAGTACAGCTGCAAACACCTTGCCGCATACAGATAGCACGGTACATGCTTCTCGAGCAGAGCATAGAACATCGAGAGCTATGCCGCTCTATGGGCTTGCCTACTGGATACACCGAGGACAGAGAGTAGACGTCATGGTACGTGTCATTATCTGCAGATGAATAAGGCAAAAAAGGAAGGACACTTAGGAGAAGTGGGTTTGCAATGGGATGTCAGCTTAGCGAATTGGGTATCGGAGAGCGCACCTCGTTCATTCCACGATGAGGATAACGTGGTCATCAGAAACTCACTTGCGAAAAGTGCACGTATTACAACGAATGAAAAAAAAAAAAGAAACATCACATTGGTATCAGACTTGGAAGAAAATAAGGCATGGAAGTAATGCCCAGTCGCGCGTTTTATCCAGGCCGACATAGGAGGTGACGGAGCAGCCGTAAACCCACGCTGCCTTGACCACGCCCTGGAGAATAGCCGCGAAAAGTGCCGCAGCTGGGGAGCAGTTGAGAAAGCCCTCACGACCTTGTCAGCTGCCGGAGACTACCAGCCTAACCCTCCAAGTCGGAAGGCTTCTGCTTTCTAGTATTCTCTTCATCCGATTCGTCCTCCTCGGGTTCTGTCTTGCTGTTTTGAGTCAGTTTGCGCCGAGGCCTTTCGTAGAGCGGATCTTCTCGCCGTTTGCCCTTCTGCACGACAGCCTGCTGCGGAACAACGCCCTTGGGGTTCAGGTAAAGCAGGTCGTCTCCGGCGTAGTCGTCGATATTGCGTATCCACATGTCAAACCTACACCATACGTCAATGTCTGTCCCTCCGACGGAGCAGGATATGAGCAAAGAGAGACAAGCGCTCTGCACTTACGTGCCGTCACGATTTTCTACTTCACGCATGTTGGCATAAATGAAATTTTCTTTGAAAGACTCCATAGCCTCGCCGTGCTCAGCAAAACCAATGGGTGGCCGGTACTCTGCATCACCAGGCTGCAGTTTTGCGTTAATCGGTTCCATGTGCTTATTATAGGCGTCGAAGATGGGATGCTCGAGGAGCAGGCCCAGTGAGGGCATTTTAGGAATCAGCACGTTACGGGGACCGTATAGCTGCACACATAGTTTAGAAATGAAGCCCGATATATCATGGAGATACCCACTTCGCCGATGACACTTTCTGGAGTACCACTTCGACTACATAAGACGAGAGCGGACATCATTTTACGCTACAATGGCGGCGCTATCAATGACAAGAAGCTGATCGTCAAATGAGACCCACAATCTGCGGAAACAAGTGGTCAGTTTGTGCCGCGAGATAAGTGCAAGATTCCGGGACGTACTTGATGCAACATGAAGCTCTGGCCGTGAAAAAGCACGCTTATCCATTCAGTGTCACCGTACACTTGAGGGTCCGCGATCTAAATAGGTGATAAATATGCAAATGGTGCATGTAATTTGCAAACCAGACATAAAATCTTACCTCAATTTGTTTCATGTGTCGGTGGCAGCTACGATCTCCGAAGTCGCGCCCAACGGTGAAATTATGGAAATTATGGGTACCAAGGAACTTGTTCGCAACCAAGCGCAGCCGTTCCATATGTGCTGGACTGGTTCGCCATGCGCGCTTGCGCTTGAGGTCTGCTTGTGCAGCTACAACATCGTCGCCAGCTTCGCTGGCAATGAATGCATCACCTTCCTGCCAGAACCCATGCTGCAGGACATCCTGCGACACGCCCTCCTGGGCTGCCAGCTTGTTATACTGCCCAGAGCCCGGCTTTGGTGGTAGTGAAAGGTACGACGGGAAGAAGTACGTGTACTTGCGGCTGTCGCACGCTGTGTGGGCGCTGAAAGAGTTTTGCACACGGACCTGCGAGGAACGAGTTGAGCACAAAGGTGGAAATCATGAGGACGGTGGCAGCGTACATACATAAGACCACACACGAATTTCAGGCGGGAGCTCTTCGTTGACGCGTGCCACCCAGTCTGGCACCCCAGGGATTGAAGTAATGAGTTTCATCGATACGACGTTGCCCGCCGCATGCACGCCTTTGTCCGTCCGCGCCGCGCGCGCCAGGTTCACCTGTGCAGACCCTGAGACCCAGCGACACATGAAAACTATTTAGCTCACAAACCTTGACTGGGTCGTCTGAGTTGTCCTGCGAGACCGCGCCAACCCTCACAAGTGCCTTGAACAACACATTTTCGACAGTGTTGTCTAGCGGGGCTGCTTGGCTGTATATCATATGCGTGTGAGCAGCGAATTCAGAGTTTACTGCTAAGCAAAACACACATCTGCATTCCATTGAATGGTGTTCCGCCTGAAAACCACAATCAATACGCAAAAACAATCAATGTTACAGCTTAAGCTCACAGAAACCAAGCAGCACGGCAGTCTGCCGTTTGGGCAGCCGAGGCGGTTTCGGACCGTGCTCTTCGTTCTCAGCGGATTCGCCTTCTTTGCGAGTGCCACGTCGGCCGCCATGGTAAGGCTTTTTTTGTCTTCGCTGCTCCAAGGCTTCTAGTTTTGAGCGTTTCGATTGTGGTCGCTCGAGCTCGGCATTGGTTTCGACGGTTCGTTTCACGCCAGTTTCTGGACTGGCCATCATGCCCTCTGTCAGGTTGAGTCTTCGTAGATTCTGCAGACAACGCAAAGAACGAAGGTAAGTCTGTCTTAAGAGTCCCCACATCCAATTGTATGCGCAAAAGCATACACAAGTCAGATTAACGGAAGTCCATTTTGCAAATCTGACCTTCAGACTTGGCCTCCGTCGTCAATAAGCACGGTCTGAGGTTCAAATGGCCAGTTGTCTACCAGAAATTTGATGTGATCGACAGTATATTTTTCAGACCATGAACATATGATATAGATTGGCACATGAGTTATGCACCCGATACGAGATTTCATAAATGTCCATACATAGTACATACATAGTAGGAATTCTAAAGAAACCATCGTCAAGTACGAGTAGATTAGACACCCTTCTGTCTACGAGGATATGTACCAACACGTCTAATGGGATGTTGTTGAAGGTCGTCTAGAATAAGTACTTCAGAGCCATCATCGAGGAACCTATCGCCGGTGAGTGCCCAAGTTATTGACGGACAGAGCAGATAAGGAACACACACTGTTTCGCAATTTAGGCGAATTTCTTGTCTACCAATAGCAGAATGCAAGACACCAACACAACGAGGACTGTGATACTCATAATGGCGTAGTGGATCCTGCGATGGTTCCTTCGATCAGCCTCTACCGTTAGAAGTTTCGACAAATTTCTTACTTGGATGTGGCCAGGAATGCTTTGACTCTGCGAAAATCTCTGAATGCCGTGAGATATTCGTACGAACCAGCGGCAATTACTGCAAAAGCCCCAAGAAGCTGTGCAGATGCGAGCGCCATAGATTGCGGCCTTGTAACATGGGCGTAGGCAATACTACCTGCAACGTGAGGAACAAGTCTTGCGTGTAACACTATGGACGAGGCCAGAAGCACCAGAACCAAAGCTAGCTTCAGATGAGAAAGAATATTGCGTTCGAGCATGAGGAAGTCCCGGCAAGTACTACCGGAGTTCAGCAAGTACAGGTGCTGGCCAAGAGCCATGGTGACGGTGGTAGAAGCGAGGGACGACGAGCAAGATTCGAAGTCGAGCAGCCTTATCTACTATCGAAATTTTCGGAATACCTTCGTCATGGCAGGTGGAAAGCAGCAGGATCTAATCTTACGATGATGAATTCGGAATTTCTTGAATCGGAAATCGACTACGCGATCAGGTGATTGACAAGCGTCAAGTTGAAGTTGAGATATTTTGTTGAGATTTTGGTCTCAACAACTTGGACTTGTACTTCCATCATCTTCCACTCTACCGAGGTCCATTCCGTTCGTTTCACGACCACTTACGCTTCGATATTTACGCCATGGGATTCATCAAACGTATCTTGTCTCTTGGAAAAAAGAGAAACTCCAAAACCCAGAAATGTGAGCATGCACGCATGCCCACTTCCAGTCATGCTTCGGACAATCGGCCGGCTGCAAGCCAGTTGGTTGCAGAGGATGAGGACCAGGAGGCTGTAGCTAGCCGTCTACTTCGTTCTTCGTCCGCTCGTTACGCCGTAGTCAGTGAGCTGGATTATGCTTCACTTCCCCCGATACGTACGTCTCTCGCATTCGTGGTCTTCTCAATTCGCTGAAAACAATTGCCAGCCCATCCCATCAACGATGTAATCAACAATCCGTCCACCTCTACGGCAAGCCTTTCGAGTGTGAGCACTGCACAGAGAAGTGCATATTCGGTCACCGTGCATAACCGCGAACATATCGCGTCAACGGACTTCCCCAAGGCTAACCGTGGCCTCGATGGCAACTTGACTTTGGATGACAACGGTGATATAGGTCTGCCCTTCGAAAGCAGCCAGATTTTGCGCCTTCGCTCAGACCCATCTGTAGCGAGTCTGCTCGAACTTTACGACGAGCATGGACGCCTGCCCGTCAAGGCATTTGATGCAGACGAACCGGTGTCCGCTACCTCTGATGGGCGTGCCCAGGTCAAGCGCAATGGCTCCACCTTACGCCAACTCCTCGGCGACCCTCTCAGTCTCAACTTTCGCAAGAATCCGGACGTGAGTGGCGCTGAGGGGGATATATCATGGGCTGAACGGCTGTTGATGTACGTCCGTGGGTCGTACGTGTGCAATGGTATTTACGAAATCTTTTAGTGGACATGAAGACAAGCTGTCCATGCGTTCGGTCCCCTCTGTCTCCGTTGCGTGAGTTTTGTGATTGACGTGACATATTTCTCTCTCAAACGTTCATAGCAGAAATGATGATTCGTCAGAAGGGTCGTCTGTTGGCCTGCAGACACCTGTGGGCGATGCCCATGATTTCACTATTGTCTCGCATGAGCCGTCATTCTCTTCGCACTCAGCCATCTCATCAATGAACGTGGAAGCCAGTGACGCGGCTGATGTATCATCGAACTACAACCAAAACGATACTTCTCTAGGTAATGACCTTAAGACACCCAGGCGAGCGTCCCAGATATTTGGGTTCCTGTCAGAGAAACGTCGTTCTCAGAATGCTATTTTGGACAGTGAGCTAGAACAGATGTTGATCGACAATGTCCGCGAACGCGCTCTTCCACAGTTGCCCAGCTATTTCAGCTCTCCATCCTCGCAAGGCGATCATGGTGCTTGCGGTTCGCACTTCTCTGATGATAGCGAGGATAACGTCACGCCCAAAACGCCTCGAGGATCCCATCAGCGTAGCAACTCTTCTAACGATGGCCGTGCATCTGACACATTGATGAGCATCTTCAAGCGCTCACGCAGCAGGTCGATTTCTTCGGAGTGTTCAGGTGATGAACGTCCCACCTTGGTTCCCTGGACGAAGCGCTCGCGTTCACGTACGAGTTCGACCACGTCAACTGGCACACGGCAGCGGCTCACGATCTCGCGTCCCCTGCCACAGCGCCGTCGTCGCACTGCAACGGAAAGTAGTTTCGCCACGCTGGATTCGCAGGACGAACCTCAGCTGCAGCAAGCATGCAAAGTTCAGCTCGGTGCGCGCCAGTTTGCGGTCGTTCTGAACGCTTCAACGCAGGTCATCGTCACTGCACCCACCCCTTGCCACAATGAAGTCGCTCCTTCGCGCCTCACTCTGGAATCTGCGCGACGCAAGTCTGCTGCGGCGAGCGGTCCCCATGGGCCGCGTGCTCCGAAGAAGACGTTGGGTTCTGTGTCAGAGAACCGCCGCCCGGCCTTCGCAGAGCGCTCCAATGCTGCCGAGGATCATTTCACTCGTATCCCCCGCCGTACGCGTGGTCCTTCTGGTGAGAGTCGCCGCTCGTCCGCCGGCTATGAGAGCCGCCGCGCGTCCCAAACACTGTCGCAGTCCCAGGGTTATCGTCGCTCGTCGCGTACATCGACAAAGCCGGCCGCGGCGGAGAAGGAGAACGGCTCGGGTGCAACTGGATTGTCCGCCAAAGTTGAGCTTCCCTCTACGCCCATGCGTTCGTCGTCGCAGCGTTCGTCCTTGATGGCCATTGTCACCCCGATGTGCAGCATTCAACCTCCCGCGTCGCCCGCCGGCTCGGCCGAGCTTTCGCCCATTGGCAAGCAGATGATGTCTGATTTGCGCCAGCAGCATTTGAAGGCGCGCGAGCTTCAGAGGAAGCGTTCGCGTTCCAGGATTCCCCAGGTTTTCGGCTCAGCTTACCAGTGATGCGAGTCTTTGCTTCGGCCTTGTCACGCCTTTGACTGGTAAATGGACATCACGAATAGACCGATCCTCTCTTCTCTTCCATATTCAAATGATCACCCTCGTTTTGTATCTATTATCATGGTTTGTTGTCGCCATGTTTTTTTTTTCCGCTTATTTTCATATTCTTGTTTCTTGCTGTTCAGTGTCATGCGATACCTCTCTCCGCTCTGTTTACGCTTGACGCGTGCCAAACTCTCCATTGTTTCTTGCTATTTATCTGATCTGTTGCTGTTAGTCTTGAGCTCGTATAGTTTTGTCACGCAATTCTCGTGTCAAGATTTCACTGCAGTTTATGCCAGAAGAAAACCCATTAGTACACTGTTCACTATGATTGTATTTGAGAACTATGCTAAAAATACTTATGCGTAAAGTGCCGTTGAAGATGCATGCGTGAAAGTGAAGCTTGGAGTTAGAATTTTGTGAGGCGTGTGCGTGAGGAATGATGCATGATGAAACAAGTGGAGACGTTGAAGTAATGGAAGCGTGGAAACCTTTTGAAAGCAATGGGATAAAAGTGACATGGAATTCCGTGAAGATGCGTGAAGAAAGGAAGAGGAAAGAAAAGAACATTAGTACTCTTGTATAGGATTGCTAAATGTAGTCAGCAGATTGTGCTCGGACTTGTGCGTCAAAGTGTTGATGATTCCCTGAACTGCAACTGACCAACGCTGCGTCGGCGCGCACTTCAGATTGAAAGTGCGCAGGCTCCTGCCGAAGGGCAGAGGGACTTCCTCTGCCCGCGCATGCTCCAACTGTTCCGGCAGATATTGGTCCTCATCCGTTGGATAGTCCGGGAGAACACTCAACGAAAGATGTGCGACATTAGGCATACTGAGCTTCGCGAGCGGATCGAAAGGCACGGACGTGACGATGGCAAGGATCCTGAGCTGCGGGAGGATACGCCTTGTGGCGCGCTGCAGGGCACCGAGCGCGGGCGGACAGAGCGTGATCTTACTGAAGCGCGCGGAAACGAGTTGCAGGCATGCGACAAGTACGCTGTAGCAGTCCATAAGCGCCAGCTCCGCACAATCTAGTGCGATATGCTGTAGCTGGTCGGATAGTGGAAGAGCTATGAATGTGGGTGCTGGGAGTGAAGACCCAGTCCATGAGAAGCTGCGTATTTCCCGCATGCGTGCGAGAGCGGACGTGCCATGTTGGGAGCCATCAGATTGCTGATGCGCAAGCAGGTGTATCAAGGGCTGGACGACGTTGCCAGGCGCGATGATATCTACTCGTTTAAAATCGTTGAAAACTCCATGTGCACTGAGGAGTTCGAGAATATGGCTGAGCGCTGCACAATCGCCGTCACCAGTGAGAGAGGTGGTTTCACTAGCAGCGAGGTGGATGGTGTCCAGGTCATGACCAGCCTCCCTCTCGTGGCGCACGATATCGGCTATTTTTTGGATCGCTTCAGGCCACGGTAGACCGTCAGTCTCATCGAGACAGACGCAGAGCGTTCCGTTCTCCGCGAACTCGAAGGTCACTTTCGGACAGTCACGGATGGCATCGTGGACAGCGTACACAGGCGAACACAACCCGGTCGAAAGATGGGCAAGTTTTTCGTCATACCGGTGCGGCAGAAAGAAGCGACATATGAGGCGCCACAAGCCTGTGATTAGCCTACGCGGGATCGAAAGTGGAGTGCCAGAGGGTTTTTTCTGTTGGGCCGTGTCGCCAGAGGATAGTTCACCAAGAATCTGATTGATTGGAGTGAATATCTGGCTGAAGACATGTTTGAACACGGACACAGGCTGGCCTGCCGCCAACCTGCTTTGCAAAGGGCCAATACAATTTGCCAGTGCGCTGGCACGGGCTTGCGGACATACTTCTGCAATGCAAGATGTAGTGGCCGCAGTTCCAGAACCAGGTAAGTCAATCGTTTCGCTCCACGGACTATCCGACAGGACGGCGCTAGGAGGGGGAGTTACGCCATGCGCTTCTGAATAACCAGGATCTGAGAATTCTTCGAGTTTACGCGCAGCCTGACGATACAGTGCGTTGCGGCGCAGACCATCGGATGTGAGTGAATCTGAACCACGGCGCCGGGGACGACAGTACAACGTCGGATCGACAGGAATGCCATCGGACCTGTCGAGCAAAGGATTCCAGGGTCCCGTGCAAGTTCGCGACGCGAAGATGTTGTTCTACGTGAAAATTGATTTCCATTTCACCACAGGACGAATAAGGCAGTATGAAACTGTACGTACCATTGTGAAAGAAGCCATAAAAGTCGACTCTTGTGCCAGTGTCGCTTTCTATACCCAATGCTTCTCAATCGGTGTATTATATAGAATGAACCTAGGAATAGAGAACAATGACGACTAACATGGCCACAAGAAATTGCGCATTCCCTTGGCAACAGCACAAAGCCACAGTAGGACAAAAGACCATCAGGGGCAGGGCCTGTACATTAGACCGTCCAGTTGTCGAGAAACCTTTGCTTGGGCCACATTGCCATGATATATCCCCGACGTAGCATCGTTGTCGTTGATTGTGGACAGACCTGTTGGACAAGGAACATAACAACCGAGTTTTGTAGACGAAACAAGACCAACAGCAGCGCGTTATCACTTCATACTGAAAGGATATTGTGAAGTAAAATAGATACTCTCTCGCGATAAGGTGGTATAGTGTAGTGGTTATCACTCAGGATTCTGATTAATTCAGCAATTCCTGAAACCCAGGTTCGATCCCTGGTACTACCTCTAACCGACGTATATCGTGGTTGTTGTTTTTGCTCCATCATTTTCAACAGGTCCTCATTAACATTCCACGTTGCCAAGAGTGATCTTTGTTTGCTCGCATTTCTGTTGTTCCTCCTTTGACTGTTCGATATATATTTCTTATAACTAGACCTCTCGCTTTCAAACAACAAACTCAGCGAAGACTTCGACTAAAATAAACCGATGAATTCTTTGCCCTCGCCCTCGAGCTCTTCAGACAACTCGACCCCCACGAACTCTAGAAAACGTCAGCGCAGCCAGTCCATGCAGTCCGACGCCTCTTCGTCGTCCACGAAACGCCCTCAACCACAGCCACCCGCCGTCGACGAAGATATTGACGCGTACATGGCCACTCAGCCTGACCAAGACACACCCATGTTCGCAGTCCCATTGGATCGTTTCAAGACAGTACAATCGCTGAAGCAGCAGCCTATGCAGCCCGGCCAGACGTGGTACCTTGTTGCTGCCGAATGGCTCAAACGCTGGACCCGAGCCACATCAGGCGAAATCGACAAGGAGGGTCCTTTGAGCGAAGACGAGCTCGGTCCCGTAGACAATGCGTCGCTACTCGACAGTCTCGGCAACCTCAACGCCGACGCAGTGGAGGGGATCGACATGGACTACGTACCGGAAGACGTTTGGAAGCGCTTCGTCGAATGGTCAGTGAGTCGTTGATCTCACAGGTATGATCATGCTCACAGGTCGCAGGTACGGTCCGCCCACGCATGTCCTGCAGCGAAAAGTTATCTTACGCGCGGCACATCCGGTGCTGGAGCTGTATCCGCCACGCGTGTGTGCGATGCAATTGACAACAGTACCTAATCCACAATCAGGCGATCCCGCACATCTGTCTGTGTCTGCAGCAGCATCGACAAAGGATCTCGTGTCGCAGTTGGCACAGGCGCTTGTACCAGATGCGGCAGGACCATATCGTGCATGGCGCGTGAATGTGGAAGCGCGGGCGCGCTTCTTCCCCGTTGCTTCGCTAACACCCTCAGACGGCCGTCTGATCATCGAGTCAGATACGCGCACGGCTGAGGAGGAGGGCGTTATGGAAAATGACGTGTTTGTCGTCGAGTTCCAGAAAAAGAGTGGCAAGTGGTTGGTTTCCGACGATGTCGAACCAGGTGAGGTCCAAGAGGAGAAACCTTTGTTCGGTGACGCAGGCTTCTTCGAGTCGAAGAAGTTCGACAACAGAAACACCCCCTCGCGATACGGCCCCGAGGAGCCACCCAAGAAGTCTTTTTCCCCCTCTCTCGCCAGGACGACGCCGTCACGCGAGCCTGGTACGGTGGGTCTTGGGAACATGGGCAATACCTGCTTCATGAACTCAGCGTTGCAATGTCTTGTGCACACGCCTGAACTCATGGAGTACTTCTTGAGCGGCGTATTTACGGAGGAGCTCAATCCAGACAATCCTCTTGGTATGCATGGCGCCATCGCGCAGGCGTTTGCCGTGTTGGTGGAGCGGCTGTGGTCGACCGACGGTGGCTCGACAAGGTAAGTTCTGTCGTTTGCTCCATTCACGATTACACTAATTTTCCTTAGCTCGTACACGTCGTCCTCATCTTACACACCCCGCGACTTTAAGATGCAGCTGCAGCGCTTTGCGCCACAATTCTCGGGGTATCAACAGCACGACTCACAAGAGCTTGTCGCGTTCTTACTGGACGGGCTTCACGAAGACCTTAATCGGGTGTTGAAGAAGCCGTATGTTGAAAAACCTGACTGGGAAGGTGGTAGCGTCGGCCAGCAGGTCAACGGTAAGAAACTGGTCTCCGCTCGATGTTCTGACTGACCGAAGTACCAGGTACCGTTGAGACTGTCAGCCGTACCCTTATGGCTCGGTATGGTCGTGAGCTGCTTGACCTCGCAAGTCGCAGTTGGGAAGGTTACATGAAACGCAATGACAGTGTCATTGTTGATCTATTTCAGGGGCAGTATATGAGTACATTGGTGTGCCCGGAATGTGACAAGGTCTCCATCACATTTGACCCATTCATGTACCTCACACTCCCACTTCCCATCTCAAAGAAGTGGACGCATGATATATACTACGTTCCTTGGGATCTTGAGAAACCACACCTTAAGGTATGGAGTATTTTTTCTCTCATGCTTCGTTAACTGACGCCATGCTCCTATACTCCTAGGTACCGATAGAGATCAACAATAGTGCGTCCTTCCGAGATGTACGGGCCCTACTGGGACGATGGATGGATGCCCCGCCTGAGAACGTGCGATTAGTTTTTTGGTTGTTGTTATTTGATTCTGTACTGACGTCTGTCGTCACACGGATGCTTCGCATTCCTGCTGTGACTCTTGGTGTTCCCGTACAGCTGTTGACCATGGAAGTCTTTTCGTCAAAGTTCTGGAAATACATGGACGATCATCAGATCTGCAGCGAGGTCCAGCCGAACGATATCATTGTGTGTTTCGAGCTGCCGTGTCTGTCGCCGCAGAGCCGACGGTATCTGGAGCGTAGACAACGGGAAGAGAAGAAGCGTGTAAAGCTGCGGGCGGCGAGGTCGAGAATCGACGACGATTCGGATTCAGACGATGAAGCTGTGAAGAAGGGCGAAGAGCCTGATGAAGAGCCTCTGCCGTTTGTCTTGCCGGTTTTTCTTGGCAATGCTCCTGCGCCTGCGAGGTCTAGCCATGTGCCCCACCGGTGAGCATTCCTTACTTGACGATTGTTACCTAGGGAACTCAACAAGTGATTTCCTCACAGACTCAACAACAGTGCTCGTTCTGCCAAAGACGACTTCGGATATCCTTTCATTGTGGCAATTGACTATAAACAAGCAAAGAGCTTGGACGGCATCTATAGAGCCGTTGCGGAGCGTTTACAACGCTGGACCCGTCATGCACGAGACTTATTTTCATGGGAGGCGCCTACTCCAGGCTATGATACTCCTGTGGTACAGGTGTGTCTATTCGTTGATCTGACTGCTTGTTCTCGAACCGCCACAATTCTAGGTGCCTCTCATTCACAGCGGAAAGGATAGCATTGTGGAGATCACTGCGCAGGACGGTGTCATGTCGGTCACGGAGCAGCAGGTCATTCCCGACGAGGGTGACATCGTGGATGAAACCGCCGCCATTTTCGACGATGCTCCGGTAGTCGATGGGGTAAATTGCCGGTCGTCGTCACCGATCAAGCTTGGTCCCAAACATGACGTCTTCGCGATCAGATTGCAGATGAAGCTGAAAGAAATGGGTGCTACGTCGAGCTCTCATTCTTTACCATCTTCCGACTTCGGGTGGACGAAGCGTTTGAGCTTCCTCGGTTTGATGGCTGAAGCTGTTCGAAGCGAAGCAGGCGCGGCAGCTGATCCCACGCGTCCTCCACTACTTCATCACGACGACGGGCTCATTTGCGAGTTCGACGAGAACATGAAAGATTACTACTTTGGCTCCGAGGCTAATAAGTGGGAAACCGCACTCTGGGACAAATGGCCCGAATTTGTGCACCCGGAGCTGGAGGCGGCGCGCTTGGCAGAGTTAGGTCAGAGCAACCGCTCAGTGATCACCTTGCAGGATTGCCTGGACGAGTTCACGAAGGAGGAGCAGCTGGGCGAGGACGATCTGTGGTACTGTCCACGGTGCAAGAAGCATCAGCAGGCGACGAAGAGTTTCGATCTATGGAGTACGCCAGACATACTCGTTGTCCATCTGAAGCGCTTCAGTAACAGCCGTGTGCTGCGCGACAAGATCGATGCGTTTGTCGATTTCCCAATAGAGGATTTGGATTTGGGTGACATGGTCGGGGAGCGCAAGGTTAGGAAGAACAATGGCCTCGAAGGGGAAGATGATGACGAGCCGCTTGTGTATGACTTGTTTGGTGTCGATGAGCATATCGGAGGTCTTGGCGGTGGCCACTATCGAGCGTACGTCTTGAACCACGTCACGGGCAAGTGGTATCACTTCGATGATTCTTTCGTAACGCCAGCGAAAGCCACCGAGGCGGTGGTATGTACATCGATATTTCTATGCCTTTCTCGAGATAAAGCTGACTTACCATTTAAAGAACCCGAACGCATATCTCCTCTTTTATCGTCGTCGCACCGCCACACACCTAGGTGGGAAGAGTTACAAGAAGATTTTGGAGGCGAAAATGCGTCGACAGATACAGCAGATGCGGATGGAGGCAGAGCAGGCGAGAGAGCTGAATAATTCGATGACACTGGACTCGCACCAGCTGCCCACGCCCCCTAGCGAACCAGAGTACACGCAGCGCGCGCCAATGGTGACGGTTGAGAGTTCGCCCTGGCAGCCGGACAGTAGCAATCTGGATGAGAATAATTATGCTCCCCTCGAGGATACGATTGACCCCCTCAACCCGGACGCATTCCCTTCCCTTGAATCTGATCCGCCGTCCTTTTCCGAAGCGCAGTACGATCCTGTCCTCATGGCGTCGCACCGGTACGACACGTCCTCCCCTCCTCATCGTATGGACATTGATTGACGTTTTTGCGTTTGTGCCCCGGCTGTGCGACCACCAGATTCAACTTTCCGGATCCGTCGGAGAGCTCGAACGGGTTGAGTTCACCGACCTCGTCGAATGAGGCGTCGCGCGATCCTGACTCCGATGATGAGGTATGGTCGTCTGACAACATGCAGTTCAGCTCCCATCATACGCCTTCAGGCAGTAATTCTCCTGCGTACACCGAAAACAGCTCGCCGAATCCTCCAATAGCCAAAGCTGGAGATGCAGGCCAACTGGAGGATATCTCTGATCTCTTGGATCTCGAGACCTTGGGTGGCGATACCGGTCACGGACGATGATTTTACTCCGCTGATTGTTCTTACTGACACCTTATAATTGCTCACCCGACATTATTGAAAAATATCATGTATTGTACGAAAACGCATAACAATCGCCCATGTGCATGAGCATTCCACAAACAACAACTTTTCTGATCTTGCTGAATTGGGAGCAATATGCACGTGATGCCGCGTATTATTAGGCGGGCGACCACGTGAACGTTGAGTCTCGCGTATTGGGAAGACACGTCGACTGACCTGCGCAGTGCGGTGGTCACTGCTTCCCAACTCTTTGACTTGGACCTTTGACTGTAACGCCGTGTCTTTCGACTCCTGGATCGCAGGGACAAACGTGCTTCGTCGCAATGCCGCTGGCATATCCGCTCCCTACTGACCTCTCGCCGGCGACGGTCACGAACACTGCTTCTCTTCTCCGGATCGTTGCATTTGTTCTAATTTCTGGGGCTGCCATATTTTCTCGTCTTTTCGCGGTCATTAATTTCGAGAGTATCATCCACGAATTGTCAGTTTTCTATACTTCTTGTGCATCCGTGCCATTGCTCACATGAGATATTCTATAGCGATCCATGGTTTAACTAGTGAGTGATTCACCGAATCAAGCATTACAGTCTTGGCATTAAACCTCTGAAGTCGTGCAACCCGCATTCTTGCGTCGAAGGGTTTTTATGTACGCCACACCTCTTGTTCTGTTGATTCCCGTCTCCAATGGGGTTGTAGGAATTCTGGAACTGGTTTGATCCTACAGCATGGTATCCGCTCGGTCGCGTCGTAGGTGGAACTGTGTATCCGGGTCTTATGGCAACTAGCGGCGTCATATATAATTTTTTGCATGCATTAAACTTGCCCGTCGACATACGCAATGTATGCGTACTTCTCGCCCCAGGATTCAGCGCGCTCACAGCTTGGGCAACATACATGTCAGCTATCCTTCTTTAGTCATTGCAGAAAATTAACTTCGCCACGCAGGTTCACGAAGGAACTGAAAGATGAAAGTGCCGGTCTTCTCGCAGCCGCTTTCATTGGCATTGTTCCGGGTTACATCTCCCGTTCTGTGGCTGGTTCTTACGACAACGAGGCCATCGCCATCTTCTTGCTCATGATTACCTTTTTCTTTTGGATCAAGGCCCTCAAGCTTGGTAGTGTGCTCTTTGGCACGCTTGCAGCCGTCTTCTACTTCTACATGGTCGCCGCGTGGGGAGGGTACGCATTTATTACGAACATGATCCCTCTGCACGCGCTCGCTCTCATTCTCATGGGCCGCTTCACGAGCCGCCTGTATGCTGCATACTCGTCATGGTATGCTATTGGCACTCTTGCCAGTATGCAGGTCCCGTTCGTTGGCTTCCAGCCTGTACGCACGAGTGAGCACATGGCAGCCCTCGCTGTGTTTGGTCTGTTGCAAATCGTTGCCTTTGCGCAACTCGTCCGCGCACATGTGTCTTCCAAACATTTCCAAGATCTGCTCTTCTACGCCGTTGTGCTCGCCGGCCTCGTTGGTTTTGCTGCCTTCGTCGGCCTCACGTTCAAGGGCTGGATCGCACCTTGGACTGGACGCTTCTACTCACTCTGGGACACTGGCTACGCCAAGAAGTAGGTGAAATTTCTTTCCCAAATGATCGTCGTTGAATAGCTTTTGAAGGTACATCCCAATTATTGCTTCGGTCTCTGAACATCAACCCACCGCTTGGCCTTCATTCTTCATGGACCTGCAGTTCCTCATCTTCATATTCCCCGCCGGCGTATTCATGTGCTTCCGTGTACTCAGAGATGAGCATGTGTTTGTCATCATATACGCGCTCGTCGCCAGCTATTTTGCTGGTGTCATGGTCCGTCTTATGCTGACGCTCACTCCTGTTGTTTGTGTTGCCTCTGCCATCGCATTTTCTACGCTGTTGGACACATACATTGACCCCGTCGAACCTGAATTACCTGAGGACACTGAAAGCGTGGCCACCGCTCCTCCGGCAGCGACTCATAGTGGAGCGGCTTCAAGGAAATCCAAAAAGGACAAGTCAGCACCTACTCCTGTAACGGCTTTGGATGATCTTGTCGCGGCTACGAAGTCGTCGAATAGCGCGACTAAAGGCATCTTCGGCCTCGATACGCGCATTACTGTCATAGTTAATGCTATTGGAATGTTGTGCTTCTTCGTTGTACATTGTACATGGGTTACCTCGCATGCGTATTCGTCACCGTCTGTCGTTCTCGCCAGCACGAACCGTGATGGTAGCCAGCACATTATCGACGATTTCCGTGAAGCATATTACTGGTTACGCCAAAACACGCCAGAGGACGCGGTCGTCATGAGCTGGTGGGACTACGGTTACCAGATTGCTGGTATGGCGGACCGGACGACTCTTGTAGACAACAACACGTGGAACAACAGTACTTATTATTTTCTCATTCATTTGTTGTTTCTGTGCTTAAAACGTTTCAGCCCATATTGCGACCGTGGGGAAAGCGATGTCGTCGACGGAAGAAGTTGCTTACCCGATCCTGCGGAAGCATGATGTTGACTATGTGCTCATTATTTTCGGAGGATTGATTGGATACTCTGGTGATGATATCAACAAATTCCTCTGGATGGTGCGTATCGCGCAGGGAGTATGGCCAGACGAAATACAGGAGCCAAACTACTTCACGCCGCAAGGAGAGTACCGTGTAGACGAACGCGCGTCCGAAACGATGAAGAACAGTCTGATGTACAAGATGTCTTACTACAGGTGCGTTGTCATATACTCGTCTATTTTTAAGACTGAGCTTGTCATAGATTCCATGAGATGTTCGGTCCCAACCCTGTCTTTGACCGTGTACGACAACAACAGTTGCCAAAAGTGGGCCCAACATTGGATTATCTGGGTACGTCTTCAATTGTACGGATTAGTAGCCATGTGCTCACTAAGATACTGGTGTTTAGATGAGGCTTTCAGCTCCGAAAACTGGATCGTTCGTATCTATCAAGTAAAAAAAGAGGATCTTCTCGGGCGTGATTTGAAAACGGCGAATGCCTTTGCGCAGGGTAAAAAGCATAAACGGAGCAAGCCCACATCGCGGCGGCGTGCTCTTATAGTGTAATCTGTCCTGTATGTAGTTGCAACAAACCTAGAGAAACGTATCCCCCGTGTATCCCCTGTGTAGCAGATATGATTTAATCGCGCTCCGAATTCGTGTCGCAGATCGATGCAACGCGGTCACGTGCCTGTCACGCGTGGCCAACACTGAGAATTTGTCGTGGACCAGGTTGGTCTTGGTTCTCATCTTTCCTACGTATTTTCCACTTTTTGCTTATGTCAAAGCCACTGAAACGCGCTCAATCTGGTCTTGGAAGCGTGAAACGCGACTGGTCGGAATCTCAGGAAGATGACATAGAAATCTCGTGGCCACCGTCACCAACGCCTCCGAAGCTATCAAGCCAATCAAACGCAGGGCTAACGGCGGCTCAGCAACGGCTGAAGCTCATACAAGATGCTCTTGATGAAGCAAATGCTGAAGCAAGCGCTGTATCGCAAGCAACATCGAGAGGCGCACCTCCAGCGAAAAAATCACGTCAGATGCCTTCAGCTTGGAATGCGACAGCGGCAACATTGTCGGCTCTTTCGCAGCCTACCCATCGCCTGTCGAAGAACACTCTCAAAGAAAACATCATGAAAGCAGCTCCAAAGACTAAGCAGCCTGCAGGGGTGTTCCTCAGCGATGAACAGAATCAGATACTACGCCTCGTCGAGGAGGGAAACAGTGTGTTCTATACAGGCAGCGCGGGCACGGGAAAGTCTGTTCTGTTGCGCGAGATAATCAAGAGCCTTCACAAGAAACACGCCAAGGCACCCGACGTTGTTGCAATCACCGCGTCTACTGGTCAGTCGAACTGCATAGACGCTCTCATAATATATTGAACACTTACCACAGGTATCGCTGCCTGCAACATTGGCGGTGTCACCATCCATTCGTTTGCTGGTATTGGACTCGGTATCGAAACTGCGGAGGATTTGGCGGCGCGTATTCGCAAGAACAAGAAGGCTATGGCCCGCTGGTTGCGTACCCGAGCGCTCATCATTGACGAAGGTATGCTGTCAGATATAATGCGCGTGAGTCGCGTTTCTGATCCAGCTTGCTGTTTGTTAGTGTCCATGATCGATGGCGATCTCTTTGACAAACTGGCGCGCATTGGTAGTATCCTGCGCAAAAAAACGGAGCCGTTTGGCGGCATTCAGGCGCGTATTGACCGTCACACCAGGGGGGTCAGCGTTATTGAATGTGTCCTCAGGTTGTCGTTACGGGAGACTTCTTCCAGCTACCACCAGTTATGAGGGGTGGTACACCCAAATTTGCCTTCGAAGCTGCGCGCTGGCAAGAAACGATTCCATATACGTTCAATCTAACCAAGGTCTTTCGACAGACAGACCAGGGTAAGTTTGTGCATTCTGATGCCTGAATTTATATTTTCATTCCTCTTCGCAGAATTTGTCGACATGCTCAATGAAATGCGCTTCGGACAGCTGACACAACGATCTATTCACAAATTTTGTTCGCTTTCCCGACCCATCGAGTATGAGGACGGCCTTGGAGCTACGGAGCTGTGAGTTATCACTGACTCTATACGACATCCATTAGGTTTTGCTGATGCAAGCCCAGATTCCCGCGCCGCGAGGATGTCGACCGCTCAAATAATGTGCGTATGGCCGCCCTGTCGAGCACAAACTCGATGCGCTACCGTGCGACAGATGGCGGTACGCTGCAAAGCGAAAAACGGGGAAGGATACTGGCAAATTTCATGGCGCCGGAAGTGCTCGAGCTGCGCCAAGATGCGCAGGTGATGCTCATAAAGAATATCGACGAGACGCTTGTGAACGGTAGCACGGGCCGTGTCGAACGCTTCGTCGATCCTACTGTGTATGGCACGCAATACGATGATGGTGGGGTCACAGGGGAGCCCGCGCATTCTGTCCCAGGTAAGAGCGTCAAAGAGGCCCTAAAGGAGAAAGGCGCCGCCAGCACTATGCGCTACCCTGTTGTAAATTTCCTGCTCCCGAATGGTGGTCAACGGAGGATGCTCGTTCTCCCAGAAGTGTGGAAAGTCGAATTACCAAGTGGGGAAGTTCAAGTCAGTCGGTCACAGGTAAGTGCATACCGTTCACGCAGTATTACCTTTATGAGGCTCATTCAACTTTGCATTCTCTAGTTACCGCTCATTCTTTCGTGGGCTATGAGCATCCACAAATCACAGGGTCAGACCCTCGAACGTGTCAAGGTTGATCTAGGAAAAGTATTCGAGAAAGGTAAGTTTCGTGCCTTCGGAGCTCCATTTTCTTGTTTGACCACTCATAATAGGTCAGGCGTATGTCGCGCTTTCACGTGCAACGTCACTTGAGGGCCTCCAGGTCTTGAACTTCGATCCCAAGAAGGTTTCATATTTGATACCTAATCTCATCATTACTGGCTCATTTGTCCCTGCAGGTTCAAGCACATCCCAAGGTAGTTGCGTGGAGCAAAACCTTGAAAACCGTCAATACTTCCAGTGGCCGTTGATTCTCATCAGCGCAAGTTTGATATTTGCTCACCCATTATTCACTCGCTGGTTGAACATATATCTGTAACGGAACGGGAGTTTCTGCAGACCCAGACGTGACACCTACAGCTTTTATAATGGCTGTAAGTGGAGCTGGAACTCGCTGACAGGGAATGAATATGGGTATTTTGAAGTGCAGGTTACAAATATGGCAGGATGCGTGCATCAACTTATTCCAAAACTATAGAGTGCTATATTTTGAGGGTAATCAAAGTGCTGAGACGCGTTGAATTTTTGCCGGATCCTTGATCACGAGCCTGACAAGTCCCGTTATGGTAAAAATTCTCAATAAGGATTTGTATACTAAACATGGATACACCGCGATGAGTCACTACTGAATATTCCCACGACCTCCCACCTCTTTGGTCTACTGCTCATTCGTCTCTTCGGATCTTCCATTTCCTTTCGCAGATGCTTATTTCTTGAATCATCTCCAGCGTAGACTTTCAGCCTATTCTCAAGACCAACACAGACTAGATAATAAGATACAAGCGTTGCCGCACGATATTGTCACATGATTGACCGCCGCCGGCCAAGTATAGACAAGTGATGGCCGCATGGCATAGTGACATGCTCCGCACAAGTAGCCGTGAGTCGACCTTGTTTATAGTTTTTCTTTCTACTTGATTGTCGTTGTTCACGATGACAGGCTATGGTGCAACGCGCAGTGAACATGAGTATATTGAACCCACCCACGACGAGTCCGAGTCGACCACCCTACTCTTGGGGGCCACGCAAGCAGCCAAGGCACCACGCGATGGCCATGCGTCCCTCACAAGTTGTGTGGGCAACCTCGCCAATACGATTATTGGTAGTGGTGCGTACACGTCCATGCATATCATTATGCGCTGCTAATAGTAATCTCTCAGGCATGCTCACTTTCCCTTTGGTATGTTGACTATCGACGGCTGAAGCAATGACTAAGCTCTAACGTACCCTAGGCCATGGCGTCTGCAGGCATCATCCCAGGCATGATCACTTGTATCTTTTCAGGCGCAGTTGCCTCGTTTGGTCTCCATCTACTATCACTATGCGCTGCCCGCACTTCACACCGCCGCGCATCCTTCTTCTCCGTCGCTGAGATGACCTTCCCCCGTGCGGCAGTCTTCTTCGATGCTGCTATCGCCATTAAGTGCTTCGGCGTATCCATCAGCTACCTCATTATCATCAAGGGCCTCATGCCCAAGGTTGTTCTCTCGCTATACCATGACCTCGTGTCCGACCTGGATCCCCCCGCGTGGGCGCTGTCCGGCCGGAGCTGGATTACACTCTTCATGCTTATTCTTGTCCCACTCTCCTTCCTCCGCCGTTTAGACAGTCTTCGCCATACAAGCTATGTCGCGCTTTTCAGTGTTGGTATGTTCCCCCCCCCCTTCGTCGTCCGCCTTGGGAAGTACCACTGACGGCCGGCTTGCAGCATATCTCCTTGTCATTGTGATCGTGTGCTACTTCTTCCCCCTATCTGGCATGGCTGAACGTGGCGATGTTCACCTCATACACTTCACGCCCAGCTTCATCTCCACATTTCCCGTACAGGTCTTCGCCTTTACCTGTTCCCAGAACGTGCGTCTCTTTTTTTCCACCCTTCGCGTTATTTACTTGCCCCTTTATTCACCGACTCGCACCATTACAGCTCTTTCCTCTCTTTAATGAACTTGCAAGCAATACCCAGACGCGTATGAATATCGTGATCGGCGCATCGATTGGGGGCGCAACGCTCACTTATGAGATCATCGCTGTGTTCGGGTACCTCACATTTGGGTCTAACGTTGGCGCGAACATCATCGCGATGTACCCTGCCACGTCGCTTTTCATTGCTGTTGGACAGCTTGCGATTGTGGTCCTCGTCCTATTTTCGTACCCGCTCCAGGTACATCCGTGCCGCAATTGTTTGGATAAGGTGGTCCACGGTGGCGCCGTCATCCAACGTAAGGAAGGTCCTGAGCTAGAGAATGACGAGATGTACGATGAGCACCATGGCGGGGACGATATGTCGGCCATGAAGCATGCGATTCTGACGAGTCTCATCATTGCATCCGGGTTTACAATTGCGTATTTTGTAGACGACTTGCAGATGGGTAATATCGCAGGGTTTTTATCTCTTCGCGGTGAGCTGACCAACTTTTTTTCATCGCAGTTCTATCTTTTGTCGGTTCAACCGGGTCTACGACAATATCTTTCATCCTACCTGGTCTGTTCTACTGGAAGGTATGTCCATAACCCCTATTACTCGTTTGGGGACGCCCGGTACTTTTTGTGCCCACTTGATAGTCTCTTCAATCATCTTGCCATTTCTTTGTCTGCACAGTCGTTGTAAACTGACATTATCCCAAATAGCTCACGCGCGTCGACCCGGACAAGAATGTGCTACTCAACCGCGGGGCAATGGCTCTGGTAGTATATGGTATATCGGTGTTCATATTCTGGTGCGCCGTGTATTTTGCATATATCTCAGACATTTTGGGACTGACTTTCACCATGGGTTCTTCACAGCCTGTCGTTCAATATCTACGCGGTTGTCAAGTCTTGAGCGCGCCGGCTGGTCTGCGCGTTTCAAGGACGTCGTAGAGGCCTCTTGAGGTCATTTGACCTAGTCTAGATTTTTAGTGCTCATTTGTCAATTTCCCCTATGGCTTGCTGATTTGGGAGACTGAAGTCTCCGTTATATGCTCCATATACACGCGTTCTAAACAGGACACGTTTGCCCAACTATGTCACATACAAGAACCAAAGTACTATGTAGAAGACAGTTTGGTTTTTTAATAATTTTGCCCATGGGGTAGTGTATCAGGATTACTATTCTCTGTGTATCCTTGTGTATGTATATCGATCGCATTTGAAGTACAGTGGGTGGTTTGCAGGAACTTCAACGTGGATAGACGACCCCGTCTTTAGCATCTCGGTCTGCTTTGAGATATTCTGCCATAATAGGATCAGGCTCGTGACTGGAACTTCTATCTTTCGCCTCGACCTGCATCGCGTCTGTCTCGTAGACTTGCTGAAAATTCCACGTATTTAGCATTTTTTTGAAGAGACAAAGCCACTCAGAACATGTCCAACGTATCTCCGACTGATGAGAGAAAGCCCATTACAAGAAGAGAACCCAATCAACGGTACGCAGGTCGAAATGGATTTCTCGACAAGGATCCACCGGGCGCGGATCTGGCAGAGCAACAAAACTGGCATAGACAGGCCATGTTTGTGCTCACGCAAAAAGACCGACCCATCCCGAGGTGCGTAGAACCTATCCAAGTCATGCCCGTCCATCCCAGCACCATTCATTGGATCCAAGCCTGCATATACGTCTGATCTAGTAACAAGAGGCTGTCCAGACTAATCATTGCTGCTTCAGTCTATCCAGAATGAAGGAAATCGTCAACAGTCGCGTCGACAAAAGTCCCGCTGCCCGCATCGAGCGCATCGACCGACGCCTTCGCGACCTCGACTCACGACACTTGGAGGACTTACAGCGGCTCTATGCTGCACAAGCTTCCGACTACTTGACCGAGCAGATGGACAAGGCCGCTTCATACGACGATGTCTATCTCAACAGTACCAAGGGAACCGACGACGACCACGACAATCCACGACAGCTCGTAGAGGTTCGTCATCTCACAAACGTACAGTAGAAACTCGTACTCGGGCTTACTCAATTTCCCACCTGCTACTATAGGCCATGTACGCTGTCGACCGACACCCCGAGAAGTCGTATTTCGCGCGTATACAAGAGGACGAGGTGGACCGGCATCGATACGGCTATCTGCGCACGCGGTTGGCACTGCAGAAGGAAAAGGCTGCGATTCTCGCTGCAGAGCGCGACCGCGAGGAGCGTGAGCGTCGTGCGTGGGAGGAGCAGCGGCGGCAGGAAGAGGAGCAGCGGCGCATCGAGGAGCTCGCGTTTCCGCGTTCGTACGAGTTATACATGAAGCGCGATGAAACCGTCAGGGCGAGGGCACGGGAAGTGTATTACGAAAAGAACGAGAACAAGCGCAGGCGGTTGATGGAGCAGTTTGGGTGGCTCGCACCGCGAGACTTCGATGCGTTGCAGCGTTTCATCGAGGATGTGAAGATGGTGAGATACCGCAGTCGAGTTCTCTATATTGGTGTTTGGGGGATGATTGATTTCCGGTCTTGCAGAAAGGGAAACATAGTGAGATACTCGCCTACATTGTGCAGGACCAGATGAACCCGAAACCGCGCGTTCAAAAGGCGACCGACCCGCGACGCCGACCAATCTAAGAGAATCTGCAAACAACAGTTCAGAATTCACATACATTCCGAGCGATTTACGGATACAATATCGTACATACAGTATAGCATAAACTGAGAGCCATACGACCAGCCTACATCCTTGATCAAAAGTCGTAAAGAAAAACAGTCCTTATCTTATCGTCGTCAAGAAGTAAATGGAAGAATACATAGGAGTGCCGCGATCACAACATGCTCATGAGCGAACTGGGGGTGTGCACGCCGCTCGCTACATTGTGCGGGTTGCGCATGTGGAGAAGCAGTGATGCGGCTGATTCGTCCTCGAGAGAGGGCGACGACGGTGAGGGGCTGGACGACGTCTGGGACAACGTCTCTGCAGGCGGGCCAAGATTCAGAGGTGGGGGTGCAGAGAGTCCCGCATGATGCTCGCGTAAAAACTCTGTCGACCCGGGCGGGGATGGGAGGTGCGAGCGAGGGGAGTGGGGGGGAGACGTTTGTGGCCCTAGCCATGACGAAATGGGCGGTAGCACCAGATTCTTATCGCCAGACGGCGACTGCTCGCAGTCGGTTTCTACCTCTCGCTTGCGCTTGCAACCAGCGCATTCACCACCGGTGCTGATGTCCTGCACCCACTGCTGCTCCTTTTGCTCGAAATCCTCGATACGTTCGAGAAGATCCTGCATGTAGGAGACGGTCTTGACGAGGATCTCAAGCTTGAACTCCTTGTCTTCCTTCCGCCGCGGGCCACCCTTGCCTGTGCGTTCTGCAAGCTGCTGCTGCTCGTCTTCCTTGATGCCTTCCTTGTGTTTCGCGTAATCAGCGGGGACTAGCTGGCGCAGAGTGGCGAGCGCATCGTTAATCTTCGTGCGGCGAGCTTTCTCGATGATGGAATGGTTCAGCTTGCGCTGTGCCTCTCTGGCAGAGCGTGACATGCCGGAGCCAGCCTTGCGGCCGCGTTTCGACGGTACGCGCGCAGGCTCGGGCTCTGGGCTGGAGTTCTCAAACGAGCTATCCGACCCGACCGCGCCGTCCTCGATAAGCGCTGCATTCGATTCGGCACACAGGCGCTTAGCGCGTCGCGCGGGATTATAGCTGCCAACGTAAAGAATCTGTTCGGGCATGAAGGACAGTACGGAAGGTGTCGACGGGGGGACAGAAGAAACGCGTGGAAAGACGAGCGGAGAAGTAGGAATCCAGCCCAGTTTATGCTCGTGTGCCAGCTCGCTCTGTAGCAGCCATGAATTGATCAAACGTGTATGGCACACGACACGAATCTCCATCTCCCATTGGCCAGCTCTACGAACGTGCGTCACGTGCAAAGTCCGCGAAATGCTCTTTGCAGGGAAAGTCGCGCAAATGCCGCCATCCAGCCAATCGTTACCCCGAGCTTGCGCGACCACATGTGTCAGTGGTGCGAAGAAAGATAAGCGCCTGAGGTCGAATGTGTGTGCGCGATGCGCATTGCCCGGTTATCGCGCAAAGACAAGGAGTCATGATTATTGCTGTTCCACTGTAATTTACAAGATCCAGAAAGGAGGTAGCTGAAACCACAGCGAGAGACGAGAATAGATGGCAGGATGGAGACTGGAAACAGGGATGCGAGCGACGAGAACAAGGAAATGCAAATGCTCACGAACGACAAAACATCAGGCGAGTTCCGCAGAGATAGAAGTCAATCATATCGCATATTCAGTAACAAGTCGATGCTATCGACCAATAGCCGTATAATTATCGCTTGCCTTGAGGTGAAAGGATAGAACACAAGGTAAGGGCGAGAAACATTGCATATTCATGAACATTCAAGTTGATCGAAGCTACATACACCGCTCTTGCATAGGCGCATGGACCAGCGCTTCAGCCTATGGGCCACTGGTCACCCTAGAGTTCAGTATCAGCCAAATAGAGCTGGCGCTAATGAGCATATTTACGGCCTCATACTATAATCGCAACACCAAGAAAAACGCACACTGTCAAGCCGCAATGGGCAGCAGGCTGGTGACTCAGGTGAGTCTATATTTGGCGCCGATATCCCTTTTTAGAGAATGATCGAAGTCAAATGTGATCGCGATGTGGGAGTCTTCCTCGCGGTGTCGTCCACAGTTTCATTTTTCCTCGATTTCACTCGCAGCTTACTTTGATTTATATTGACCTGTATATGCTGTACATGAATCCCAATGTCCCATGTCGATTTGGTCACTCGGTCATCGCCGGTTCTTGGAAAACGCAAAGCGACGCACCGCCAGTCTTATGTACTCCATCTACCGTCAAGTCCAGAGCCGAATGCGAACTCAACAGACTCTGGGTTTGAACATACCGACCTATCGTCGTCTTCTAGACGCAGTGAGAGTCCGATACCCACTTCCAACAAACTTACCCATACCATAATCAACGGAAGAGTTGTCGCCAATGCGAAGAAACGCTACCAGTGCACCTACATCGGCTGTGGAAAGGCGTACACCAAGCCATCTCGTTTAGAAGAGCATGAACGCTCACATACAGGCGAAGTAGGAACTCATGTTTACTCCTACACAACTGCCTTGTTCAAATATATAAATGCAGCGACCTTTCGTGTGCCAGAACTGCAACAAATCCTATTTCAGGGAGACCCACCTACAAGCACATGCACGAAGTCACCTTCCAGCATCCGATAGACCTTTGGCTTGCACCATAGATGGTTGCGATAAACGCTTTTGGACACCTCAGCATTTGCGTGCCCATATTGAATGGCATAGCGGCGCGAAGCCCTTTTCGGTGATTACAAGCTTTTGAGTATTGACTGTGCTGAAATCGAGCCGCTGATTTAATAAAGTGCTCACAAGCCGACTGCAATGCCGTATTCGCAAAACACCACCAACTGCGCACTCACATGTGTACGGCGCACGCGCCGCCGGGTACCAAGCCTTACCAATGCGACCATGACGGCTGTAACAAGTCGTTCGACACGAACCAACATTTGCACGCGCATATAAAAACCCATGATAGTGCGTGTGGATTTTTCAATTCTGCCATTTATCGCTTACATTGCCACTTGTCCAGCAAAACGCTACGCCTGTTCGTACACGGGCTGTCTGTCGGGAGACCCGGTCTATTTCCAGACGTGGTCCGCTCTCCAGCATCATATTCGCACCGCGCACCCCGCGGTGTGTGAGCATCCGTCGTGTCACGGACGCGTCTTCGCATCGCAACGCAATCTTCGCATGCATCAGAAGTTGCATGAGGAGCGGGAGGTCGAGGAAGCTCTTTCTGACGCAGAGGAGGATTGCGAGCCTCCACGTACACGGCGCCGTGGTGGCGAGCTTGGCCGCGATTGGAAATGCGACGTCGAAGGGTGTGGGAAGGATTTCAAGTCCGTATGTATCGAGTCGCATTCTCCATACTACCTTTCTCCATATTCCCTTTCTTTCGTGAAGTTTGTGTCGCTCACATTCGTTGCAGAAGAGTGCGCTCACGACGCACAACAACGTGACACATGTCGGCCGACGTGACTTTGTGTGCGCAGAGGAAGGCTGCGGGCGTGCGTTCGGTCACAAGCACCTGCTTCAGCGCCATCAAGCGAAGTTGCACGCTCCGCAAGCAAACGAGACGGGTGCAGATGAAAATGCAACGGGGAAGGGCGCGACCGCAGCACCCCAGAGCATGGATTTAAGCATCGCCGCCATCACCGGCATGGCATACGTAGCGCACGCGCGAGAAAAGCTCGCATCGGCGAGCGTACTGCGCTGTCCGTATCCTGGTCTCAAAGGCTTCAAAAGTCTCGATGGTTTCTCAGACATCACGATTCCCGTGTCTGTAACGGCTGCACCCTGCGAATATGTGTTCAGTCGAGCGTACGACCTCAGGCGGCATTTCAGGTCTGCTCATGGGTTCGAGGTGCCCAAGCTTTGCGTGGATGAGTGGGTGAGGCGTGAAAAAGCCCGGTAGATATGATCTATTGTTGGTAAAGGTTTTCGTTGTAACTTCAAGTTTAAGGGAGATTCTATTATCTACGCGTTCAGCCACGCTTGAAGGATGTACAGCGCTCTATTGTGTTATGTTTTTTTTTGTGTAGCTTTTACTAGCTCAAAGCTGGTGGCTTGCGCAGCGCGATCAGGTTCACACCCGTTTGCTGGCGTTGGTTGGCCAGGGACTGTTACTCGTTGAGCTACCCAATCTTGAACGCCGATCATGAACGGTTGATCGGTATGTTGATCGTCGTTCCAGATTATGTCGCGATTTACGATCGCGATCGTAAATTGATGTAAATTGATGATCGTATAAGTAAGTAGCAAAATAATGTGGCAAACACAACTTCCACGTCCTCTTCCATCCTCTCTACGGCCCACGCTATTGCGATAATTTATTTTTTCCATGGACAGCGATACTCCTGCAAGACCTGTCTTCGTCGACTCGCAGCTTACAATCAGCGAACCAGCAGAACAGCGTGAGGACATCTATCGCGGACAACCGCCGCCGTCTGTCGCGTTGAACACGCCATTGCCTGATCTGCAATTTCACCAAACTGCCTCGATATCTGGGGATTCTTCATCATCCTCCTCTTCCTCATCTGAATCCGGATCTGGACGACTAGGCGCTCTTTCTGCGATTGTGGAAAAGGCTATCTCCAAATGGGCCAGGGGCAAATGGAACAGCTCGTCTTCCTCATCTTCCAGCTCTTCATCTTCATCTTCTTCGGACTCTTTCTCCCCACGATCTCTGTCCATACGACTCAGACGGCGCAGGTCGTCGTCCTCCGCTGACCTTAGACGTGCACGATCCGAGCGCGATTTCATGGCACGCATTTCTCAGATCAAGGCTCGTGAAGAGGCCCGGCAGATACCTCGGAATTTCGCACTCTACTTTCCACCGTCGAATGAGCGTGTGGCGCCACCGGATCTTCTGGTGTCCACGTCGTCACTCGATGTTATTCTCGTAGAACTAGAGATGGCGTTGAAGCGTTCCTCCAGGGCCCGCCGGAAGGGTCAACGCTCCCATATACGCAAACGAGACAACAAGCCAAATGCATTCTCTGCACCTACCCGGCCGGATTTCCTCAAAGTCCCAAGTCGTCCGCCGTCCTTCACCAATCTTAAGGATGCGACGGCGCCGAAGAAGAGCAAGGTGAAGCGAGCGCTTCGTCCTTTGCCTAAGGCCTGGCTGCTTGACGTGGCATCCCCAACGTGGGAGGATATTCGTTCCATCGGCAAGGTGAGTGCCGCCTTTGTGCTGGTGCATACTGAACTGATACACTTTGTATGTCTATTTTTACGAATATCAGCTTTTGCACCTTCATCCACTGACACTAGAAGATATCCTCCGACGGGAGCCCCGAGAGAAGTTTGAGCATTATACTCGGCTCGGATACCATTTTGTTTCGTTTCGGACAATAGAATCACGTGCAAAAGGCTCACCACTCCATACATTGGAGGGCGAAATAGGCGAGGCCAACGTGTATCTTGTAGTATCTAAGGAAGGTGCGTGTCTATACTTATTGCATATCCTTTTTTTAAATTTCATTGTTTTCAGGAGTCTGTCTTGTGAGAGGTTCTATACTGCCAGTTGAAGCCGTGTGCTCATGGGTCTTCATAGTTTCATTTTACTGATGTGACAGGTGCGTTTCAACCATACTTGTGTGCTTTGTTCTCATGACTGGCGAAGAGCACATCGATCGCGTTCGAAATCGAATATTCAAGCTGGACGAAGTAGCAAGCATGTCGTCGGGTGAGTACATCGACCTCTTTTTTTTTCTTATTGAAGGCACTTTTCATCTCATGCTTTCATGCCGCGTAGAATGGATTTCCCACAGTATTCTCGATTCTATCGTCGATTCCTTCTTCCCTTATCTTGAGGAAATTGAGAAGGAAGTTCTCACCATTGAAGATATTATCTTGTCTGGCGACATTAAATGCCAGCCAGACCCATTGGGGTTACCCGATACTCTTTTGACGACGGAGGTAACTGACGAGAAAGACGAGTTGCTTGTAGAAAAAGTCCGCGTCGCGACTGGTCTCGAGGAACACCCCATTGTGCTCCTGCCTCTTAGCAGGAAAAACGTCGCACGCCTTCAGAACGTTGCGAGCACACACATGCATTTTGCCTCGCCTTCTCTGCCTGTGCCAAGGCGGACGTGGCGACGTGTGCGAGCGGTGTGGACGCGCCTATCATTTCACAGGATATGGACACCGATACGCAGCCTCTGGGCTCGCCTTTTTCCACAATCCGCGGCCGGTGGGTCGGGGTCGGGTCCTCCTATGAACCCTACCTCTACGACGCTGCACCGCATGGCACGCACACGGCGGTTGGTCACGCAGTTGCTGCGCCTACTCGGCGTCAAGTCTGAAGTCGTTGCGCGCATTACGAAGCGCCTTCTGACAAGCGAAGGCAGCCTGTCCGTCACCGATGGTCGTGCCGGTGACGCTACTAAACGGGAGATAGGCCAAGCTCAACTGCAGCAGCAGGTTGAAATTGCCATCTATATGGGTGACGTGCAAGGTGCGTGCCTTTGTGTTGGCTGGCAGCCGACTTCATGACAAATTCTGAATGGACGCGGGCAGATCATATTTTGACACTACATCACGCGTTCGCAGACTATGAACGGGCGCTGAGTCAAGCGCACCCGCTGTACCTCTCGCAGCTCCGTACCGGTGTCGCGATGACAAAGCAAGGGACAGACAAGGAGCTCATGCGACTCTCGTCTATCAGTATTGGTGTTCTCTTGATACAAACGCTTATAGGTACGTCCTGTTGAATCGTTGTTCAGATACGCTTGTTGATTCTTTTTGTTGCCATTTTTCGCCCGTACATATACAGGCGTGTGTTCGATGAACGTTAATATCCCAAAAAATCGACATGCGGCTGGAAGCCCATTTAACGCTTTTGGGATTGTCATAGCCATCGGATGCGTGTTCACGGCTATGTATCTCACGTTGGTGTGGTGGTGGTGGCAGCGGGCGAAAGGCAAAAGAGGAGCTGCCCTTGGTGCCTCGCTCACCGTCCTCTAGAAACGATGTCAATATCATTCATCAAACCTACATACATTTAGCGTTCTTATTTCAACTTATGGACATTCAAAGCATAGAGAAGGTATGTTCTTTACAATTCGTTCAGCTCAAGCTTTGATCAACGAGTGCGCATCCCCACGTCGCAATTCGCTCACTCGTCCATCTTCAGACCGTCCGAAGCAGGGATCGGGCGTTCAGCCTGGGGGGTGATTCGCAGGCCGTGACGGCGACCGGGCATATTCTCGAAGTCAACGACGATGGACTGTGATGAATCTGGTCAGCACACAGACGGCGTTTGATCAAAAAATCAGTGGCTACTGACGTGGTTCGTGACGCGGTTGTCCCAAATAGCGACGGTGTATGGTTGCCAGCGAAGACGCGTCTGCGTGTCTCCGCTCTTATTGATGACATCAAAGAGGAACTTCAGGAGGCTCTCTGTATGAACGCAGAAAAATGAGTCCAGACCACATCCACTTTCAAAAGGATCTCGGTGCACGAACCCGATTCTTCCTTCTTGAGCCCGACAATGCGTTTTGTGAACACCGGGTTGACATACAGGACCTCCTCGGCGGTTACGGGGTGACGGCGAACGACGGGATGAATATTGTTGCTGGGCGGGCGGCGCTCGGGGAGCTTGTATCCTTTGACAGTCGCAGCTTGCTCGACACTCGAGTTCTCGGCTTTAAGGGTACGCAGGAAGTTGACGAATGTCGGCGAAAGTCGTTTCAGAACGGCTCCACTCGATTGGAAGAGCGTGTCTCCACCCGACGGGGGCTGGTCAAGCAAGAAGAACGTGGTCAGGCCCGGAGGCTGGAGTTCGAAAGAGATGTCCGAGTGCCATCCGATCGAAGAAATCTTGTTAGCCAGGTCGGTCGCGCCGAAGCGCTCGTCTCTGTATACGATATGGAATTCGGTGTGCCCCTTGACATGTGCTAGCGTCGGGTGGTCATGCAACCTGCGTGATGAGTGGGATTGTCAGGTGCGCCGACGCATGTGTCTCGATTTCTCCCCATTACACACCTGCCGAAGTGGCGACCCCACCCCTGCCAGAACTCGGGCGGACTGTCGATGAATTCCTGTTGGTCGCGGAAGACCATCACGCCGCGCTTCGCAACCTTTTTGCGAGGAAAATCCATTTTTTTGTTCAATATTTTTCCCCTCAAACCAGCGGGTAACGAGACTCACTTCGAGCGCCAGCTGATCACGACCGTCGCTGTCGAGCTTGGCGAGGTTGATGCCACGGATTTCCGTGCCAAGGCGAGGGGTGAAGTCGACAATGCTGGTCGCTCCATCGAGGAAGGCGCGCGGGTTGGCGTGTTTGAGCGCGCGGAAGCCGGGGTCAACGTGCTCGAAAGGAAGAAGGGGCGGCAGCGGCTCAGGAGAGAAGGAGGGCATCAGGCGCGCATAACGATATGGCGCTGGCTTAGGTGTTCCTTCGGCAGGCTTAGGCAGCAAGTCCTCACCCCGTATCGCCGTTTCTGCAACCGACTTGTCTTTGGGCGTCTCCCCAGCCGCCTCAGGGGAAGCAATGACAAGCTTGGCGGACGCCACGGTTTCAGTAGCAATTGTTGCGGTGGCAGTAGACATGTTGCGTAGGTCCTTGTTGAAAAGATATCTTAAAGGCTCTCGACGAGGAAGACTGATACAGACGATTAGTTTGCAGACAGCCTCTTATATCTGCTCTCCACTATCGCGGAGGCAAAATGGACGCTTGAAGACATACTAGTGCATACGGGTCATGCAGTAGCCGTGCCCGGTATGCGATGAGAGTGGGATATCTTGTTTGATGTATAGCACTCAGAAGACGGTGCCACCCGTCGGTGACTAGCATCAACAGCAGGGCAATGTCGTCATTCCTCGTTAGGATGCTGGCAGTGGCTAATACAGCAATAGACGAGCCACCGGGGATACTGTGGGTGCCGATACCGGATGATTTGTATTGTTCTCGACGGCCTAAGAAAGGCACATCCACGCAAGAACTCGCTTAGATATGCTCAACAGGCTCTTTTTGAACCGGAATTCGAATACATCACGGTCGATTTTACAATGAGAAGTTGAGAACTCGAGGATGGGTACTGCGACCTTGTGACCTGAGACAATAAAATTCCAATGCAAATAATCGGGGATGAAATACCTGTTCGTGGTCTGTGCTACTTTCGGGTTGGGTGCCCAAGTCAAGATGCATATCGCTGGCCTTTGAGCTTGGTCCTTCAGCTAGTGGCATAAAACCCAGGAACATTGACAAAAGAAACAGATGAAAAACCAGGATAACCGGAATAAATGACCGGCTTTCTCGCTGAAAAATACACAACCAACAGCCGCCACAAAAGTTCAGCTCACATAGAGATGTATCGCAGTCCCAAACGTACGAACCGGTCATGAATACACTGTTCTGTATTACATACACTAATATATGTAGTTGTATGATATTTAGACCCCACAAGAAGACGAAGCAAAGAAAATTGGTGAAGTAAGGCAGTGCCTTGCATGGTGAACGGTGAACGTCTGATCCGCGTTGCTTGAAGTTGAAGATAGTGGGGTGGCGCGAACATGATGAATCCTCTTGGACAAATCCCTAATGCACCGGCCCGTCTCCATTCTTGAGCAGAAAAAAAAAATATCATAGAGCCCTCGAGCTCTTCCTCAAAGCCTCAAGCCTCAAGACGTCGAATAGTAAGCATGACAATATATGGTGCCTGCAAGTACTTGTTGCTTCTGGAAAGATTGAAATGTGTTCGGGACCACACCGCGAGCACATAAAATACTCCACCTCAGTATATTTATGTATGAGAGAAATTTAGTTTGGGGTGCAAGCTGAAGCAGAGGTCATATTGAACTTGAACGTTCCGATCTCATGGCGACGAGTAAAATGACTCATAGTGTTGATTGCCCGAAGAGGAACAACCGTCCGAGCAATGCATATCGAGTCCCATATCGAGTCCCAAAACAACGGATCCACTTATCCCTTGTACAGGCGGCCATCTGCTCTCAATACAACGACGAACAAGCCCGTACACTGTCTTCTGGTCTCATATAACACTTCCCACGAAAAGGGACTTTCTATGAGAATATTCATTACGATATACATGACTTACGATACAAGATCGTGCCTCAGTCTAACTATCGAACCATCAGCAATGACAATTTCTCTACTGTCCATTCCTCATGTAGCTAAACACTATACATCAACATTATCGAGATACCGCATTGCACCGCCACTCCAGCAAGACAGAGCACGTAAAACGAGAGTCGACATCAAGACAACCAGACATACAATCACAAGGCAAAACACAAGATGCGCGGAAACCAGCTCCAGCGAGGGCGCAGACACGCACACAAGACTTCACGTCGCGCCGACCGGGAGCGCAGCAGCACGGGGAGCACCGGACGGGTCGCTACTGCCCGTGCTACTGGCAAGGGACATACCAACCATCTGCCCTGTAAGCGCACTTACTTCCTCAGCTGCTGCTTTCGAAGAGGGCTGGTGTGCGCTGATGCCATTTGCCGACACCGAGATAGGTGAACGCACAGTAGGACCACTGGCCGGATTCGGGCTGTTGCCAGGACTATTTTGGCTCCCTGCAGGGCGCAGAATGGACCTTGTGCTCGACACATTTGTCCACGCGCCGCTGGTTACCGCGCGCTTCGTTGAAGGGGAGGTACCGCCACGCAGAGGTGGAAAGTCATTGGATTGAGACAAAGGCGGGAACTCAGTCGGCGACTGCAGGATACTGGCGCCAGATGTAGTCGCCTGCTCTTGCTGCTGATGCTGATGCTGTCCACTGATTGCATGAATAGGATTGTTCGTACCCAATGGGTTCATGGATCGTGGGGTAGAACGATGGTCCGGCTTGAGCACACCAGGGCGGTCTGGCCTGAGACCAACAGCCCAGTCAGGGCGAGGTGGCAGTGGGTGTGGTGACTGCGATGAGGTCGTCGACGTGTAAGTCCTTCTTGACGAGGACGATGTAGATGACTGGAGAAGCGCATCAGCTGCGGGCATAAACCGACATGAAACTGGCATACGGATATCGAGGACACTTCGTCGCGCGAGCTACCATTACTATGGAGTGAATTTGTCTTATTGCGCATGGCCGGATTTAGGCGAGGTCCGTATGCGTCTGCGCTGCCCATCGGCGTTGCAAAAAGGCCACTAGTAGGACTTCAGCGTATTGCGCAGATGACAAGAAACAACATTATCCTCACATAGAATTGGAGCCATTTCCATGATGCCCATCATAACCTGCAAACACCATGAAGACTTATACAACCCCAAGAAGCGTACGACACAAAAAAATCATACCATCATGTCCAGTCCAAGGACCGCGCAACCCACGTCTATTACTCTGAGAACTACTGCGCGACGACGATGTCGAAGAGCTCGCATTCGACACGGTGCGACTCATCGCTGCACGGGGTGGAATGCCCGTTGGCCTCATATCTCCATTGCGCGGATCGTACAGTTTTTGCTGCGCGCCACTGCTTCGGGGGTTGCGTGGATCATACAATCGATTGCGGGGGTCGTACGGCTCTGGTTGCGCTCCCAGAGGCGGTGCCGTCATGGGCGCACTCATGGGCACGTACCCTCCCGGTCCGAGAGGACCGCGTGGATAAGCGCCCTCAGTCATCATAGCACCACTCTCCTGATGACCCTCGCTCATCGGCAGAAACTGTCCATCGCTGCTGCAGTACATCCCGTCGGGAACAAAGGGACCGTCTGGTTGTGGCAGGAAAGCACCTGGCTGGGGAATCGGGTAGGGGGGCATGTGGGGTGGCATGTATCCTGGGTAAGGAGGATACATGGTCGACTGAGGCGGTGGCCGAGCGTCTCTACTGCCAGGAGCGGTGTGCCCCGGGAAACTTTCGGCATTCGGCTGCTCGAGAATGGGGGACGGGTACGGCGGCTGGATTGCCGGAGGCGCAGTCATAGTTGGATGCTGGGAGTGCTCATTTCCAGAACCTTGTCGCTGATGTCTAGACTGCGGAGGCGGCTGTCCGGGATGAGGCCACATGTATGGCTGTCCGTAAGGCCCCGCAGCAGCGCCGCCTGAAGGCGGATACGATGCAGGATAGCCTTGCGCAGACAGCTGTGCGGACGCGTTGTTGACATCTGTCTGTGCCTGCGAATCAATGTTCTGACCGTCGCTGAATGGCGGCTGCTCATACGTCACCGGAGACGGTGCATAAGCAAAATGTGGATAGTAATACGGTGCGGACATGAACGGTTGAGGTGGTGAGAAGGGGTAATAGTACTGCGCACCATTGTAAGGCGGCATGGGCTGTGAAAGGTCATATCCACACGGCGGCATGCCGGCAGACGGTTGATCATAGAGGGAAGGGAACTGGAATGACGACGGCGAAGCAGCGCGTGAGTTTCGCGAGCTACCGCCTTTGCGCGGTGCGCTGTTACGGCCAGGTGCAGAATTGGCACGTGATCCACTCGCGCTATTTCTCGCACCTGCACTTTTCGACCCAGATGCGCTGCCGCGAGTGCTCGATGAATTGGAACTGTGAAGCACAACTACAGGGCGCACGGAATGAGGAGCGGGCGAATTGTTCCTGTCACGTGCTGTCGAAGGTCCAGCAACGTCGCTCTCAGTGAGTGCTGCGCTGGCCGTTTCATCGAATTCGTGAGCACTGCCTACACCGCTGACCGATGGCGATCCGGATACAGCCGACGACGGTGTGGACGCAACACTCAACGATGATGAGTTACTGCTGAATGCTTTCTCCTTCTCCTGGAAGTCATTGAAGATCCGTGTCCTTGCCTCGTTATAGGCCGCCTCGCGCTCCTCGATGGTCATGTGCTTCTTCTTGCTGCTTGCACTGCTCCTCCCTCCAAGGCTGCCCGTCTCGTCTCCATCAGATACCTCCCCGTCGACCGAGCCTGTGCGTGAGGCCGTTTTCGAACGGCGATCAGTTGGGGTGCGGCGCATAATCTGGAACGTGGGAAGGGTCGCAGTCTCTGCAGGTACAAGCTCGGATATCCGTTTAAAAGGACTGCGTACAGATCTAAAAAAACATCCAAAACAAACGAGCGACAAAATACATACATGCAACTTTCTGCGGCAAGATTGACGAAGATGGCTTTCGTACCAGGCTCGCTTTCTGCTGTGCACTTGTAATAAGTGGAGCATCGATGGACAAGCAGGCGTTGATATGAGGTTGATGGATGCATTTGAATGCGGTTCCTGCTGGAGACGTTAGAAGATGAACGGGAAACGATTGTTACGCAAACATACGCTTTATCATGGATCATGTTTTCTATGAGTTCGCCAAGCTTGAGGACATAAAGCCGGTCCTTGCTTTTGAGAGCCTCGAGGATCTGGGGATCTACGTCGTTGGAAAGGTTGGTGTCCACGAGACTGAGACTGCTGCCCGAGCTGCTATTCGAGGAAGCATCTATCTCCGCAAGAGTGCTGGCGGGAAGCTGGGGCAGGGGATCGCGGCTGGTGCCCGTCGAAGGCGGGGACTGCGCGCAAAAGTCTGCAGGGGATGTGGAAATGGATGGGGAGGCGATGCGAGGCAAAGGGCTAGCGCTCATGTTGGACCTTTCAGACTCACTGACCGTTGCCAAAGGGGAGTGGGGCTCGATGGGCGATGAAGGCCACACCAAAAGAGAGTCTACGAACGGGTGGCTGTGGAAAATATTTTATACATCCAAACAGACGTCGACAATGCCATGGATAAGGATAAATGCTGAAAATCGCTATTCCTCAATCCAGCAATACCACGCGAGCATCGGCATTTGCCGACGACGCACGCACACGATCACGGGGTCATTCAATTTCCCAATTCTAATTGAATTGACATGTTGTTGTACTCGCTGTACGTAAATTTCTTCCAGTGCTCATCGATAATCAGTGATTCTTTGTGCAAAACTAGTTCGATACACATATCCGCGTGTTTCCCATACGTCTTTGCATCACGGTTCCTCCATTCCTCCATCGCCTCTTCTCTGCTAGCTCTAGCATGCCTGGTAATGAGCCATCTTGAATCTCAGCGAGCCTTGTGTTGGAGACTTCGCACCGTACACAACGTTTATTCGTGTGTCAATGACTTCGAGGCTCAGAAGGACGGCGTCGAGCCGCAAGAAATGAAAGAAAGTTTCGCCCTCTGAGCACGACAGTTGTGAAAGCAATTCTGTTTCCGTCCCTATCAAGTTCATTTACTCGCCGTAATCACATCTGTATATATATTCATCTCTGAAGGATCGGCAACCCGTATTATACATCGGCAGTCCAGCTCTAAAAATGCCGATTTTTCTTCGCCCCTTCCGGACGCCATACTAGTGACGCTGGTCCATCCCATGTTAGGAAAACTGCTACAGGATCCTCACCCAGCTTAATGGATCTTTCCGTCCCATCTGCTGCAGCCCGCATGCCTTCGACGCTGCCCACCACATTGAGTTCAGATACGTGTACCATAAGTCCGACGCTCATCCCCCGTCCGCAACTTTCCGTGATTGTTTCTTCAGGCAGGACCTGCAGCGGGAATGGGACTATGGCAAATATCTTGTATATCTTCATTCTTTCATTAAATTTATCTATTTTAGGTTCGAATCGTCATCACAGGAACCCGTGCGCGTAATCGTGGAGCAGTATCTTGACCAGTCCAAGGTTCTTTCCAAAATGCGGTAATGTACAAGCGAGTGAAAGACCAGGTTGGCCGGTCCCCATCGCATCTATACTAATCACTTACGTTCCTTTGCCAGATACTTCAGAAATATCCTACCCTTCTCAATCACGAAGGCGGTTGGCCGGTGACAGAAGCCATCAAGAGGCATCTCGGACATACTGCAGAAGAAATCAGGACAGGCGAAGCTAAGAATACTCATAACAATGGAAAGTTTGTGTCAAATGTAGTGGATACGTTGCTGCTGTGCCCTATGTTTTTTCTAGAATGCCACGATCTCACGCCAGCACAACAAATTTCATGATTTGTTTCAAGCTTCAGAGTTCAGTCGATATACTACGTGTCTCCAGAAAAACATTTTGTTGGAAGCTCTAAGGAGCTTCATCCTACTGCATCAATTCATTTCAATTCGGACAGGGTTTGTAGCTGTCTTTGGCTGAACCTCTAAGTTTTTCTTTCTCTTTTGTACCGTTCCGTAGTCCATCTACCGATTGCGACATCCGAACGCTACAGTTTGGCACAAAGTGATTTATCCTTTTACGGCCAAGAAATCCACCTCTGGGTCATGGACCACTTGTTGACGGAAGTTGGCCAAGCGGAATGTGATCGGCGATCAGAGAACAGATGGACATCGTCGTGTTGATGAAGTGGTCTTGAGTTCTGAAATCTGTAATTTTCATTTTTATCAACCTAAACTTCCGCGATGCCCAGAAGGCCACGTCCGGCGTACCGAAGTCCTTCAAAGGGGAAGACCTATCAACAAGTGGATGACATCGCATTGAAAACTACTCAATCCAATGTCAACTCCATCGCACAGCCCCCGAAGCATCATTTAAATCTCAAGCGGCGCCACGACGAGTTAGAAGCCAACGAAGATGAAGAGCCTGATGAGAGAGAACAATCTTCAGAAATACAGGATGACATCTCGGAGAGCGATGACGACGCCGATGTTCCTCGCGTATCGCAGTGGGTGGACGAGGATTTGCTCGAGAAGCCGGCGTCCGGTTCATCTGACGAACATGATTCGGATATGGAAACAGGCTCGTCTAATTTGGTGAGTTTTATTTTATGTATCTTACTTGTCTCTATCGTTCACCGTCCACCAGAAATACATACAGAAAGGTACGAAAAGCCCTGCTTCCACTGCATTTAGATGTATCACATGAATCTTTGTAGATATGTCCAGTATACCGCTCGGTGCCCTGCGTAAGGCGCAGAAAGCACTTCAGAATCGTCAGGCTGACGACTCTGAGGATGCGGAAGACAGTGAAAGCGACAGCGGCTCGGACGTGCCATCTGCGAAAGGTAAAGAGAAGCGCGGTCCCGAGTGGAGCGCCAAGCCCAGAAGTGACATTGGAAAGCGGTCAAGCAAGCATGCGTATGTCCAGCTTCACTTTATTCTTTTACTCTACTTTCTGAGGTCGTGCTACAGGCCCATGGAGATGTCTTCCAAAAAACCCGTCACACGACGGCGGCAGGTCGTCTCGGTTCCGACGCTTGTGCAGGGCGACCCTCGCTTCTTGCAGCTTGCAGGGGATTTCTCTCCAAAACACTTCAGCCAACAATACGGCTTCCTGGCCGAAATGCACAGTAATGAATTGCAGACCCTCCGAGACGACGCGAAGCGCATGCGTAGGTTGGTTACCAATGCGCCGCGGCATCTGCGTGCGGAGCGAGAACAGGAACTTGAACGTATGGAACGCGCGATTAAGCGCGTGGAGAGCATTGTAAACAAGGAAAAACGGGACAAGATCGAGCAAGATGCTCTAAATACGGTTGCGAGGGGAGAAAGGGAGAAGCGGAAGCAGGGCAAGGTGGGGTGGTGGATGAAGAAATGTGAGCTCTCTTCCTGTTTTCAGTTTCATTTCTTGCCTAAAAGGTATTTGTATAGCCGATAAGAAGGATTTATTGGTCCGTGCTCGATATGAGGCTCTTGCGGCGGAAGGAGGCAACCGCGCTGTCAAGAAGGCTGTCGAAAAGAAACGGAAGAAGATCGGCCAGAAGGAGAAAAAGACACGGCCGTTTGCGCCAGGGAAACAGGCCCATAGCGGACGAAGTAGTGGTCTGTCTGACCGTCCTGCGAAGCGGCGGAAAGTCTAGATTTTCTGTTTATACATCACTATTTGTCGATCTCCCTTGGTTATTAACGCATGTGCGATCGACCTGCCTGCTTCTGAAGTCTGTTTTCGAGACCGAAACAGGCGGGATTGTCAGTTTTAACGTTGCTACTCAGAGCATGTCGTAGATTGAGATGACTCACTTCATTCCATTATGTCCAAAGGTATGACTCTAATGACAGGAACTCATGAATATCGCAACAACGACCGCAATTATTTCCGTATTGAAAATCATCTATAAATGTACATACATTGGCCCCCGAGATGTGATATTGGTATACCCTTTTCCTGACCCAAATTTACAAAAAAGATAAATGGAGAGGTGTCCAAAAACAGTTCCAATGGTATGTTTGATTAGTTGGTGGGCAGACCACCGCCCTCGAGCGTACCAACTCGAACTACCTCTTCTTCGCACAGGCGATAGCGAGGGAGAAGGGCTTCGTAAGTCTCCCTGGGAACCTTGGGCTCTGCAACGCACGTCATTCCGGGCAGCTCCCCTCCACTCATTTCCTCATACGTGCCGCCGCCATTCTGCGCACGCCACCATGCAAACTTGGCCAGGAGAGCGCCGCCCATAGCCGCTGCCTCCTTCGTTGCGCACATGTATGTTGGCAAACCGAACATATCGGCGCACGCCCGACGAATCGTTTCATTCGCAGACGCGCCACCGGTGATGACCAGCCGCTGCAGCGGTGCAGCGCCGGAAGGCAGGATGGCGGCTACGCGGGATAGAATGGATAGGAACTGCGACTCAACGATTGCACGCGGATGTGCCGTATGCGGGATTGCGTCAGTACGCTCTGGTAGTGCGTTCAAATCCTTAGGATCAGCTTTAAAAAGAAATTCGCCGAGCACGTTCGGCGGAATGATTTCCTCGATGGGGAAGTACAAGCCCGAGTAGCCGTTATTACCGGGAGGCGCCGATTCCAAATACTGATTGAATGCAGTCCAACTGGCATGGCAAAACCGGTCGCGCACTTGTTCTCGTGCGAGCGCGCCATTTTTATAACACAACATGGCGATGTGCGCGCCAGGCGTCGTCGGGTGCGCGAGCAGATGGGAGGTGGTGAAGCATTTGGGTGGAGTGGAGGCAGGCGGTATAGACAGAAGATACGTTGTGGATGTACCCAAAGATAGTAACGCATCACCAGGGGCAGAAAGCGCTACAACAGTCGCGGGATTGTCGCCTGTGAAGGGCGCAACGATACACTCTGAAGTCACACGATGTCAATCCCCAGACACCAGTGTATCATGTGTATCGTAAGAGACTTACCAGGGCTAAATCCCCATCGCTTTACCCAGTAGCAGTGAACGGTTCCTAGGTGAGTGCCTCCGAGAACAGGTTCCGGACCGACCTTAGCGCGAAGCTCCGAACCACCCGCCGCATCGAGCAAGACGTCGTTCCATTTGGACGTCATGATGTTCATGAGATTCATGCCACTTGCATCGGCGATTTCAATGGGCGCGATTTTCCCCAAAAACAAGGAAGGCATGAACGAAGATACGAGCGAAATGTGCGCGGACGCGTTGTAGATATCGGGCGCAATACGACGGATCTACAAATACCCCACGGGGTCAGGCGACACGCGGCACCGCGAATAAAAAAAAAAGCAAACCCTTTTGATCTGTGTGCCGGTGAATCGCTCATAGCCTCGGCTTCCACTGAATAAGAAGTTAGCACTATGGCAGGAAAGGATGCGAAAGTGGGCAGACGTTAGATCCGCAAGTGCTTGCGGGCCACCGACAGCATGTTCTAATTCGCGACACTCACGCGTGGTCGACGAGTCTTGCCAGATAGGACACCGTTGTTTTGAAAAAGCGTGAGGACACAGTTGGAGCAAAGGCTCAGCAGGATCGAGACCGTCCAGCATGGCGTCGGATTCATGAGACCAGTAAACAGACCCGTGTTGCTATCGGAAATGAAGAAATGAAGACGTTTCAACGACAGCTGTAGAATATAGATAACAGTGGTGTAATCTACCTGACCAGAACCAGAGACAGCTGCGATGCGAGAGAAATCCACCCCGGTGTCCTTCATGCGTTGCATAAGGAGATCCATGGCCTCCAGCCACATAGCAACTGGAGAGGTAACCTCTCCTTTGTCAGGACCATAATACGCACCATTGGTGGTACTGTAGTGAGGTAAGTCTTCAGAAAACCGTACAGAAGACTCATGAGTGATGACAGCGTCTTGAGAAATGAGGACGGCCTTGATCTGCTGAGTGGAGAGATCAAGACCAAGGAACAGAGGGCTCGAGACAGGCGACATGGCTTGAAAACGAGGGACACAGGCAGATATACATTTTACCGGCAGGAGACGGTTTATAAGTATCTTCGTCTCCGGACCGAAGATCCGCTGGTATATTTCGAGGGCAGCTTCGACGATCTTCGAGGTGATCCTCGAGGCGATCCTTCACGGAGATTTACAGTAGCATGCTGCAGTGCAAGTTGAGATCCGGATTTTTAGTGTTTATGTTCGATCCCAGAATACGTCTTGCAAAAGCTAGAATAAAATGTCTTGTGCATTTTTGCCATGTCAGTGCAGCTCACTACGTATGCTCAGCTCTACAGCAACAATAACTGTATGCGTTCGCCCGACTTACCAGCTGCAATAATTTAATGATTGCTTTCTGCAAGCATGTTTGTGAAGTGACCAAGTCTACAGGATCACATGGGAACAATACACTTTTTTGAAGTCGAGTGCATGGCGTCTTCAATCGAGACCCAACATGATTGTCTGCGTAGCGGTCGCGCCGGGAAGTCGAGTCTCGATAGGCTCACGAACACTGCGAAACCTCCACTGTGTTAAGATTAGTTCATACGCATACAGAAATGGAATCCAGACAACCAGCGGCGTGTTGGCAATGGCAGAATAATGATACCATGGACATGATCACAAGGGTGCATGGAATATCCATAAGATACGTGGATTATTGCTCTCTAGTATGCGATGGCATGAGGAGATCATGGAAACGGACGCGAAAAGAATACACAGGGAGTTGGTAGGGCACACAGGTTGACTGACTGATGGCGCATCATGCATCATTCCCCACACACTCTGAGTCATCCGTCCACCTCGATACAGGTTCACGCTCGGCAGCTGTGATGACCATGATCGTCGATGAAAATGTGCTTGGCATTGCAAGATCGTTAAGATTAAAAGACCCTACTATGTAGTAGCGCTGTATATGGGCCACAGGTAGCAGTTGATGCATGGGTGAAGAGAGGGAAGCGACCACAACAAGGACGTGGAGGGGAAGCAGAGGGCGTCCTGACGGGAGTGGGGTGAAAGATGCGAGTTCGGTAGCTGCAGTTGATGCGACGATGAAGATAAAAGTGCAGTTGGATGCAGTTGGATGCAGTTGGATGCAGTTGGATGCAAGTGACGTGATATGAGAGAAGGAAAGCAGTTGATGCTAGAAAATACAGCGACGATTACACAAGAAAAAAGGACAACGGATAACAAATGATAGCATAGATCAGCGATAATAAAAAGGGGGAAGCAAGGTAATGGGATTGAGAAGAGATCCGACAGAATAGAAGCAGATGAAATGCTCAGTGTTCAGCTGCAGTTGCTTTTGTCTTAGCCGCAAATTCCGCACCGGCCTTGTAGAACGGCTCGAAAATGGCATCGCGCTTGTGGAAATCATTATGTACCACGTTGACGAGGTATGAAGAATTCATGAGATCGTGAATCAGTTTGCCTGACACGGACCCGGCTTCGTAGAGCTTGGCCCATTGCTCTCCGAGTTCGTAAGCCTCGTCCTAATAACGGTTGATAAGATCGACGGAATAATATTAAGCATCGAAGCACAATCAATTTACCTTCCACGCCATAAAGCTGACGGCCTCTACAATGGTAGGTTGGACGACTTCTTTCCCTGGGAAGACACCCCAGGTTACTGCATTGGGACCGTCAGAACGTGTATTCGTGCGCAAGTCGCCGCTTTTGTTGATCACATAGTACGTGATTTGCGTATCGAGCTCGATGTACGACAGAAGCAGTGACAACAGGGCAGGGTTGACGAAAAATTCCAGATATGCCTAATGAGTATTCATCAGATGTCGCAGAACAAAAGCATATCTGGTCCTGCTTGCCTTCTGGTATACATATCCGTTGCTGGGGCCCCACCCAAACAAAGGATCGCTACTGGATGCACCATTGACCGCCGGTTGCGAATTGATTGTCAAGAAACCAAGTTCGTTCAACTTCGCAAGTTGCTGAGAAATGACGGACGTCTCTGGATTGGCCTTCTCGTCCGACCAAGGCAAGGCATCGAGGTTTCCGACACAGAATCGGGCGAACAGGCTGGAAATATCTCTGAAGGTCTTGGGCTGACCCCATAGCCGCAGCGCATCCTCCTTCTATAGAAAACTCACGTCATTAAGCTGCGACTGAAGGCACACGACGCTATACGTACTGTCTGCTTAATCCACACGCCATATCCGTCCAACTCGCCGTAAGCAGGACTGCGCGCGTCACCGAAACGACCGTTGGGATACTCGTCCCAGTTCTCTGTGCGTGAGATGTACGACTTCGTGCGGTTCGACCAGAAAATGGGACGGATGTTCTCCGAGCGACGGTTGGGCGTTAAAGACTGGCGCCATGGCAGAGGCTTGACAGTCTCGCGGCGTGGTACAAGTTGCAACTCCTCCAGCAGCATCTTCGTGGCCTTCTCGAGGTTCATGGTGTAGAAATGAAGCCCGCGAATACCGATATCTTCACTGAGGATGCGCCGGCACATGTCTGCGACCAGCTTCGTACCAAGTGCGCGCACCTTTTCGTCATTGTTTTTATATGGCCCCAGCACCTCCAAAAAATGCCTCGGAATAACCGTTTTCGCTAAGCTTGTCGCACGATGGAAACCGTTCCACGTCTGAATTGGTGCAATGCCAGGGATAATTGGCACAGTGATACCTGCAGCGCGAATTTCGCGAACCCAGTCGATGAACAGCTGGACATCATAGAACATCTGCGTGAATATGAAGTTGACGCCAGCTTCGATCTTCTCCTTAAGGTAGCGGATTTCCATGGCACATTCTTCGGGAGGCAGTAGCATGTGCTGGGGGAAGCCGGCAACAGCAATATCGAAGTAGTCGCCATAATGCTTGCGGATGTGTCGCACAAGATCGATGCCATGCGCAAACCCACCCTCTACGGCCTCCCATTCTTCCTTGCCAGATGGTGGGTCGCCACGCAATGCCAAAATATTCATACAACCGTGAGCTTTTGCGTTCTGACGATCGGAAAATCAGCCTCACGGAAAACACACGTAATGGCGTGTACGTACCCTCAAAGCGATATCGACTTTGTCCCTGGGCATGTTGGTACAGGTGAGATGCATGCAGGTCTCTATACCAATAAGACCCTGACATGTCTTCACCATTTCCGAGGACAACTCAGAGGTACGACCACCCGCATTCCTGCACCACTCGTGTTACTCCAGAGATATATTTCACCAAGCGATGAGGCGCACCATGTAATATCAATAAATTCGGGACCGAGATTGCGCATGCGCTCTATACGATCCATAAGATTTTGCAGACCCTGTAGCGACGATTGAGCCTTTGTACGCCAACGTCGAGCCAATGCCACGAGTTACCTGTGCCGTTCGCGGTGGGAAGTACTCAAAGGACCACCAGACTCTATCATCTTGTGTAGACTGTTGGATCTTCTCGCTGATTTTCATATTGAAGAAAGAAAATAAATAAGAAAAGAAAGCACGAATACAAAGCCAGTCTCAAAGGTGGACGGAGATGAAGAGACTGGCCGCGCCGCACGCAAGTGAGCCGATCATTTATGAATCATGATTTCGATGCCAATCAATTCGAAGAGTATGAGTCACAAATATCCACATAAAAACGAGCTCCATAAAAGTAGACTTTTAACGTCAAGTTCATGAGAACGGCTACATCGCAATATTGATAACAACAAACAAGAAGATTCAAAGCCATTTGAGGAGCCAATAAACCGAATCATCCACATATTAGAACAACAGGGTAACGTATAAACAAAACAAAGCACAGAGATCTCTCTCATATGAGATCGGAAAAAAAGAAATCAGTGTTCATTGGAGACGGTCCAGCAGCAAGACCGCTCGGGATTTCCACCATTTCTCCTGACAGATCTGCATACAGCATGAGAAAGCTGATGTAAATCATGGTCCGGAAAGCTCGGACTTACTGAGTAGTTGGATTTTGAGCCCAATCTCCGTGAGCGCATGCACATAACCGGCAGTTTCCTTCGATGTGACATGCCCACCATCCCGTCGCAGCATATTCAATCCGTCTGTCCAATCAGCCCATCGAGAGTGGTCTGCAGCAATTACATCGGCGAGCGAGCCTTCCTGAACGCTCATCAGGGAAAAGGACAACGGCGACACCTCCAACGGCGCGTTGGTATTCGGAGACAAGTCACTGGCATCGCGGAGAACACCTGGCGGCAGCGCGCATGTTCCCGTGGCAATTTCGCTGATAGCGGCAACTTCGATTCGCTCGGGAAGATCCTCCAGGCCTGCACGAACCAAAAACTTCACCGTACTGTCGACATAATGAATGTACTTGAGCCCGTTGTCCAAACGCATGAATCGCCACGGGCGGCTTGGCCGTCGGTTTGTGGTCTGCGGTGACGAAGGTACCGCGTTGACGAACCATGCACCCTGGAAAAGACACTGTATCCGCTGTTGACGCACGAACTCGTAGGATTCTTTGTACAGTTTTGATCTTAAATTACTAGTTGACAAAGAGTCAGTAAAATCCGTGTGCATCACAACTTGCTCTTACATACCGAACAGGTATCTTGCTCAATAGATCGTCTTCCAATTCCAGTTCCTTCATTTGACGGTCTCGTACAGTCCGGTATTCGCATTGCAACAGATCATGTTCCACTTCGTACCATTTCCGTGAATTTTCGTTCTTGAGGGTATGTTTGATCTGGCTATGAGCCAACGCAACAACACGGGCGAAGTCGCTTTGCACAGCTCCGCTTTCATTCCACATGCGTATGAAGAACTGCGCAACGAGAACATGGACTCGATAAAACTCAAGGAAAAACGGCTGGAACGCGGTCGAAGTGGAATCTGTTTATCGCCTTCAGCGGGAGGTACTTCCCATGATCCAAGATGATGCTCACAACCCGGCGCAAATATTGCCCAGTGTTCCGACAGCAGCTCTACCACTTCGTTTGATGCTCTGGCAATCGGACATCGCCTCTCCTGAGGGCGGCTCAACTGTTCTTGAACAAGCTTTGTGGGAAAGTTAGAATATCAATAAACTGAGAATTCAGGATTATTCGACCCACCTTTGGATAGTCTGTGTCACCCTTGGTGAAATTAACCTGAGAAAGATTCAAGATACTACACTTGATCATCGAAGAAAAACGCACGAGACACTCGAGACCCAAGACTCCAACATCGCTGAACTCCTGAGCGACATCTTCTGTGTCAAATCCCAATTTCCTCCATTTCAAAGTTTCCCCTTGTTGATCTACACCCGGTTCTATTCCGCTGCTTTCCCAGACATTATTAAGCGCCTTGTAATGAGCCGGCTCGTTCTGGGGGTCGATGGGCGTCGTCTTCTTGCGATAAGCGATTCGAATCATGTTTGCTTGAAAATCGAGGATACATGACATTAGATCATCTATGGTGTGTGACGACATCAAGCGCTGCGAAATAAAGTTTGTCAACTCGTGAATCAGTACATACATTCAGGAGAAAGCTCACCGCTACCGCCTTTCGGACATTCAAATTCTCGAGCTGCGTAATAAACTCTTCCCATTTCGCATCGTCGGCATGTGAGAGCAAGGAATTGATGAGCATCATACTGCGTCAGGGGTTGAGAGTCAACAAAAAATTGCGCAGGCAGAAAGGTCTTACCTATACTGCGCCATAGCTGTGTCCGCACTACCTAAGCGGCTGATGACAGTTTGCAAGAAACCAGGTTCTTTCCGCATCTGCTCAAACACCACCCCGAAGCCATAACGATAAATGGACCCCGGGACGGGCGTTCCCTGGCTGGTACTCACTCCAGATGTGCCCGGAAAACTTCTTGGATCAGCTTCGACGAGCTTTTTCAAGATCGCAGTCGCAGGGCGACAAACGTTGATAAGGGAATGTGGAGAGGACAGGATCTGGACAATCCTCAAAATAAAATCACCACTGAGAGTCTCCCAGCCGTACTCGAGTTCCATGAGATTTTGCATCGCTGCTAGAGCGTACTGTGCGTGGAAATAAGAATGCGACTTCAAATAAAACACAAACTACGTACTGCTAGTGTATTTCCATGGGAAGTCGCTATCACGTCGACGAGTGACCCAAGGCCAGCATGTTCAATGAAAGATGAAGCAAATTCCTCCTCCTGACAAATCAAACAGATGGCAGAAATCTCCTGCTATCGCATTTTGACTTACTTTAATGTACTTCTGCAAAGAGAATAACGTCAGCTTCAGTTTATCGTCTCTTAGGTTTTCCTCCCGCCAAGCGATCTTATCCGCTATCTCTCCCGCTTCGCGTCGCGGTGCGTTGACGAGCCTACCGAAAGAATTAAGCAAACGCGCATAGACAATTGTGTTGCATTCAACACACTTCAAGTTGACCTTATTCTTGATCATCTTTCTCAAATTCTCATTAGTCACCAACTCGTCTTTCTCGTCGCGGAGGGCGAAATAGGTCGGCGAGCCGGTCATCTTCAAGTTGATGCACAGCTGCTTGACGACGTCCGCAACGGTCAGCGTGGGTTCGATGCGCGCGCGCACTGTCTTCTGCAGGGGCTGCCCATCCGGGCCAGTCGTGGTGTATGTCACACTGTTCGTGGGCACAAGGCCCGGCTTCGAGGCAGAGGGCGTCTGCCCGAGCGGGCTACGAGCGGAATTGTGCACTCCATTCGACATCCTAAACACAACAACTGGCTTCAGCCCCCAGTGCTATGGAGCTTCCACCTCCACTCACTCGAAACCTAGATCCCTTTGCACATGCAGGACCGATCGGAATGGTACTAGATAGACGCGTAAGATCTACAATAACGCGTGTTAGACCAACGACGGATAACTGATGATGTTGAAAGTTGCGAAAGCTCAGAAAGCGATAGAAGCCGCTTGCGTGATGGGATGGAAAGTCCCTCTCACCACTCAGACTGACGTGCAAATATTCGAAGACTCATCCGTGGACAAGAAGCTCGGGGGTCTAGCTCACCTATAGATTCTACACGGCTCCAACGACACTGTCTGGAGGTGAAAAACAAGTAACCAATGGGTCGATGGATTCTAAAGTCCAAGAAGCACGGGTATAGGCCGAAACCGACGCTTGCGTTGCGTCGGTACGTTCTGAACGGATGCAATGGCAATGAAGCTAAGATTCGGCAATCACGCGAACTCAATGAAAAGTTCGGAGTCCGGACTTATATTCCATGTTGATCGGCCTGGATGCATGGAAGCCACCATCATTTCCGATTCACCTCTGCCAAAAACGAAACACCAAGGAAAAAGTTTTATTTGAGAAAATTGCAAGAACATCATATAATTTGAGGCAAGGTATCACAGAATGTACTATGAGTACAGGGTACTATGCCAAAAGTCGGATAGTCCATAAGGCGGTAAGTGGGCCATTACAGTAGAGAGAGCAATCCATTAATGATAATCAAGAAAAGAAAGCGAGAAGCGACTAAAAAGAAATGTACGCGTGATTTGTAGACATGACTGAGGTACATGACCTGCCGATGATGATAGCGCGCGTGCGTGATGGACGAGGAAAAAGAAAAGAAAGTCATCCAAAGGAGCTCAGTATTACGTATCGGTAGGAGTGGTGGGGCATTGACGAGAGATTTGTGTGAAGAATGCATCCACAGCTTGCCAGTATCCTGGTTGCGCGAACGTATCATCTGTACAATGATTATAAACATCAGACACAGCCAGGCAAAAGCTGCTCACGATGTCTGCCAAAAGGGAAAATCTTGAAAATATCCCCGTTGTCTGAATGACGGCCGAATCCCGCATCATGACCACCCTCATCTTGCGGACTTGTCTCGTTTGAAAGTGAAGACTCATTCTCGGAGTCCTCATGGGTCCTCATGTCGCCTTTCCCACACGACTCTTCACGAATCTGCCACAGTTTTGCCATATGTGTTGGTGGGACGACCTCGTCAAAACCGCCACTAATCATCATGACAGGAAGGCGAGGGCCAATACGACGCATTCGCGCAGCGGAATTCCAGCGTTGGTGTACAAAGATGCGACACCAGCCGATATAGGGAAAGCTCTTCACGAGGCGCGGTATTGATAAGAACGTGTTCTCAATGATGAGGCCTGCCAGCTGCAAGATCGTATGACCTCAGGAGATGGCACGATCTCACACGTTGCGATACTCACCCTGTCGGTATTGCGACTGGCCACACTGATGGCGACCGCTCCTCCCAGCGACAATCCGTACACGATCTGCAGAATACGAGGTATTAATACAGATGAACGTGTGGTTGTAAGACGATTATGCACAATAGGGAATTTCGACAAACTGGGATGCGTATGGGCGTAGTCCAGTGCCGTTTGAGCATCAATACACAGCCCTAGAGTGACGGTCAGACTGTCTAGGGTAGTGCGACTATTAGCATACCTCGCTCAGAAGGCGCTCCAGTTGATTTTGCAAATCTACATCCTCAATCAGCAAACGTAGGCACAGAACAGCTTCCCATACCCCCGGTACGACACGAGCAGGACGTGGCATCCCCGTCTCAGAAACATGCGTGCGATGTCAATAAACTGGCCTATGTTCATAGCATTACCAAGGAAGACGATCAACGTCAACCGAGGCTGCGGGCGCATCAAGTAATAAATGGGGGCATGAAGGGTGTATGGCACAGAACTCACGCGAGAACTGTACAGAAGGTAACACTGGAGGTGCACACCATCTCGTGTTGTGAGCGTAATGTCCTCATACTTGAGACCGTAGTTGGTTGGGGTCAGAATGTCTGCGAATCGAGAGTCAGGAAGTATGAAACTCAAACAAAGGATGAATAGCGACATTTGTTTTTCTCCACATAAGCTTCGGGGTATATGAACAGACGTTGACCATTGCAGATAAACTATGCAAATTGTCTGCAACACAAATGCAAGAAACATGATTTTCCATGTACCTTCCACAGCAGTGAACGAGCGCTAATGATGCCGTCAGACATGCGCGTTTCTGTATTAGAGGTCGTTGTCAGTATTAGAGGTCGTTGCTCGCGTTATGAAGGTGCTGGCTCGAGCCGGCTGTCGTGAGGAGTCGTGAGCAGGTCGTTACTGTTTCAATCCAAGAAAGAGAAGAGAGAAAGCGCCAATGCGACTCAACGTTAACAGCAGCGCTTATGATGAGTCAATCACTCGATATAGCACAACAAGATCGAAGCTACTTGATCGAAGCGAACTTCGCCTTCTTTGGCTACTTTGTCTCTGACTTTATTTTTATTTTTGACCTGCTCGCAAACTTTCCGGCGTGAGCACTTGCGCGTATCCACAGCTTCCGTTGCCGCCCATGAAACAGCCAAAGTGACGTGTCTGTATCATTTCTATGATCTGAGGCGATTAGCATATCTCTCAAACACCGCCAGTCCGTCTCCTTACTTGTCATTCATGGACGTTTCCAGGGTTCTTTACCATTTTTTGAATTTGTCCAGGTGGCCGTTGCAAGCGACTATGAAAGCTGTCGCAAAGGACACCGCCGTTTAGCAGTACATCAACTCGTATCTGCCACGTGCATATCGGCCTTTAGGCTGTACACAATTGCTTCTCTGTAACTCCCACCACTGCCTTCATTTTGCATACAAATACTTGTCCATCATTTGTCGCGTCTCCCCAGAGCCTTCAGCTGGCCTGGACTCTCAAGTTTCAACGTTATGCTTCGTGAGTCGGCTCAGGCTGCTATCGATCGTTGATCGCTTGACGCATTGCGAAACGGACTTTAGAAAGCGACTCTGCATACTCTGATCCCAATCTATTGTCGCGTGAAGTGCAGGAAATCGACGATGAGATAGGGACGCTTGAGACGAAGGTTCGTGCCCTCAGATCGCGACGAAACGCAATTGCTGCGCCCACCGCTCGTCTCCCGAATGAGATTTTGTCGAAAATATTCCATCATGTCCGGCGAGCGAATGGTCCCAATAAACTTGGATGGATTCGAGAAGGTGCATAACATCCATCATCTTTGTTATTCCACATTGCTGATACCGTGCAGTCTCTCATGTCTGCAGTTACTGGCGGCAGGTCGCAATCAACATGCCTGTCTTGTGGAATACTCCGAATCTGCACTGCGCACGCTGGGCGGTCGAGATGCTAAAACGTTCAAAAAAGTCGCCGCTATACATCATAGCCGAGATGACGTATATGACACCGAAAATGGTCGAAACCGTGCAATTGGCTCTTCAGAGCCTCGATCGTACGCGCGAACTCAGCATAACTGCGTCGACGGGTGGTCTGCAGCGTCTTTTCCGGCATACACTCAGCTACGCTCCTGTTCTGGAGTCCCTGACCATCCACAATTCACGGTACCCGTACGTTGTTGACAGTGGCTTTAATATTCCCGACAGTTTCCTGCGTGGTGATGCTCCTCGTCTCCGTCGATTGGAGATTGTGCAATGCCAGTTACGGTGGGATTCCCCGTTCTTGACGGGTCTCACGCATCTCAAGATCGTGGACCTTATGGAGCATCGGCGTCCGACGATCGACCAGCTTGTGAACGTCCTTGACAAGATGCCGTGCTTAGAGCTCCTCCACCTTGTCGACGCCCTTCCGACGCTTTCGAAAAGCGTCATGCAGCCTCCACACGTTTCCGTGAAGGCTGTTCTTCCCAAACTGCGCATGCTCTTTCTCACCGCCACCGTGGTCGAGTGTGCACAGGTCCTTGACGCTATAGAGTATCCTGAGTGGGCCACAGTGCGTCTCGCTGTGAATACCGTCCCAGCCTCGGAAGTGGATTTTTCGTCTATCTTCCCCACGCTGGGGCGTGTACAGGGCGGCAATGCGTCGGCAAATCCTGTACGACACATGCACGTAAAAAGGTTAGGATTTTCGGCTTTGCGCGTGAGCTGTTGGACAGACAAGCAAGAGCCACCGCCGACTGTGCTTGTAAGCAACCCGGCGTGCTTCGAACTGTCGCTCATCTGTTCCCCGGCCGGCGATACAGACGCCGCTGCGCGCATTCCCATAGGGCGCATCTGCGCTGCCTTCCCTGTGCAGCACCTGCGCACGCTTGTTTTCGATTACATGGAGCGCGTCTCGGTTCGTACGTGGCTGGACAGCTTCGCAACACTACCAAAGTTGCGTAAAGTTTCTGTTCTCGGCGACTTTGCGACGACCTTGTCGTTCATCCGCGCCATGTCGACCATCCTCGCCGACGCCCACCAACCGACAGTCAAATCGCGCGTGCCGCGTATTGCATTCTCGCGGCTGCGGGATGTACATCTTGAGGACGTTAACTTCAAGCCTGAGGACGAGCTGTGCGCGTTTGAAGCGCTCCGCGAATGCCTGATCGTTCGGCAGGAGTGCCAGGCGGGTATTCGCAATTTGGGATTGGTCGAGTGCAACTGTCTCACGAATGAGCAGTTCGCGGTGTTCCAGGAGCTTGTGCCGGATCTCCAATGGGACGGAGTGACGCGCGACAAACGACACGACGAGTTGGACGACGAGGATGACCCGGATGACGCGTTTTACTACTTGGCGGGTGGGGCCTATCCGAGCGACGACGAAGACCTCGATGCTGCGCACGTCGAGTTCTCGCTGACCCACCCTGTGAGCGCCGCTGCGCTGAATATGTAATGTGTAATCTGAGCTGAAAGTTGATCGGCTATGCTAGCGGTATGAGTAGTGTGGGCGTTCCGTTTGACACATGATGCAACGGCATGAGTCTGGCCGCAGTTTGTGTATTGGATATAGGACTCCCTGTTTATAGGATATACACAGGATGTCCATTTAGGACAATGATGCCTGCATGCACATTCGCGGTAAGAAGTTAACGGGTTAGCAGCCGACTCATCCTCATTCACCTGACTTATCTTTACCCTCTATGTTGTTGCGAGGGCTTGGGTGCTTCCCGCTGAATATGCCAGCAGCGTGAAAAAAAAAAGACTTGCACACAAATAACGGGAAACCCGTCGGTGTTACGCCGCACAGCGCCGGCTGCAGCAGTGCAGCGGCATTCGAGGTACGCACTCAGACGGCGTAACAACAGTCCAAGCGCACGGACGCTAGCACTAGAAATTTACCACACTCTGCTCTATGATGCCGAGATGGTCTTCTTTTATGGTGTCGATCACGAACTGAGGGAGAAGAATAGGGAGTCCAATCGCGTAAACAGAGAAATGTTATCATCAATATTTCGGTCGCATCGACACGTATGCCAACGATTTTGGATGGACTTTTATGTTTTTCTCGGTGATCCACGCGCCACGGGTCGAAGTGAATTGGGTAATGGAAGGAAACGTGGGGATGTTGCTGTCAAAGAACGTAGAAATTTTTCATGGCGACCATACCTGTGAATACCAAATGCGATTGCGATCTCGACAACCACATTCATGTGACGTCACTGTGAGTCATCGATAAAGGGGATGTGTCGTCTGTGACCTGCTTGTCCTATTGTCATTCTATCATGCTGTCCAAGCGTATTACCGACATACCCATCGAAGTATTTCTCGACCATCTCTTGCCTCAAGCGCCCGTCTCTGATGTTCTACGACTTGCATGTACATGCAAAGTAATGTGTTTATTTCCTTGTCATCTCTTTGGATACCTGACGTGTGTCCAAGTTCTTCGCGATCCTTTGTGCAGATGATGTGCTTTGGAAGCGCCGTCTGTTAGATGACTTCAACTTCTCTGGAGCAGGAACAGCGAGAACGAGTGGATGGAAGTTTATCTACAAAGGTCTTTCCAGCCCTCAAGGTGTGTCTATGTTCTCTCATAAAAACAGAGCAATGCACTTATTCCCTTAGTTTATGTTTGGGGGTATGTCGTAGATCTTACTCCATCATCCTGTGCCTTCTTATCATAAGCACTATGCTAGGTCGTACAGCAATGGTCGACTAGGATTCCCTCTAAAACCCAAGAGTCTTATCCCTGCTGTCCCGTTCCCAGTACCATTGAAATTCGACGGCGTACGCATCGTGCACGTCAGCGCTGGAGGAATGTAAGCTTCTCTATTTCATTTCATTCCCATGGGTTTGGACTGTGTCCAGGTCTTTCCACGCTCTTGATTCACACGGGAATGTCTATGTGTGGGGTAGGTACATGCGAATTTGTTGACTTTCCGTGGCTTACACAGGCGATCTAGGCACGTTGAACGCCTTGACGACCGCGCTCACCAGTGACGGCTTCTCTGAACCAGCCAAGACTGCGATGACCCCGCTAAAATTATTGTTGCCTGTAACGATGCGGAGTATCAGGTGTGTTATCCCGCCATTTCAACGGATGTATCAAAATGATCTGAGAATCCTTCCAGCTGCGGTCGTCTCCACTCCTCCGGATTGGACTCACAACATCGCGTGTGGACGTTCCTCAGCTGGGGCCGCCCGTTTTGCTTGACGTCGCCTCTGCTCTCGTGTATCCTCCAAGTAGAATGTGGGTGGGCATTCTCAGCTGCGTTGTCGCGCGACGGACAGGTGTTCGTCTGGTTCCCATTCGACGGTCAGATGCAATTCCAGGTCGCGACAAAGAACGATCAGTTGGATAACCAGTTAGACGCCAAGTCGCGTGCTCAGCCGGATGGCACGATTCCATGTATTCCGTGGGAGATGGATGTGAATCCCCTCCTGCTCCCGTCGCTGCCAGCGCTGCCGGAGTTGTCTGCCAATAGCGCCACGGACGACGAGCCCGTGAAACTGGTTTCCATTGCTGGCCTTGACCAATGTCTCATCGGGCTTACGAATAGAGGACACGTTGTCAAGTACTCGGGTCTGTCTAACGAGGAGGTTGCCCTCCTAGGCACTTGGGAATATGTAAGACTGCCTCTGTGCTCAACTGCTGCAATTCTGACTTATGGTGAAGCTGTCTAAATTCAGTGATGTTCGCGAAGTGCGCGAGAATTCGACATTCGCTGAAGGGAAGCGCCCGTCTCCAGACTTCCTTCGCATCACGCATGTACGTTTCGATAATTGTTTGTAATACGCTACCCTTCCATTGACACTCTGTTAGATATCGGCCAACTTCAACAGCTTCGTCGCGTACTCCACAGGCGAAAAATCGATCGTGCTGATCGGAAGGAACGACTTCACTCCCGACACGCCTGCTGAAGTAGTACCCGAGCTCCAATACCGCTCCGTCATATCGGTTGTGGTGGGCGACTACCACAAAGCTGCTTTGACGGCCGACGGAAAACTTTTCACTTGGGGCGCCTATTCGCTGGGGGCGCTCGGCCTTGGGGATCCCGGCCAACTCCCGGCTGGGGCGCCTGGTGGATTCCAGTCCGAGACAGTTCGCGTGAACTCGGTGGAGCGTGGGCACGGGACGCCGCCCAACGTTCGTGTCCCCACGCAAGTTTGGTTCAATCATCTCATGAAGCAGTCGTCGTCGCCGGAAAAGTTTTGCATTTCCGTCGCAGCGGCGGGTTGGCATACGGGAGCGCTTGTTATCAACCTGGACGTAAGTACGAAAGCATGGTGTTATGCCTTTGGTGGATTATGTACTGATTCGGTGTGATGGTAGGAGAACGAGAGGGCGGAGGAGGTTATTGAGTGGGAGGAACCGAGGCAGCCGCGACCTTCTCATTTCACGGGAATGCAGCCACCTGGGACGTTACCGCCCATCCTCCCGTTCCGTGGAGGTTTTCCCGCACGTATAGGTTTCGCTGGGAGAGGGGCTTTCCACCCGCACCGTGGAAGAGGGGGCGGCGCATAAACAGCCGATACTGTATACAGGTACTTATTTGGTTTATATTGACCGTTGGGCTGAAAGCACATGCCACAGACAGAGAGATATCGTTGGCTTGGTTTGTCTTTTTAATGGCGGGGACACGTTAACAGATACTTGTTGCAGAAGCATTGAGAGATTCTATGATTTTGTCGGTTGTTCGCTTTCAGATTAGAATGTAAATTGCCCAATTGATACATGTATATGAGACTGCACTTTTTTTTTCTGATAAAGCTCAACAAAAAAAAACTTGATTCCAAGTACGATACGAACCATGGGGAACTTTTTTTTGGTCGCCGTCACCGTTGAACGTTGATGGCCGCCACTATGTAAGCAGAATGACAGTGCCCGAAGCCAAGTGGATCAAACAGTAAACCGCCACCGTCACCGCCATCGCACTCGTTCTGTTCCTTCCGCTATGTTGCGGGCGACACCCTCATTTAGTTCCTCTTCTACTCTCGACATCGGGGCGCTGTTGGAAGGGCGCGACAATCCATCGCTACTCAAGGAGTCGCTGTCTTTCGAGTCTCTGTTATCTTTTTCATCGACCTCCTCTGTCCCGCCTTTTCCCTCAGATCGCAAACCCCCCATTGCGCTGGTATCTGATTGCTTCGGTGATGCCGCTTCGCTGGATTGCAAACACCCTACAACATTGACGGGACCTACGCCACCTCGCCTACGCGCTCTCACGACAACTAGTCGCTGTATAGATCAATGGCTGGTGCGCGTGTTTTGCGACCCATCCCATGTATGTTCATTTATCAGTTCTCTTTCTTTGTCAGGATAAATTTCCTGTCGCGCCTGAGCACACGCCTTGGGGCGATAATAACACTAGTGCCCTCGTTACCTGGATCCCGGAGGGTTCTGTCTATTCTCCCGACGCATTCAAAGAGGCTCTGGCTGCCGCTTGCTCTGCTCGAAACTCTGTTCCAGTTAATCACCACTTGTCACTGTCTCCTGGCGACGCCCATCGTGTTTCCACTCCGTCTCCTCGGGCTTCCACGAACGGCTCGAACCGCGACGCGCTAGTCATCGATAGAGAGGTTACTCTCAGAACAGGCAAAAAAGTCAGGCGCTGGTCTATGTACGTGCCAGGGGGGCGAGATGAGTCCCCCGCTTGCAGCGAAGCACTGGAGAAGTCGCCACCATCTCAGACACCCTCGCTCGTGGTTTCTAACTCCCATGTCGCGTTCCCTCTGTCTCTCGAGTCCTATCAAGATCTATCCCATCAATCTCCTACTTCTGTCCCTCTTCTACAGCGTCGTGGGCAATTCAATCTACCCCCTTTGGAGCTCAACAACGACACAAACTTATTGCACGACAGCTATCCTAACATTCCTACTGCATTCAGAGGCTCGCCTGTCACCGATTCTCCTGTCCTCGATGCCAATGATATTACAGACGCTAGGCCAACACGAGTAATGAGCGTTATGCAGATGATCACTAATCTACGACTCCAATGTCAGTCTATACCATCTGGAGTATCTCCGTCGGATGATTCTTTCCCACCTGCTATTGATGATCCCCCTCCCGCAAACGAAGTCTCGCGTGTCTCTGGTGTATCTGATGAATGGGCCTTTGCTCAAGATCTCCAGTCTAAGTTTGACTCGTCTTCCTCGCTGAAGATGCGTGCTTCGTCTGAAGGGACTGGTCCATCTGCCTCGGAAAGTCAAAATCTGACCCAATGCTCTGGTTCGTCATCGGGTTTCGCTTACGATCTTTTCCCGAAGCCGCCCAACGCACGAGCCTCGGAACGTCCTCCGTCTGCACCTCCCCCTGCTACGTTGTTGCAGAGCCCTCCGTCTTTGCGAGGAATCTTGAAGAGCGGGAAGAGCGTGCGATTCGCGTCGCTACCAAACCGACGCAAGTCCGCGCTGATCGATTTCATGCCCAAGTCCCCCCCTCCGCCTCTTCCCTCAAACTATTTCCCTGGCGCGTCGGGCGGACCGGGGATTGCATCCGACGGCCAACTCGTAGGCGCAACGGCACAACAACCATGCACAGCATTGCGCACCCTCCGCACGCCTACAGTACGATGCCCACCCATCCCGTCGAGTCCGAAAGCACCAGCGATCAAGCCTTCTGAGGCAGAGGTACCACCATCACCGGGGCTTCGTCCGTTGTCGGCAAAAGCCTCACCGAAACGAGCCTCGACCGTCCCACACCCATCGCCCGCCCTTCGCCGTCCAGTCTCAGAGCGTCCATCCCCGAACGTGCGCGTTGCATCTCCCCCGCTCCATGTCAAAGTCCCGCCTCGCCACTCAACAGGGACCTCGCCCAAGCGCCCATCGCCCCTCCGTACAGCGTTCACGTCGGAGACGGCTGCTGCTCCATCACCCCTTCCGCCTGTGCCGACACCGCGCACTCCTGCTGGAGGACATCTCTCAGGTGTGCAAGGAGGTGCGTTGAGTTCGCCGCCGCCGCGTAAAACTCGTGCTCGTCCCATGTCCATGGCTGTGCCACTCACTGCCCCGCACCCGCCTCCGCAAAGTCGCGCGAAAGCCCGCATGTCGATGGCTCTCGCGCTACCGCGTCGACAGACAGAAATCGTGGAGGCTGGGAACCCAGGGAAGGAAAATGTTGGTGGTGCTTCGGAATGTGTGACGCCAGCAGCGCGACTGTCGAAAAAGAGCATCGGGTCCTTGCGACGGCAGTCGCCGCAGACAGACGAGAATGCTGTCCGACGACAAACTATTCTCATCCCTACGGAGGCACCGCAGAAGAGCAGGATGCCTTTGCGTAATATCTTTAGATTCAAGTGAATCAAGAATATTTAGGCTTTTTTTTTCGTACTTTTCTATTTCCTTATTTGGTATTTCAATCAGACTAAATGAACACGATGGTTAATACAGGTGTTCTGGGAATTCTTGTCGGTGTGTCCACATGTACTAGCGATGCGAATGGTGAATATTGGAAAATTTCAGAATTATATATATTTGTTTGTCACTCCCAGAAAAAAAGCCCCGAAGCTACCACATTCATTCAATGAATGCAAACATCTAAATATAAACAAGTTATTCTAGAGCTTCCAGACGACGCTGAATGGGTTTGAGTGTGATATGGAGCGGTTGAGCTCATCGATTCTGGCGTCGAAGTGAGCCTGAGCGAGCGCTCACACCGAATTGATTGTGATTGTCACAAGCCGTCCGGACTCCGACAGCGAAAAATATTACATAATTGTCATGAATAACCGCGGCTTTGACGGTAATTACCATCGCACAGTGACAACCTACAGCAGACGGCCACCTCGAACGGACGTCTCCATATTCTTGTACAGCCTTCATTTCCTGAATATTGTCTATCTCCTATATCACGACGGCATGGTCGAAGAAGAAAATGTAAGCTCAAGTGTTTGTCAAAAGTCCGCGTTTTTATTTATGGTGTTTTAGCAGTTGGTTGTATTGTTTGACGCCCCAGAAGTTTGCTCTTCCGACTCTAGTATCAATGTCCGTTTTCGTTCAAATATCGACGTCTCCGTGTATCTACCGCGTCCATTCCACGAGTGGTCAACGGACGTCGTGCGCTACGGAGAAGAGCGGTCTTCTGCTGCATTCGCAGGCATCATTCAGCAAGGTGATTCAGACCTACGGCGTATGAACTTCATGATAAAGAACATGACTTCTCAAATCGCTATGTTGCATCGGTGTTCTGAAATCATCGCTACGACGATGCAAAAGCTGAAGAGCTTCAACGCACCGGTGCATATGCTTCCAAACGAGATATTGGGCTCCATACTATCTTTTGTTCCTTGGAGGTCATACGACAAACCATATTCACCAGCGTTGGTATGTCGACGATGGTGGGATGTTGTTTTTCGATACATGTCATCGCATGTCGTCTGTGCGACCACGGCTGGGAACTATCATCCATCACTAGAAGTCTGGGATCGTGTACAAGACCGAAGCAACAATATTTCTTCCAAAACGATGGCGCTCATTAGCTTCCCCTCCTTTCCCCGTACTTTACCCATCTCCAGAGACTATTTCCACGGATTTTCTTATCGAAGAGAGGATGGTGACGACAATGGCAACATGTCGACACCCGGCGTGCTTGTTCTTCGAGTTCCCACTCCTGGACAAACACTTACGTTTCCCGTGGCCACCGATATCTTGCAGTCATCTGCAGATGTGGCAGTTGATCTGATTCGTGTTAAAAAACTGGTACTGCTTTCTGCGGCTGGCCAACCCTCCCATTTCTGGCCTTCGTATGATCTGTCTTACGTATCTCTCGACAGTACCCCATACCTCACTCTACCTGAGCTTACTTCGGTTGATGTGATTGGTTTTCAGTCCGTGAATCGTTTGCGACTGCCATGGTATCAGCTGACAGAGCTGTTCTTCGGATGCGAGGACTGGGAAGAAGTCGTTCCTATCTTATTTCTCTGTAGTCGCCTTCGTTCCTGCACGGTTACTTTTCATCAGTCTTGCGACAAGAGTTGTATGCATGATTCAATGGCTGCCGCATGCTTCGATCTCGAACACCGCGAGACCCACGCCAGTTTGGAGACTTTGTCGGTCAGCATAGGCTTTTGCAATCTCCTGGGGGATCTGTTCAATCGTTTCGCCCTTCCGGCTTTAATGTCCTTATTTATTCATTCTCCGTGGACACATCACTGGCCTGGCACCAGCTTCAAGGAGTTTATGGCCAATTCCCCATGCTTGCAGATTCTTAGTCTCTCTTCCCCTCAACTTTCGGCCGATGAACTGTCTTGCGCCCTTCATTTCACGCCCTTATTGACGAGCTTGACGTTGCACGACCTGACATCGTCTAGTACCCCAGACGTGTCTTTCCTCAGAAAGATGGTCCAGTTCACCATAGATGGTCCAGTCCTTGTGCCCCGTCTGCAGCACTTGTCGCTTTCAGCGGACCGTTACGTGTGGGATCCCACGGCTTACATTCCTGCTTGGATCGACATGGTCGAGGGACGCTGGCGTGGGCCACCCGACGTGGTGGTGCCCAGATCTCAGCTTCGGATTGTCGAAATGTGCACGCGCTCGGTTGCTTGTTGGGACTACGACGACCCCTATTACAAGGTTCGAACAGCTTGCTCCCTCCATGATTTGGAGAGGTTGCGAGCTTTGGCTCGGGAAGGCCTTGAAGTGTATGACCTTGATTTCTCCGGCGCGCGTATAGATCTCATGAGCCTGCTTCCTTTCGAGGAAAAACTCGATCAGAAGAAAGGGAGCGATGATGACGAGCTGAGCTGGGAAGTGATGCGTAGCTCTCACCAACTGTTCAAGGATTCCTCCCCGGACAGGGAAGTTGCCGATAGTGACGAATATTTCTATCCCGGCTCTAGCGAAGATTCCGATTCCGTCCATGGCGAAGATTTTGCTAATCCAGACTGCGATGAGTGCGAATTTAAGGAAGATATCGATTTAGGATCGGACTCCGAATACGAATATCAGTCTGATAGCTCCGAAGATAGTCTGGAATACCTGGGCATTGATTTGGAGTCGGACTATGAGGATTATGAGTCTGAAGACGACAGTTCATCGCAATGAGACGCTTTTATCTCATCACGCTCAAACATTATCAATGTATAATCAGATCATAATTGTATCAATGCTAGTTTGTCCGCATACTTGACAATTTACAAAAATGGTAATTAATGTTTGTGTGCCTAGAAGGATCGTGTTACTTCCATAGCTTAGTGACCGTCACCGATTTCGTAGTGTGATGAAGGCACACCGTCAAATTGTGACATTGGACATTGGCTATCGAACTGTAACATCGCGCGCCATGGATGCATACATGATGATCCTGGCCGGTAGTAACTAGTAACTAGTAACACACGAGGCTGAGGTGGGGGCTGCTACACCATCAGCTAGGTCTCCGTCGGTGAAGCCGACGCTTCCAGGTAAGAAGACACGGTGTACTCACTTTCTATGGTGACGATCTGGCCACCATGAAACAGAACCTCACACAATATGGTCCAAAGCAAAGTACATTATTCACATTGCTGCATCCAGACAGGCTGACAAGAAATTTCGGAACAATTATAACTACGCTTCTCCATCTATGAGCAGCAAAACCCACGGAAAATGAAGTAACAGTGTGAAAATATGAGTGCGTGAGGCTTGGTAGAAAATTGTGAAGGATTGCTTACCCGGTTGCATGTCATAGTCCGGACTGCAAGTGGTGAAGCGCTAGGCTGAGTTGGTCGTTCATCGCCTGCTGGATACCCCGGATTTCCTCTTTATACCTTTGCTTTAACTGCTCCTTCTCGTCCTGTTCTTTTTCTATTGTGCGCAATAAAATCATTTGCTCTACCTCATTCTCCTCCAGCTGTCGCTCGAGGCGGTCTCTCGATGCGGTTACTTGGCCCTGAAGCAGAGCCACATCAACGTTTCGCTGTGCGAGCATGTTGTCCCGTTCAAAAAGCGAATTATCCAGCTCCACAAGCTGCCTGTCCTTCTGCGTGACTTGCGCATCCCTCTGTGCAAGTTGCGTATCTTTCTGCGCGAGCTGCATGTCCTTCTGCGTGAGCAACGCGTCCTTTTGTGTGATCTGCAGATCCTTGCGTCTTATTTCTTCGGTTTTGTCGGCCATAGCCGCCTGGAGCCGGGCTTCCACATCGTCGCGCGCCGGTGTACGGGACGTGGAACGATCACCACCCACGGAGGACGGACCAGGATCGGGCCGCTCATCTACATCCATGTATATGCCGTCATCTTCATATTCATTATCATCGTCTGGATCGGTCTGCGGAATTGGTGTCGCAAGACGGCGTCGGGCGCGCGGCATAGATTTGGGACTGGGGTACGGAAATGGAGTTGTTCCGTGAGCGTTCGGCCGCATGGGCGTCACCGGGATCGCCGGTTGGCTGTGATAAATAAGGTTAATGAACGAATATATAGTACGTAGGTAATACACTTACTTTGACGAAGTACCGACTGTGGCATTACCATGTGCGTGGTAGGTGGCGTTATTGAGACCATTCATACTGTGACAGCTGTTGGAATAGGCACAACCCCCGTCAAAAGAAAATATACTTACGGCACATCCTCCATTGTTTCATCGTAATTCGCTCCGTGGGATGCGCTGGTGTTCGGTGGAGCCGCGTGGACCGTCCTGCTAAGCTCGCAATCGTAAGTTCATTGAGGAAAGATGGTAGAGTACACACGATCTGATCCAAACAGCGGGCAAGTCGGATAGTCGGATACTACTGAGTGATGCTCGTGTTTAAGAACATTCGACACTTACGGTCCGACTGCGATATCCCTCTCATTGGGTTCCCTAGGTGCATGCACAGTCGGAAATGTAGATCCGAGACCGAGGGGGGAAACTCACGTTTGTACAGCCTTATTCTCGCGGGGTTGAAGGACCCCGAATCTGCTTTCGTACTGTAATAGAAGATGAGAACATGAAAGACATAAAAGAGATGCAGACGACGAAAGAGATCAGTGAACGATTAACGGAGATGACTTGAGATACACACTTCTTCCCTAAGACGTCGCTCTGTCATCCAAAGTTCGTGGAGCTGTCAAAATAATTTAAAAGTGCAGGCTAGAGACGAAATGCTTCCTTTACTTGAGACAGTGTGCGTCGCTGAACCGTTAGTCTGCTCTTGAAGAACAGGCATGTTTGTATGTAACGTTCTTCTTCTGAGGCGATGGCCAACAGCTCTTGGAATTCGGTCGAAGCTTCGATGTCGTCAAGCCTGTGGATGAGCAAGCTGGCGCTCAGTGGGCCGTCGGTCTGAAGGATGCCTATATACATACAGCTGATCGAGTTTCTGAGTGGGTGATACGGTCTTTTCGCCATCCGCATTCGTCGTCTCCGCGAGATAATCGTCGCCTATCTGAAGAAACAACCGGTTGCATACTTGAGGCGTGCGCAGAGGAAAGTACATTACAGCCGCTGTGGCTTACCATTCCATTTATGGTTCGTTTCACATAGATTTCCGCCCGCGGACCCTCTTCATTAAACTGATCCATCAGTTCTCTCACTGGTAAATGGCTAAGCTGGTTCTTTTGATGATTGAAAGGTGTCACCGACCCGTGGTTAGAATAAGTGACAATTCCATGATCTGCCGATTGTCAACTCGATGTAATCGGTGCAGAGCGTTCGCCGTGCCTGCAAGCGCTGTGAGCCACAAGTGGTTTCAGCTTGAAAGTGTGATGCACTCACGACAGAGATTAGTTACTGCACTCCGTTTGCGGCCGCGCCTGTGTTTCTTGTTTGCTATCGCACTGCGTTTGCTGCTTGCCTGTGGCGCCATGGGGGCTTGTGGAGTGAGAGAGGGACGTAAAAGAGAGGTATGCCAGTCCTATGGACTCCATTGAGACGTTTATAAAGACCGCTACTGCAGCCACAATCGATGATCCTTTCGAATCGCCAACACTGACCTATCATCGAGTTAGAAAGACAGATGAAAGAGCGAGCCATCTGCATCAATGCTAGATCACATTCGTTCTGTTATGTAGCGTATAAGTTGAGGATCACGGGTGAAGCACTTGCGGTATAATTTTTATGTTGATGCTCTAATGCCTAGAGTTGCTTGGGAGCCCATCATGGTAGAGACTTGAACGTAGAACTTGGGACTCGTTCAGACCTCCTAGTTTCCATCACGTGATCGCGCGACGGACGCGATCGATTCCACGAAAAAGGCAATGCCTGCCACGCCTCCACAACCGCGATTTGACGACTGACCCAGATATCTTTCGAGTATGGATTCCAGCGAGCTCTACCACATCAAGCAGCAGTTTATTCTCGGTGGGAACTTTGCTAGGACGTTTAATTAAAGCTGATGGAACTTTGGTTGTTTTGAAGGTGCCTACAAGGCTCTCACCAATCTTTCTCCGGACCCTTCTTCCTCTGAATATGTCCCAACACTGCTTTATCGTGCTCGAGCTTATATCGCTCTCGGGGACCCTCAGAGTGCCATCGATATCATACCGTCCCATTCCGAGAACGTGGCTTTCAGAGCAGTTATCGCGCTGGCGCAATATGTACAAGCATCTGATGCTGCAGACAGGGAGTCGTCGTTGGAGGCGTTGCGCGACTTGTCTGTAGAGATTGAAGGTGATGATGTCGATGGGACGGATAGAGACAAGGCTGTTGTCCGTGTTCTTGCCGGTACGGCGTTTGCTCGTGCAGGCGAGATAGAGGAGGCTCTCGAAACCCTTGGTGTCGACACTCAGGACCTTGAAGCGTATGCTCACTCTTACGTGTTCTTTCTTCACTTTTTAAGCGCTGTTTTAGTGTCGCTGTCGTCGTCCAAATATTTCTTTCCATCAACAGGCCGGACTTAGCACGCAAGGAGTTCGAACGATCTAAACAATGGGCCGAGGATGATCTCTTGCTCCAATTAATCGAATCCAGCATTGATCTTGTCACTGGACGTGATGACTATTCGAATCCCCAGTCATTTTACACCGAACAGCTTGGCAATCCCTCGCTATCATCTCCTCACATCCTCACTTCTCGCGGTGTGGTGCGTATTCTTCAGGGTGAGATCCCCGCCGCGCGGTCGGACTTGGAAGAGGCTTTGCAAGAGCAAGCAGGTGACGCGGAAACATTGGCTGCGTGCGTTGTTGCTGCCGGTCTGGGTCTAAAGCGGACTGAAGCTGACGAACTATGGGAGTACGTTATTTTCTCTCAAAGTCTTAGCCTTCATTCTGAGCCATCGGTGTAGTCGTTTGGCCGTGGAACATCCTGCCCATCCACTAGTTGTGGATGTCATGGCGAAGGGTGTCCTATTCGACTCTTTAGTGACCAAGTTCGAGGCTCCTCCTTTAGCATCGGTCGCCGCTGCGTAGGTTTTCTCTTCCGAACTATCTGATGCTCCGCCTGTGTAGACCCATTTGTACTTGTGCCATTGGACGATTTAATATGTCGACAATGACACCACGGTTTCGTTCTGCCTCACACTGCTCGGAACTCATATTGATTGATCGACTGTAAGCGAACACGTGCTCCTTGTTCTGTCATTGACATCCAATTGTAAAGCGATGCCCGGTGCAGAATGCCCCTATGCCGACCTGACGTGTAATATTTCCTTGTCAATGAGCGGCTCTTAGTCCCATCCACCAAACGTAATTCAACCCTTGACGGCTTCGAAAAAACTCCCGACGTTTGGGCGCTCTTGCTGGTGGATGTCATTAAGTATTCTCATGCGGTCTAAAGAAGCAATTCGCTGGCGGTGACATCCACGAGTCGACACTTACATATAAGAGGGGACGCTGTACTTTTTCTCTCAGTGTCCCTTTGCCTTTTCGTGCTCCTTTTTGCATCGAATCACGATCCTGGTTATAGCTGAACAACAGACAATGGAATCCGACGCTCAGAATAAGCGACCCCTGAGCTTTTCGCCTTCTGGCCACGAGTCGAATATGTTTGTGAGCCGACTCTCGCGAGGACGCCGATATTCTCTAACTCAGGGTACGCAGTCATCTGCATCGATCCCCAGTGTTCCGGCACTCGACGACGACGACGATAAGAATTTGCAAGCGTTCCGAGATGCGGTGCCTACATCCTCAGTTATTTCACATTTGATGTGTTGTCTAATATAAGATGCGTCGGTATTCGAACAGATTCAGCACGGCGGTCCCAAGTCGTTGAATACATCTATGGTGGTATGTTCTTGCTTTATGCAAACACGTACGACAAATGACGCCGTGTTTTCAAAAATTTCCGTCGTATCAGGCCTCTTTACTCGATGTCATGAAGAATAGCAAGGCCATTGACGATCGCAAGCTGCTGGTATGTTTTGAATAGGACAATAAGATGGAACACCTCTCATACCCATTTTCTAGCTGGAGCATGCCCTTAACGTACGTCGTAGCCTCGAGTGAGGTGCCGCTGCAGTTGCTGATGGTTGCACAGTTCGTCTCCAGACTTCCAGAGGGATCGTGGGCAAACGAAGCGCAGAATCTCATTATCAAACTCCTCTATGACGACCTCCCGCACCCACCTGCGACCGGAGTGAGTAAGAAATACGCATATCGTCGTTCTGATGGTATGTGCGTGTGCTTATTATCGAAATTATATCAGACGTCTTTGTTCAGGAGCGTATAACAATATTAACATTCCTGGTATGGTTTTTCCTGAGAATTAATCCAGCGTTCGTCTTATGGTACCGAAGATATGGGCAAGGCCGGAACAGCTTACGCCCGTTCGGTGAGTCTCTCCCTCCGACGTACGTTCGACTGAAGATAGATTGCGTTTGTAGGTACAACAAACGCATCCGCTGCCGACGAAAAACTTGCCTGACGCTGGTTTGATTTTTGATACGTACGTCTACTCAACATAGTCTGGCGGTTCTTGCACTTGTCTTACAGAAGTACGCAGCCTACTGAAACGGGACAAGGTAAACAGCGCCACTGACATCTCTGCGCTTTGTCATTCTCCTCATTGCATGCTTTAGTTTGTTCCCCATCCCGGCGGCTTATCGAGTATGATGTTCTCTTTTGCGGCTTTGGTAATTCATACGGTGTTCCGCACGTCGCATGATGATGTTGGCACTAATGAGACCTCGTCCTACGTCGATCTTGCGCCGCTCTACGGAAATAACGAGGAAACAACGACAGCTCTGCGCCGTTTGGACGGGAGGGGTCTCCTCTACCCTGATGTATTCGCCGAGGATCGCTTGCTGCTGTTGCCGCCTTCCGTGTGCGTGCTGCTTGTTCTCTTCAGCAGAAACCACAACGTAAGCCACCACTAAGCCTGTCGTCGCGTTCTTCTAAATGACGACGTCTTTCTTCAGTATATCGCGAAGAAGCTTTACGAAATCAATGAGCGTGGCACTTTCCGACCCCCGAGGAATCTTTCTGGCGACAAATTGAGAGCCCAGGATGATGAGATTTTTGAGACAGCACGACTCGTCAACGTGTCCTGGTTTGCATCCGGTTAGGTTTCTGATTCCTGCAAGCAATTCTGTTACTCATGTAGAACAATGCAGCGGTATTTTCTGACTATTTTTCAGCCATTCTTGGTTTGGTCCGGGAAGGGAGCAGTTGGTCTCTCGCTCCTTTCGGGGTGCGTCAACGCTTATCCAGCTACGTTCCAATATCTGTTTATACCTTAATAACTAGGAAATCCGTAATGAAGACCATTCATTTTTCGAACGCGGACGAGGTAATGCCTGCAGCGTCGAGGTGAGGCCTGTTCATTCCCTGTCAAAGAGCACGTGTTGATATTCACGCAGTTCAACTGCCTGTACCGCTGGCATGCCACCACCAGCCGCGAGAATGAGCAATGGGTCACAGAGTTGTTGCAGAGGACTTTCCAGAAACCTGTCGAAGACATCACCATCGAGGACTATTTCGTCAAGTATAAGGAACTACAGGGCCAGGATAATGATATGAAACATTGGACGTTTGGCGCGTGAGTCAGTTCATCAGATTGCACGTTCTAAGATAACACTGCTTCCATCCAGCCTTCAGCGCCAAGAGGATGGTACCTTCAAAGACGAAGAACTGGCTGAAATCCTTTATGACGCGTAAGTTTCCATCAGCGGGAAAAAACATGCCTGACCTTGAGGCTTCTGCAGAACCGAGTCCGAGGCAGCCGCCTTCCGCGCTCGTGGGACGCCAGGTTGGGGGAAACTATATCCACATGTTCCTGACACTGAGAATTGTTCAACAGCCGTTATGCGATTACACGAAATGATGGGCATCGAGGCCAATCGTCGTTGGGGTGTTTGTTCCATGAACGACTTCCGCCAGGTTTGCCAGTTATTGATGACGCGAAGTTGGCTGACATTGGATTTTCTAGTTTCTGGGACTCAAACGTGACTATCTTCCCATTTTCCTGCCCGCAATAAACGGTTCCGTTTGACCAAGGCAACTTTACAGCGTACACCTCGTTTAAGGACTGGAATTCTGACCCTGAAATCGCCGACGTCGCCGAGAAATTGTACGGCCATATCGATTTTTTGGAGTTGTATGTGGGTTTGCAGGCGGAAGAAGCGAAGCCTCTCGTCGACGGCGCCGGCCTTTGTCCAGGTATTCGCACCTCTTTGCTTGTAAATGCACCTGCATAAAAACCTTTCCCACTAGGCTACACGATCAGTCGCGCGATTCTCAGCGATGCGATTGCGCTCACACGGGGCGACCGCTTCTTCACTTATGACTACACACCATATAACATGACAGCTTGGGGCTTCGCCGACTGTCAGCGAGATCCGAACGGCTTCGGATTTGGCAGTACACTGGGTCGTCTGATCTTGCGCACACTGCCAAACGATTTCACAGATAACAGCGTCTACGCTTTCTTTCCGTTGATGACTCCAAAAGCGATGCGGCTCATTTTGGACGACAAGAAGCTGACCGACCAGTACGATCTCGCGCGTCCGGTCAAATGCATGCCGACGTGCAAGGTTACGGGACGTGCTGATATTGTTAAGATAATGGATAACAGATCTTTCGTCACACCTTATGAGCTCCGAGCTTCGAAAGTGTGCTCGAGTGAATAGTGAGTTGCACAGAATGTGCTATGCTCTATGTTTGCTGAAATGGAAATATTTCTTCCAGCGTTGCGAAGTTCTTAGGTGGCTCCGACGATCAAGAGAAGGTCAGACAGCTTCTGAATGACCCCTCGATATCCCAGGACATCCTCACGTTCTTCGCCGACATCACTGAGGTGCTCATACGCGAGAATTCATACAAGCTAGTGGGCGGGGAGGTTCAAGCGCTCGACGTTGTCCGCGATGTGCTGAAGGCCGCACCTATACATTGGGTTGCAACAGAGCTTGTGCGTGTATTCTTTCCATGTAATCTCCTGACCCAACTTCGAAGACAGGGTGGGATAAAATTGAAGACCCGTACCAACAAAGATGGTGTTTATACTGCCGAGGAGCTTTTCAACATGCTCGGAGACATTTACTCGTGAGTACACTGAGTCAAGTGCTTAACCGCTCATTAATTTCAAACAGCTTTATTTTCTTGGATGTCGAGGCACCGACATTGATGGCCCTTGAAATCAACGCAAGCAAGAATATCAAAGACTTACAAGAGCATATCAACGAGCATTTGGGCTTGTCGCTCGTCGGCAAGGTAACTTGTCTCATATATTTATGGAGTAAATGAAACCGTGATGCGCAGACTGCGGAGTTCATCGACTCTTTCGTGGCCAAGTTGAGGAATGCGAAGAAAGACCTGCATGGCCCTATCGTGCGGAAGCTTCATGATATCGTCGGGTCTCCGGAACACGTTGCGGGTGCCATACTGGTTCTCATGATCAGCGCCTCTGTTGATCTGTCCATTGGTAAGGCACGTCGAATACCAATGACAAATCGACTGACATGATTTTTAAGCGTTGACGAATGTCCTGAACTACTATCTTGACTCCAAAGACACTGCTTCGATCCGCAAGCTCGCAGCAAATCCCGGTAGTAACTCGAAACTTGAGGCGTTTGTCTTGGAAGCTTTGCGTGAGTCTTCCGTGTTGGCCGCACTGCGTCTTGTCACTTAATAGGCCACAGTCTATGATCCGACATTCGAAGGCGTCTATCGTGCGTGATCTAGGGTACTGCGTAGCCGATTCTAAACTGATCATGAGACGCAGGGATGGCTACCCAAGACTGCATTGTTGGTAACACTGAAGTCAAAAACAAAACGCGCGTCTTTCTGGATATCGCGGCGGGCAACTCAGTAAGTCGCCTTTTTTTACCGACAACTTAAACAGCCATTTACTGGATTTCTTCCATTCGTCGTGTTTGTCGAACGGTTCGCAGGATGCCATGGCCAAGGTTGAAAAGGACGCAATTGATTGTGACGGGGTTTCCAGGTCTGTCATAATACTTCCTGGCACATGAATGTTGGAAAGAAAAATGTTTAATTACGCCGTCTTTTTTTGGCAGGGTCCTTGGTGCAAACTTGACCATCAAGGTTAGCAATACATACGAGAGCAAAATCCGTGAGCGTTATTAACGCATAATTGTTGTAGATCATCTCGACTGTTCTGTCCACTATTTTGAAGCACGACATACGACGCGCTGAAAACCAATCTGGCATGCTGAAGAGGTGCGGGACCATTCGTCTTGATTCTTTCGGGTGTCTGTGATTATCGTTTTTAGGTACAAAGACCATACACGACCCGAGCTCCACTGGGCGTATACGGATAACAGACAATTCACTACTCCGTGGCCGACATCCATGGTGATCAAGGTATGTGTACATCAATTTTCAGATACACAGTCTTAGTTTGAACATACGTAGTTTAATGTCGACAAAGCTCCGGAAAAGGCTTGAAGACGCTCACGACTCGCTGTCGGCCCGAACGATAGACGACTCCTTCTGACGCGACACATGCGACCGCTGTGATATTTTCCTAAACACCTGTGATTTTCAATGATGTACCATGATAGTTTGATACGTTCGATTTGGCATCTGGCTCCGTTAGTAATAGCTATGACGCGCTGGTACTTTTTGGCCCTCCACCATCTTCTTCCTGTAGAAAATACTCCCGAACCTGCTCTTTGTCCGAACGTTTGTCCAACTTTCAACTTTGCCTTCTGCCAATTTTACTGTTCGCCTTGTTCTCCATTTCTTCGCTGTGTGATCTTCGGGTCTGTCATTCGGGTTTCTGTCGTGCGTGGCATCGCTTGAGTGACTTAGCCTGCAGTGACTTTGCAGTGGAACTGGAAGTTTGCGGTGATTTTTCATAGCAACTTTTTTATACCTGGTAAGTACACTCATGACGTCACGGTGCGTGAGCTGTAATTCAAGTAGGCATCCTTCTCGTGTAATTTGGGTCTCCTGTAGCTAGAAGGTTTCTCTATAAGCACATCCAATGAGATCTAGATCTAATGCCGCCCTGCAAGTGCACCCATAGTGCCAAACTGACACAAAGAAGCGCTTTGACTCATTGAGTTTGTTGATCGCGGGATTCTGAGGCACGTGCTACCAAACAATGATCAACGCCGAACACTGCACGTTGAACTTGCACTGAACCACATCCCTATTTTGCTATACTCGACATTTAGTTCGCAATGGCAATATATTCTGGTGGACTCTTATCGAAGAAAAAGGCGGAGCTGCAGGAGATCGCCTTTGCCCTTGATCTCGATGTTGAAGGCACAAAGGACGACTTGCAGCAGCGCATCAAGAAGCATTTGGATACGAACTCGTATCTTGAGAACGATGAGCGCTTTTCTGGATTGTACGGGCGTCGCAAACGGGGCGCGAGTACTCAGCCAACCAAGTACGCTCCATTGTAACACGTCGAGATGCGTACTTACCCTTGCATCTTTCAGATCTGAAGAACCCCTGCACATGAAACCAACTTCGCGCATGAATCATCGAAAGCCACCGTCTTTGGAGCGCGTTGTTGAGGTCCCTCCGGTTTTCAGCATACCACTCAAAGAGGTTAGCGAGGTCTCCATGATCCCGAAGGCGTCGCCCGAAACGGTGGTCTCCGAGGAACCACACACAGACGATGCTACATTTGAAGCTCGTCCCAATTCCATCCTTGCGTCGTTAACGCCCTCTCGTATACCGCTTCCTATATCTGCTCCGATCTCAACTATAATGAGCCTGCGACGAGCTGCACCAGAGGCAGCCGCCGCTGCCGTTGTTGCACTTACTCCCCAGGGACCAGCACAGCCAGATGAGAAAGCATTGCTTCGAGTTCTGAGACAAGTAAGTTCGTAGTTTTTATCCAATTCATTACACGCTGATGCGTGTTCTCTAGTATGCTTCGAGCTCCCGGAATATATGGTGGTTGGCGGCCCTGTTTGAATTGGTGTTTCTGTTCTCCCACGTTATCCAGCTGCGACCTTTATCCGACCCTTTGAACCCCAGACCAGCCAGCATCATCCTTGCTGACGTGGGGCGCACGTTTTGGGAACATAGTCCCATCCTTGGGCATTGGATCCTAACAAGTGTCATTATCCCTATTTTCTTCGGCACTATCATGTCCTTCAATCCTCTTTCCCGTTCCTCGAGTAAGGACAACCTTAGCCTCGATGCCGTCACCGCATCCATAGTGCGTTTAGCACTGCAAGTCGGCTACCCATTCCCCACATATGTCGCATCGCCCGGCACCTTCGCGCGGACGTCCGATGTGATAGGGAAGGATATGCGTATTCTCAGCGCATCCGTCGTTGTTGCTTTCGCTTTCGCGGACTCTATAGTCAGTGCGACACAAGCGATTGCTGCATCTATCACAACCGACCGAGAATCTCTTGCGGTAGACAAGTCGCACTTGATAGAGAGCTCTTCGTCTGCATCTCATCACGGCGACGACGACTAGTTGTCGTTACATAACGATCTATTTTCCCGCAGGAAGGGAACTGTTGCCAATGGCTGTAATACAGGAGGGGGTGGGGGTGATAAATTTGCTTATGTATCTATTTATCGCTCGTTGTTGTCTGTCGTTGTGCATCGTTATTCCCGTTGTGTCGTCGTGTGCCTGTTTTTCGCTTCTACTTGTGATCTTTTACTTTTCGATTTACTATTCTTCATCTTTTCCTTTTGTTTCTTGTCTCTTCCCTGATCGAAATGTATTATCTACTTCCTTACGAACCCTTCATGAATTGCTTATTGGTGTATTTTACGGATCATCCATATACGTACATCGAGCTGGATAGCTATATCTATGTTTTATATTTCTCAGTTATGGCTATGTTTTTTTCGCTATGCATTGCTCTCAGTCGCCAGCCTAGCTTTTTCTCTGCGGCCTTAGGTCTGCCTCTTGATGTTTTTTCGGTGTTTTCAATGCGGCAGCGAGTCAACGGCGCGCACGGATTCGTTGACGCCTCGGTCCATCAATCGGATTTGAATATGTTTACAAGAGTCTAATCAGCCGTCAACGGACGTTTTCAATTTTGTCTGCTAAAGGCCTCCTCGATGACCTTGTCTATTGAGGTCATTGCATCGCGCGTGCCGCGTCAGCCGTCATTATGTCGCTGGCCCATAGCAGTACCGGAGCTTAATGTACTGCCACCTCCTTTTCTCCAGAGGAATATACACGCCGCTCGAGGATTGAGAGGACCTTCGTTCCTCCTCTCAAGTCCTCGAGTGCGTACTCACATATTTTACCTCGTAAATGGTTCTGACGACGTCAATTCCTCATAGATGCTCGTACAGCTGTACAATACTTTTCGCTAACCCTCCCACCACTCCCTCGTAGTACACAGCATCCATGTAACGCGAAATATAATATGATCATGATGTACTGTCCGTTCGGGCCTCCCGGGTCAAGGGGTCGCCGCGACGGCTGATTAGTCTAATCTAATGATGGCCGAATGATTCGGGCGCGGACGCGCGGCCGCAGCTATGCTGGCACCATTTTACCGGTGCAATTGTGGTACTGACGCGTATTTATTCTGTAAATTACATTTCTATCTCATCTACCATCTGCGTGTGAAGTCAGGTCATGTCCGTCCACCTTCTCGTCCTCATCCACGGGATGTGGGGAAACCCAAGTGTGTTCCATCGTCAGCACTTCCCCTGACGAAATACTGACAGCTCAATCTCGGGCATTGGAATATTGCCTCGTGATATCTGCACTGTACAGGCCATCTCGCAGAGCTCCAACGCATCATTAAAGAGGTGCACTTCCAGCCAACTGAGGAGGGATTGGAGCTACATACGCTCGTTGCAGCCACCAACAGTGATGAGCACACGTACGATGGCATAGACTGGGGCGGCGAACGTGTGGCTGAAGAGGTGCGTTGGCTATGGTGTTCTCCAGACGATTTCTGTCTGAAAAGCAGTTCCATTTGTATGAAATGCAGATATACGACGAAGTGCAGAAGCTCAAGGACGACGGCAAGACGGTCGTTCGCTTCTCGGTGACGGGCTACAGTCTGGGTGGTCTTGTCGCGCGGTATCTCGTGGGGTATGCCTCTCATCAGATACCACCTCAGAACGTTTTCACCGACTCTCGTTGTAGAATCCTACAGCAGCGGCGCTTCTTCGACAATGTGACGCCCGTCAATTTCAATACTGTAGCCACGCCACACATTGGCCTGCTCAAATATCGCACATTTCTGTACAAGATGTTCTCCAAGCTCGGCCCGCATCTGCTTTCTCGCACGGGAGAGCAGTTTTACTGCGTGGACAAGTGGTCAGCGCGCGGGCGCCCTCTACTGGAGGTCATGGCTGACCCAGGTACGTCGTACCCTGTACTCCTTGCGTCGACTGTTGCCCGCTGACCATCGTGCACCGCGTTTTTATCTCGATATCAATCATTCTGTCAGATCGGATATTCTACCAGGCGCTCGCGTCGTTCACGCACATTCGAATATACGCGAATGCTATATTTGACATGACCGTCCCTTACATCACGTCGGCAATTGACCTCCAGGATCCGTTTATGGAGTGGCAGACAAACGGGCTACACATGTGGGTTATCCTGCTAGGTTACTGGATTTTAGCGCCTGATGAGACGTCACAGAGAATTCGATGAGCAGTACTTTCCGCTCCTCAAGTCATGGGAACTGCCCTCTGAACCACCCGTTATCGAAAAACCGACACTCTTTTCATCTGCATGGTGGCGTCAATTAAAGCCAGAACGTCCCATTTTCCAAATTGGGCGTCTGTCGCGCTTCCCCTACAATATCGTGAGTCCCGCGGATTTCTTGTTCGCCTAGATTCCTGTTATTTACAAAGCAGCAGTTATTTTACGTCGCTTTCCCTATCATCATACCCTTGTTCATCTCGTTGGCCATCATTCGTTTGTCTACCGCAAGTCGGTCGTCGCGCTCACGCATTAAGTTGCTGGAAACCGACGACTCAAGCAAGTCAAAGCTTGTTCATGTCATCGCCACCTTAGAGAAAGATATGGAGGATGCGTTCGCCGACTTCATGGATGACCCAGATGCACCTATCGGCGGTGTCGTACACGACACACACTCGCCCTCCGCCATCTATCCCAAGTTAACGCCACTGCAACGCAGGATGGCGGCTTCATTGAACAGATTGCCTCTTAAGAAGGAGCGCGCCTTCATTCAAGGCGTGCGCAATAGCCATGCAGTCATCGTGTCTAGGAATGTTAAGGATTTCGATTTTCATAGAATTGGAGAGGGTGTCATTAGGCACTGGGCGGACTCGTTTATATTGTAGATTCACGTACCATTAGATAATCACAACCGTATTACCTGAATTGAGTTTTTTTTCTGGATTTGGATAGTGCGACGTCCATTCGGTGTTACCCTGTAACAATGAGGTTCCATAGGTCACCTCTGTGGCACCACTGGTCGAGTACGCACATTTCCTTACGATATAGAGTATACAGAGACCAAATATGATCACAGAAACGATTGACATGAGCACCAGATGAGGTCTATGATAAGTCAGTAAGCGTGAGATATCCCGCCAGAGGAGTCCATGGAAGAGTAAGAGTGTGACACTTACCTAGTCTCAGGGAGTATAAAGGCGCGCCACCCACTGACTGCGCGGTACATCCGCTCATACTGATACGCGCCCGCGATGATGGCCAGAACAGCCGCGAACATCTCCACGCTTGCCAGCGCAACACTGGCGTCGCGGCCCCAGATCGAGGAATGCACTACGAGCGTGGAACAAGCGAGGAAGAAGAGCGTGAGTGCGAGTCGCAGGTGGGCGAGGACGTTGCGCTCGATCATGAGGAAATCCCGGGTCGTGCTACCCACGTTCTCGTGCAGCTCTCCCTCCAGCAGGATGTACGACCCTACACCTACGCTCTGTTCGCGGGACGAGGAGGCCGCCATCGCAGCAGATAGTTTTGTGTGTATCTCGACGTAGAAGGCGGAGTTCAACGGAAACAACACGTTTTACGGTTCAGAGGGCTTTAGTTTCAAACGGTGAACAGACTGGATGTCATGGCAAATAAGCAAGCGAAAAGTGAGCATCTTTGAAGAGAGATAACGAAGGTCCGAGGCCTGCTTGCGCAATCCCGTCAAGAAAGTACGCAATTCACATAATCTGATCGCCATATACGGCCACATCAATCACCGCTCCGGACGAGAACTTCCATAACAGGGATATGCTCACGCTTAGCAACTAGGTAAGCGCCAATAGAGGGTATACGAGCCTGGCAACCAGGCAAGTTAGAGAGAGGTTGTCATCTCGTGATCAAGTTCTGACTACAGGAGACTACAAGCAAGTTGGAGCTTAACTGAACCACATATAGAAGGATTTGGTTTACAAACTTTCTTATCTACATTGCAAAGCACAGGGGGACATGTCAGATCGGCCACGAAGTATATTTGTTGTAAAAAAAAAAGCCAACCGTTTCATTCCGTCTTCGTTTTAGCGACGGCAGCGCACTGTATTCCATCAACTATATCCCTCCACAATTGCATGATGATGAGCAACGGGATGACAATCCAAATGCTGAAAACAGGATCATGGATTCCAATGAACTTCTGCTAACAAACACGCCTTGAAAACTCACCCGTTCGGTCTATACATGATGGCAAAGCCGAATCGACACGAGAAGATGAGAACGTCGCTAGCATATGCCTCCTGTAGGAAAACTCACAGGATCCAAGCAACCAAGAAGGTCCGAAGATCGTTGTGGCCGACAGAGCACCACTGGCAGAAGTACTCCTGCGCGATGTATAGAACCGTCTTCCAGAGAGTCATGATGGCGGAGGCGAAGCCAACAACTGGCGCAGCAGGCCATTCTGCGACGTGTGCGAGATACACATACAAAAGATTCAGCAATGTCTCGACGATGTTAAGAGCCGCTGAAGACACGAGTTGAGTACGACATAGGCCCTCGAAATGATCAAGAACGCGATTCCTACATTGAGCAGCAGGAAATCCGTCGCGTTCCTCGAAGGCTGGTAGGCCATAGATCTATGCGGGAAGGAGCACTGTGGATGCACTGGCGATTATGCATTGCATGGAAACGCACGTAGTCTATCTGAAAGGTAATGTTGTCAACATGCTTGACTTGTCCCAAATAATCGATGCGGAAAGTCTATTGCAGTATTGGGTGGTAAACATTACCTCTTGGTAAAGACCATAGGGTTCCCATATCCAGTGCAGATCGCCTCCCTGAAACGAAGCATTCTGTATACGTTTGGGATATGCCGTATGTTCCAGCGTACCACCATTGAACGGGGTCTTCCAGATCGGCGAGCGATCAATGAGCATATTTCGACAGTGGCATTCCAGCTGGAGGCTCACCTCATAAAGATATATCCAACATCCCAAGCAACCACCTTTATACATGCAAATATCCCGATGTGTTGTACCGAGGATTCAATCAGGTATACATAGGCATCATCAGAATTTATTCAGGTTGTACGATCCTATATTCAATTGGCAGAAGACAGAACATACCACAGCCGAGATCAAAAACCAAGCAGTTATCCAAGAATGAGTTTTGCCAGTCATATCTTCTCAAATTTTAGAGGCCAAGTACTTATGATTGAACTGTAGATGAACGGAACTAGCAAATGCGAGAGGTTGAGAATCTTGAAAAAGTTGAACCTGTCGTCCAACTGTCAGGCCACGCGGGAATGACTCACTCCAAATCACATTCAAGTTTGGGTGTCTATCTTCTCATGTGATCGTGTTTTGAGATTACCGCTTTTGTAGATACATTCGTGCTTCTCAAAAGATTGACTAGGACTCACACAACATGCAATGTATCTTATTTTGAGTAGAAATATGATTAAAATATCAAAGATCTTATTAAGATATTCATCTCTTTTTCCTTTTTGCATGAATATTTATTGAATATGATAAAAATATCGTAAAATTTTACAAATATCGTAACAAAATTTAAACTATTTCATTCCTATTTTGTGAAAAAATAAGAAAGAAACATATTTCCTACCAAAATAGTTTACAATGCATGTTGTGTCACAGACAATTGAAGCCGACGTGCTGAGACATACACAACCGACGGCGGCATCGTTCTAGGCGAGCCTGCTATTCTTCATTTCCGTCCGGCGGATCTTCAGGTTCGTGTGCGTTGGGGACGTCTGCGCGCGGTGGCCAGTGGTTGTTGACGATGCATGACTCCGCCGTAACACGTGTGGAACACCGACAATCTAGACTCGCCTCCTTGCCAACCGGAAAACGCTTGTTCTACTTTGCGAGCTCCGGGTCCCTGACGTTGGCTAGCGGATCGTTCGACTAGTTTTTTTTTTCTCAAGCTTTGGCACGAGCCCTGTATGTGTGCATTCTTCTGGCGGTCCCACACCAATCCCGTTCCGTGAAGTTTGGGACTTTACAATTACAGTGGCTGGATGGCATTGTTTCCAGTGTTTCGACGTCATCTCCATTCTTTCAGACATCTTATTTGGTTGTTCCGTCCGGGCCTTTGGAGCCGGCCAGAAAAGATTTAGCCCGGGTATAAAAACGTGTGCACGACGTAACCACACAAGTTTCAAGTCTACCTTCGCGCCAAACTTTCCCCCTCCTCGCGCTTTTGCTTCGGTCCCATCGTACACGTCTCTTTTTCTTTAACCAATCTTATCTATATCCATCTCATCTTCCGTATTGTTTGCTGCGTTCGAACGACGACACTAATGACCTCGATGACCATGCTTACGAACGGCGACGAACCCAAGGTGGTGTCTGCGAAGTCGTCTCAGCAGGCGACATCCAACGCCGCGCCACATATCCCATGCGGTGCCACCAATGCTATAACGACATCTACAACGACTTCTTCCATGCCGTCACGAACTCTTCATAAGAAGCGCAGTTCTGACGATCTTCGGAGTGATTTTCTGAAGACGCCTGGCTTACAGAGCCATCTCTAATTCTGTAAAGTTACCCCTATCACTTTGCTCTATGTGAGCATACACCTCTGTTCTGCTTCGCCTTGCCACTCAGATCACTTCCTTGTGAAGTCTTCGCATCGTGGATTTGGCAAGAACTATTCGGACGGATGAACTTTCACGGTTTTGCAAGACTTCTTTGTATACCGGTGCCATACCAGGTCTTCGTTTATATCCAATGGACTCCCCGCGGACCATACGTTTAACGAGATTCGTGAAGGGATTGTATAGCAATGTTGGGTTTTTAATGACAATTTAACGTGCCGTGCTCAGTGTTGAATAATTATGTGTTATCGTGTTCCTTGAGCCACAGAAGGAGAAAATCAGTGTAAGTGCCATGACTCATCACGTTCATTTCCGCTTATGATTTTTGCCCTCCTTTTCGACTCGCCGATTCATAGTTTTCGATTGCCCTCACACCGCAGCCCCGGACACTATTTTACGCCGGACTGGTGTACCTAGCCATGCGCATGCGTCATATATGTATCAATTATACAAATACCTTTCTCCCGTACAAACGTTGTTACGCGGCTCACTGGCAACAGGTAGTCACACTAGTGCTTACTTTCAGAGTTATCAGAAATTTGTATAACCGTATCACGGTCTAACGATCTAGATATTCACGTCGTCTGTTCAACAGCAAGATGCCAAATCAAAGTTCAAACGAAAAGGCGTCAGAAGACAAGTGCCGATGCGGCGGCGGCCGCTTCGAATAAAACACCGCTGTTTCAAGCCGCGGCGTAACAGCGGCCTCCGCGGCAGTGAAGGCACGTGACTACATGTTGATCGTTGTGGCACTGTCGGGCTTCTGGGCTTGAACCTGGGCTATAATAATACTAGTTGCGCGGGGCATTGTCTATTCTCCTCGAACTTTTACCGTTAAGAGCGGGCGTTTGAATACAACTCCAAGTACTCTAAAAACACAGTCTGTTGACTAGGCTCCTTCCAGCTGGCCATTAACCTTGAATACGCACTAAGTTTGCGACGGATCTCTGGAAATGCACTTGTGTGAAGACCGTAGTTCAAGACTAAACCTAATGGACTACGACAGCTCTGTTGTTCGTCTATTGTTCTGTTGCAAATGAAAGGTCTTCTGATAATGTGCAACAATCGGCATGGTAATCTTGGAACACTCGTGACCTCATGTGGATAGCCAAGTGTTGTTTCTTCAACGGTATGGTATATCCTAATAATGGGAATATGCGTTCAATGACTTAACGGGTTTTGATTACTCAAAATTCGGCTTTTTTGACAGTATCCCGTCTTTGGTGCGGCGAAGACTCGACCCTCAAAGTCCGCCTGCACGCATTACTTCCTCCGGGCGGTTGAATAGCAAAGGCTTAGAATTACGCGCTTTTCCTTCCATGCCGGTCTGTCGCATGTGACCTTTAGATTTCTCTGAGCTGTTGACTCATTATTGCCACTAACCCTGCTGTATCTCGGGCCATTTACAGTTCTCTAATGTTACACCGAAGTCCGTCAGGATCCGGCCTATAGGTTTGGCGCTATAATAAGGATGCTTTTCAGAGTTAGACTAGCGATTGATGTGTCGGCTGCATCGTGAATTCGCATGGGGTAGGCGTTGCTTGCCCGAAGGTTATCTGCCTTAATCAGTGGATCTGACATGTCTTCCCTCGCATTTTTCCTCGCCCCGACAGGAATTCCACTGCTCAGGGCTGACCCCCTGTCTCCCCGCGTCTCGCGTCCATCGATAGGCCTCATCTGCCATCTTTGTGAAGGGCGAACATCTTCGATGGTCGTGCGTGCCCGAAGGAGCCATGCCATTATTGTACGTGTCCTGTCAATGTCGCTTGGGGATATGAACTCACCTCGATTGTCTGCCTCTGGGCAGCCGCTTGTCCACTCGTGGGCTTTCAATGACTTGGCTTTCTTCGAACTGCCCTTACCAGCTAGCTCGCTTCGTGCTTATCATTCCAGTCGGCTAAGTTCTGGGTTGTTTCGCGGTGAGTTCCGAGCCTACTATAGCTAAACCACATGGAGCAAAGACGTCTATGGAATTTGAGGTGAATTTGGGGTGAACGGTAAATCCGGCCGCCGACTTGCAAGATCACCGTTTTCGTTAGCTTTCTCACGCCTCTATATTTGTCGTTTTCCAGCTGATGCCCAGTCGCTGACGTCCAGCCAACGAGCTCAGACGAAAGGACTTCATTTCGGCGCCACCTGGCTCGTCCACGAGAGCTCGTAACACGTCACAAGGTTTTTTTTTCCTCAGCGTTAGGCATATGATCACTCCCGGCGCTCTTTCACTTGCGCTGGCATACTCCGGAATCCCAAGCCTGTAGCCGCTTACGGCAGCTTGCACGCACGGCGGGGCGGCGCCAATGTCATGACGACAGTCCCCGTGCGCACTCTCATAACTGGCCGATTTTTTTTTTGGTCAGGTGTAGAGCGTGCCGCACGTCGTTCGTCGCGGTATTACACACCAGGCTCTTAGTAAACTCGGCCCATCAACAATGCGACAGGCGCTTCAAGCCTCATGTCCAGAGAGAGAGGCTTGGGGGCCACTGACGTCGGCTCCGAACGGGCCAAGCTCCAAGGGCGCGATTCAATCGGGACATGTGTCGTTGGAGTACCCGCAGTCCTGTCTGCGGAATGCCAGCCACGCCCGTTCGTCACGAAGAGCCGCATAGATAATCGATAGGCGACGAACGGACCGACGACCCCTCTCTCTTCCAGTCCCCTGCCCCGAAATGCACGGCTCTAACCGTATACACGCCAGGAGAGGCCGAGTTGGTCATCGTACAAATGAAAAGCACATGTTCTTCCTCTCCCCCTCCTCTTTTCCTCCTCGCGAGTCCCTAGGAACGAGAAAATCGGCACGTTTCAGACGGTTCACCACGCGCGTCTCTCACACGGGCCTTTCCCCCTCTCCCTCCGTCGTGCAGTCAGCCGAACACATCACGAAAACTTTCACGGAATGAAAAGTTTCCTCATTGTCGCGCTGAGGGGTTACAAAAGTCGTGCGTCTCACACCTCCGTCCCGTCCGTCTGCATTCAACTGCCCCCCCACCGCGCCTGATCGCTTCCAGCAAAACTGCTGATAGGATATTACATATACTATCACGCGCGCTCGGCTTTTCAAAAGTCAAGTGCGCGAAGGATAACTTCGCGGTCTTTGTCTGACCCGGAACCCCCATTCTTATGAATGAAGACACGCATTCGCTCCAAGGGACCTTCGCGTGAGCAAAGGCGACCAACCAGCCGTAATAGGGTAGGGGGTGGGGACGGAGAATCTTGCCCCTGCAGTGGACGATCACGGGCGCGAACAATACGTTTGTATTGTCGATTTCTCCGCACCCCTCTCACCATATGTTCGCCATCGATTCGGTTCGATTACAGCGCAACTCACCACCTACTTCCATTTTATCGCCTTACTAATTAGAAAGGCAGGCAACACCATCGACCCATCCTGACTAACCAGTGAGGCAGATGCACGACAACAACAATAGCAATTAAATCGACAAAAAGTACTACACAAGCAAACAACAGGGTGGATAGTAGATTATAACAAGAACATATGGTGATAAAGTACGTAGGTGGTGCTCCTCTTTCTTTGTGTATGTATAATATATATGTTTTTCACAAGGACAGGGCAGGAGGCGGCACTGTGCGCAACGTGGGAGAAAAGAAGGATGGCGAAAGCGAAAAAAGAAGGGAGACTGCCACACGAATGAAAAGGGGGGGAATCCAGAGAACAGATGTGAGTTTATTATACAATCTCTTCTTCGACAGAACGAACAAACAAAAAAAAAAAACGGAATCGAGGAAAGCAAGAGAAGAAGAAAGAATAGTAGTACGAAGTACACTAGGGGGTATGAGCGACTGACTATATAGGGGGAGGCTCGTATATATGTACATGTAATAAGGGTGCTGCATGTGTATATATGTATATGTATATATACCGTGTGGGTTACAGGTTGGGATATCCAGCAATGCGCAGGGTTGGGGACGTAGTGTAAGAGTTGACTAGAAAGTAGTAGGTTGTAGTAACTAAATATATAGCAAAAAAAAAGAAAATGCGCGAGAGAAAAAACCAGGCGAGTTGCGCGATCGAGCGAGTAGACAAGGCGGGGAAAGGAAATCAAAGAAATAACATACAAGAGAATGGTAGATAGGCAGTGACAACAAACAAACAAACAACAACGAAATGGTCCGCATGCAACGGGGAGGAGGGGTGGTATATGCTAGCAGAGCCAAAAATAAGGGTTAAAAAACAAGCAGTTGGAGCGTTGGAGAGGGAAGGGGGTAAAAGGACACGGACAGCACAGGTGTAAACAATGAAACAAACACGAAGGGGAACATAATGGTACGTAGTCAAGCACACACACACAACTATAGCCACCTCGAAAACAAGGATGTACATGGAACTTGAAGGATGTACAGGTCGTAAGGCGTATTAAAAAACCAAGGCCCAGCAAATACAACCAAGATCGTTGCAGATTCTCTATGACAGCCGCCCTGGTGGCAAAGACAAGCGTCTTCGACACGATAGGAGGCCAAAGCACGTCCCTGCGAGGCCGACGATGGCGTGGGGGGAAGTGTCTTTAGGATGTCGCATGCACAAAGCGCGCAAACTCTTGCATGCGTCTTTCTCCATCACTTATTCAAGTGGAAAAAAAAATCGAAATATTCGGAGATACAGATGACAAGGCTACGTCCGCATCGAAAGGAGGAAGGGGACGGAAGCCTGTACTGAAGAGCGGCTAGAAGTCTCGCGGGGTGCTGCCATGGCGGGAGCGTTCGGCCGACGCGCCAGGGTCCGAATTATCAAAGCCACCGCTCTCGCGATTCGCACCGGCGCCACCTGACGCACCAAACCGCGCATCCGACGCCGCAAATTCACGCACGTCCGACGAGGTCGTGTACTCGCGCACCGATTCCGCACTGCCGAGATCATCTATGGACGGCAGCACCGTCGTCTGCTGCTGCTGCATATGCACGGACTGCGGGCGTAGCGCCGACACAGGCGAGGAGTGCAGGGATGAAGATAAGTTGGAAGGCTGCATGCCAGAGGACGACGACGAGTTGAGCGAACGCATGAACGGGGACTCCGTAGAATCGAACGTCGCGGGACGCAGGCTGAGATGCGGGTTGCTACTACCCAGTGGCGAAGGGAGCGACGCAGAAAGAAGCGAAGGGTGGATCTGCCGCGCTGCATTGCTACCCGCAGACGGCGACGTATTCCACGACGCACCGCCGAGACCACCGCTACCGCTCGAGAAGTTGCGCTGCTGCCTTGCGTCGAAAGGAAAGTTGCGCACGGCGCTCTCCGAGTACCGCCCAGCGTCGTTGAAGCGGTCCAACTCACCAAGGCGCCCACCCCCCACGTCGCCTATCCTGGAAATGTCACCGAGACGCCCAGGACTAACCTCGCTGATGACGTTCGAGAACGAGGCATCCATAAAGTGACTGGTCGTCGGGGGAAGACCACCGAGGCCGCGGTGATCGTACGCTGACACCGTATCGCCACGATCGTAAGGCGAAGCGACGTCAAACCCACGGCGCAGGCCGTAGGCGTCTGCGTCTCCGGAGTTCATGTGACTCGGCAAACCGGAGAGGTGTGATGACAGATGCGCCGCGGTGGACGGTAAGTGCGATGGCAGATGTGCTGGAATATGGGTAGATGCAGGCATATGCGACGGTGCTGAAGGAGGCGGCGGTCGTCGATTGCGATTTGCGAGAGCCTCGGCGTCCTTTTTCGCCTTGCGCCACAGTTTGCGCAGCTCCTTGAATTCTGCATGAGGCGAGAGAAAGAGTGTAAGCAAACGAAGATCAAACAACGAGCAAATGACACGAGCCACAAGACTAAATGGAGTAGCTGTCGCCAGCAAATCCGATAGACAGGCGAATACAGAGAGGAGCGATCGTGAGCAAAGAGGCACAAGTAGCAAGCAAAATCATTACATAAACAATCAATAGCAAAAAATTTAGCCAGCACATTGAAGACCTCCGTTTCAAACCAAGCAAAAAACGCCCTCTACCAACTCAATGTTCATGATGAGCATGCTGCTTCATCATGCGAAGCGAACCTTCAGTCGTGCTGGCGCTGAGCGCAGCCATGGAACAATAGGTGACAAGAGATCAATCAACAGACCAAGGCCAGCACCGAAAAAGGAGCAAAAACAGACAGACCAAAAATAAAAGGCAAATCGCAAGGGGTAGAGAGAAAAAAGGAAAAGGCAGAAAAAAAACGGACCATTCGGACTCCTTTTCGGACCATGTTTCTGCATCGTAACATGAGCATTCAAATGATTGAGTGTCCCATACGCTTTCGTGCAACCGTTCCAATTACACTGGTACAACCTCTCAATCTCGTCGTAGCGGCGCCGCGGGCGCTTTTTGACGGTATTGCCCGGCAACGCAACGAACGAGTACGTTTTGCTATTCGCGTCGTACGCCTTGCCGCCGCCGCCGCTATTGCCCGCACCGGGGACATCGAAAGGCCTCGTGCCCGAGCCGTCAAATCCCCGGTTCGCTGGCGAGTCGAACGGCCTTGTGGTTGGCGAATCGTATGATCTGTGTGCAATACAGCCACCGTTTGAGTTACAAGCAGCATATATTCTGTTAGTTACACACACCCTCGAGTGTCATATGGTCGGCCGCCGCGCCCCATATCCCCCGGTGCGTCGATAGGTGATCTGCAATAATAGCGTTAGCGGGTCAATATCAAGCTTGATCGATGGGAATTTTTTTAATGGATGAAAAATCAAATTTTGAATCTTTTCGCCCCCACATATGCGCATACACGCGGGAAAAACGATGCTATAAGCGGCAAAATGGTGGTATGAACCTCAAAAAAAATGACAGAGGAAAATAAACCGTGACAAAAAAATTAATAAGCAAAATATATATATATCAAAATTCACCTCTCATCCCCACGATACGAGGGTGCAGGCGACGTCGCACCAAGACTCGCATAATCCGTCGCAGCCGAGGGCAGATCCTCGAGGCCACTCTGTGGCTGCATACCGATTGGGCTATGGTACACCGAAGAGGCCGCGATATCAGTGTCGCGTGCCCACACAGAGGACGTGTCGATCCGCGGACGCGGTAGGTCATCGAAAATAGAATCTTGCCTCGAGAACGAGGTATCCTGCCGCGAGAACGGATCCGGTCGGCCAAAGGATGTATCTTGTCGCGGGAAGGACGTATCCTGACGGGAGAAGGAAGTGTCCTGCCTGGAGAACGCCGAATACGGCCGGGAGAACGAGGATGGATCGGGGCGAGCGAACGGGTCAGGGCGACCGAGTGCAGCGGCACCTGCACTCCCGCGGTAGAATGGGTCGCTGCGCCCCGCGGACGAGAGAGGAGAGAAGGCTGTCTGTGCTGTCGGCGACGAAGACGATTGGTACATATGGTTATCGTGGTGGTGTGTGGGTTCGTGATGGTGTGGGTGGTGACCGTATGTGCCGGGATTAAGGATGGAGGGCTGTGCCATGCGCCTGTAGACGGGGGACGCGGGGTCGAAGGCCTGATCGGACGTGCTCGGGGGACAGTCGTCAAAGTGGCTCGAGGAGGGGATGTGGTATTGTTGGTGCTGCTGCGTTTGAACGGTGGAGAGGGAGGGGGAGCCAGGGATGGCAGCAGCAGAGATGGGGTTGATCGCGGTGCCAGAGCCAGCGGAGGAGACGGCAGAGGGAGGGCCTACACCGACGAGGGAGGTGGTGGCGGAGGTTCTGCGGGAGTCGAGGGGGGAGCGTGGCGCGTGATGGTGGTGGTCTCCGTATGAAGAAGAGGGCGAGCTAGGGTTGTTGTACGAGCCAGGCGGGTTGTTCATATTACACTCGCCGAGGGGAGGCGACGAAGATCGCGGGGAATAAGAAGAAGGGGACGTAGCCGTATTTGTCAACAACGGCTGGTGTTGGTGGTGAGGGGGGTACCGGAGGCCGATTTCGGAGGGAGCGAGTTTGGATGGCTTGTTTCCCTTTTGGGAGGTGGACCGAATTTGGGATGGAGGCTGGGTGGTGTACGTGTGTGGGGGAGAGACACCGAGGTTGGTGATGGGACTCACGATGGCGGTGCTCGTCGCGTCTGGATCGCGGAATGCATCAGGACAGGCCGATGACAGACTGCCGGTGTTGTCGTTGTTATTGTTCGTGCCACGCTCGCGAAAAGCGGTAGCTGTCGTCGCAGTGGCAGGAGATGCAAGTGGTGCCGAGCGATACTCGCCTGCGCGCCACCTACTGCTGCCAGTTGCAGGCGAGTAAGTGGCTGCTGCTGTTGAGGATGAGCGCGTACTGGCACCGAGCAGATTGTCTGCTGTCGTGTCGGTTGGAGACTGTGACGCGAGCCGGGGGTATGATCGGTGGGGGATACCGACGTCGAATGGAGACTGGGTAAGCGAGCTGGACTGGCGATGGTCGAGCGACGCGAGCGCGTGTGGAAAAGATGGCAGACCAGCGGGGGACTGGGGATTGTATGCACTTCCCCCCGTCGTGCGAACAGCTATGGCTGTGTCAAGCCGAGGACGGGAAAGCGAAATAGAAGCAGGGATATGTTTTGAGATTCCGAGCTGTAGAGAAAGGGGACTAGACTGGAGGGGAAGTTGGGACGACAGCATGAGTTCCGAATAGCAGCGAGGAGGAGAGAGAGAAAAGCGACGAGAGACGAGGACTTCATGATGGAATAATAAACAAGGACCCACAGCATTGAATCGATCCAGTTCAGTTCAGAGATCAGAGAGATCTCAATTTCATCTTGCACTTTCCATCAAAATCATGACAAATTTCCCCGGATTTCCTCTTTCCATCCACACCTGCCTTTTCCGGACATATTACCCCCGCCAGTGCATCTGCACCCGGCCGCCCATCTCCGCACTTCCTTCGCGCGCATCTTCTCTCATCCTGCTCTGCTCTTCTCTCCCGAGATACCGACGGCACTGTCCCATATCTTGCTTATCATCACCTTCAATTACGGCAGCCTAATTAATACATACTCTTATTAGACTTTTGTCACTCAGACACATACATGGCTATGAAATCCACCTGCTCCTCCTCGTCTTCTCACTCCCAATCTCATGCCTCAAATATATGCCGACCCTATCGCTCTTTCGCCGTCAGCATTGCCTCTCTTCAGCGAATTGCTTTGCCACAACACAAGTCTGTTACTTGCATAGCAACTGCTACAGGAACCGATGAATTGCTCGCTCGATACGTGTTACCGTTCCAGTGCACGTACTTTGAAGTATAATTTGCCACGTGCACCCTCGATATATGCGCCCCCACGTCATCCAGCCTCGCGATCCTCCCCACTACACGCGCGCAGCATACATTCCTATTGTCTATCGTCCCGTATATGCACCTCCTGTCCACTCCCTGTCCTGTCATTGTCAAACCGCAACGATCCTCCGATAACCGCGCCCACCCGGGATCGTGATCCATTCCTGTCACTCTCTCCGCGACACAACAACCGTGCGTCACCAGAACTCTGGCCACGCGCATATGTCCGCCACACTACTCACCGTGCGCCACATTCGTCCCCCCGCACCACTCACCCAATTCAAATCTCCCTGCACAGACCACCAGCGAATCCCATCCGCAAATACCCCGCCCTCCAAAGTCCAAATCGCCGAGCCATTCATCCCTAGTATGAGAGTTCATTGACCAATAATTACTGACCTGAGGGCTCGCGACGATCGTTATGTCGCATGCGCGCTGTCATGATTCGCTTCCTGTCGTGAAGCGACCCGTCATCAGCGCTGGAGGTACTAGATATCGCCACCTACGTATCCCGTTTGTCGCTCTAACTGCATACATCTAATCGCCGCCAAGCCTTTAGCCATGCACGTCGCCGAAGGCCCGTCTGCTCGTGGCCGAACCTGTGGAGTTCCGCACCGAACACTCGCACATGCGGGAAAAGCTCTCCTGTCGACGCGTGTCCTTCTCCTTGAAGCTCGCATCTTACTTACCTCCTCTCGACGCTCACTGTCACGATGAACCCGGGATTATCGACATGTCTACCTCTGCTTACTCATGACGGATCGCCAGCCGGGCCGCGACATTTATTGCGAGTGGAACAGCGGATGAGGATATCTACGATCCGTCCCAACATTCAGCGCTCGACGCTGATTCCGGCATCCCACCGTCCAACGTTCGACATTCAACGTTCAACGTTCAACGAACGCCCATGTCAATGTGTAGTGTGTACTGTACGTTTATGTCTACATACCAGGTAGCAGTCGCTCACTGTCCGCACACCCGCGTTACGGAATATAGAAACTAGCAGTAGCTTCAAGCCGTGCGCGGCCCCGACGGTTCCAGCGATGCGCGACTTTATTTCCAACGTGCAGTGCACTAGCACTAGCTTCTCTAGTGCGTACGGATTCACCTCGGAACGTTCGGATATAATTATCGTTCGTCGAGTATACGACTTGTTGAGATGCTCAAGTGGCCTTTGTTGACCTATTACTACATAGCTCGGCTAATCCTATCGCATCGCCGAACTGTTCTCTTGAAACCGCCCGAATTGTTTTTTTTTTGTACGTATGTAGCCAGCGCTCCACCGTAGTATCCTATTGCATTGTTTAACGGCACACCTTGTTGCAGCGTGGCGCGGTTCCTCAATTGTGGGAAATGCTTCAAGTTGACTTGCCTTTTGCTCGATCATGCTCTGACACCGTGATATTGCTTATGTAAATGTTTGTTTCTAGTGTATCGCTTGATCGCGAGGCTATTCCCTTGTGAGAATCTTTTACTTGGGTCTGTGAGAGCGTTACTTGGTCTGTGGGAATTTATATGCCTTCCCAGCTGTTTTGTGGGGATTGTCTGTCGCCGCTCATGGGAATGTGTCCTTTGTCGGTGCGATACTTGTTTGTTTGCTCTTCCAATCCGATAGGGTGTCCGTCGGTCGATGGTATGTGGATGTTTTCCTCTGATGGTTCCGGTTCCTGTCAGGCAGCGTTTCATGGGGATACTTTCATTGAGGTACGCACCCATTCATTTGCTGCATTGTTTATCGCACAGGGCATGCCGTTTAAATAATAAATGTTTATTGCAGCATGTCTACCTGCGTCATTCATCTCGTTTATTGAGCGTAGTAGTACGCGCCGTTCACGTCGCATATATGCGCATCACGGGCCCATTGCAGGTCCCCGATTCATTGCGCTTCGACACGTCCAATTACTGCATACATGCGTGCACGTCGGGCTGCGTGCGCACCGGATGCGCCCACAGGCGTCATTCATTAAGATCGTCGTCTGTGTTCTGCAGCTGGCATCACCGCTCGTGTATATTGTCGTTTGTTTCGGTGGCGTCATATAAAGTCATATAATATTGTTCCTCATCTGGGTGGAGCTCGTAATTAATAGAACGCTGTACTTTTTTTTTAGTTAGCTTGATCACCGACTAATTTATCTAATTCATGACATTTGCATTCCACTTTGACTCGTTTATTATTGCCTTGTAGGTGTCCCAAACGCTATTAAAGTTGTTGTACTACAGGTCAGGAGTCCAAGCCCAGGCCTCACCTGGTATTCGCTAGAACCAGTCACTCACTCACGAGACGCCGGGCGCGAAGAAAACATACGGCAGGCGAACAAGGCGTAGCTGGGCCCAGGCGCGAAATAATCGCAGGTAATGTCATGTTCAACGCGCTGCTCTTTTTTTCGTACGTCATGTTTTCCCGCGAGTGTTCTCGGTCAAGCAAACCATGTCGTTTGTTCAGATCTTTGACCGTGCTGTTGGAGCCGCCTAGTGTCGCCCGTGAAGATCATGCAACTGCTCAATAAGGTTTGTCTGTATCGGCGTGATCGATGTTGTTCGGTAAAGGTAATAATGAATGATACAGGATACTCAGTAATATCGGGAAGACATTGTTTCTCTGGCAGGCTCTACCGCGCTGTTCGTGGAGTTCATCATGAGTGCGTGTAGCTGCTCGTGACACTTCTCGGAAGCCACTGTAATGGGCTCGCGAGCCGCTAGTAAGATATCTGCGGTACCGCCGCGCACCGTATGGTAGGTGCGATATTTTCATTAGTTTTCAATTGTCGTCCTTGACGTACTGTATTTTTTGTGCACCGCCGAGGCACAAAAAAAGCCATGTCTCGCCACATTCAGGGCCCGGCCGGGTAGGAGTGGGCTGTGTTATGTTTTTTTTTTCCGCTGCAGCCTTGACGCTTGACGTCTTCCATTTGTTGATACGGATGAACTTCCTCATCTGTCGGGTTCGTCGCTGGAACGAGACCCCTTCTTTTTTGTCTTCTGCCTCACCTCGCCTTCCCCCCTCCCCTGTCGCAAATCTCATGATCCTCCACTCCCCATCACCACACGTTCTCGCCCATCCCGCCTGTCAATTTGTGTTTTCTCGCCAGGTGACATGAATGAATTACCCTCACATATGAAGCCGCTCTCCGCCCTGCGCCGGTTGAAAATCTTTCTTTCTTTACGTCCTGCATAATGTTCTTGTGTAAGCTGCCATTTTGGAGGGAGCGACCGCGCGTCTACTTGAAGTGTGTTTTCCATTGGAGAGCTTTCAGATTTCCGCCGGCCCGTCCAATCTCATTTTGACCTCGTATATGAAGTCTCTGTGCAGCCCCCCCGTCACCAGGTCTTGCCCACTACATTTGGCAGTCTATGACGGTTGTCCAGCCCGGCATATCATATTTACATACTGCCCGCTCCGCACACACCTTTCTGCAAAGGCTTCTTGCCCGTCACGAGCCGCGCGCCGTGTTTCTGGAAATTGAGTACCAATAACTTTTTGTAAAACACCCTGTGATATACATCCACATATCGTAGTATCTGCTTCCACCTCATGGCCACCAGTTCGCTGCCTTTTTGGAGTCCGCATCGTGTATTGAAGGCTCGGACCCCAGGACACGCCAGACCGCGTGTTGATCATCTTCGGAGAAATCAACCATCGTCCTGGGTCTAATCGATTCCATAACGATTCAATATTATTATTTTTATTTGACCATGGGTGCAACACACCCTGGCAGCTGACAATCAGAATTCTGATCAATTTCACTCAGCAGTATTGGATTTTCGGTCAATTTCGGTCCCGCCCTTACCGGCGGCTTGTCCCTGACGACGGACGACTGAACGACCCGGTTTATGAGATCTTCAGAGAGCCCAGGCGCACGTTTCCCGCCGGCCGTGTCGGCCACTGTCGCGCATTCCCCGACTTTACGCGTTACGTCCTGTAATGGTCCGCCCACCGCCGAGTCCCCGGTCATCGTGTGTTCTCCATTGGCTCTCAATGACACAGTGCCTCGTGACCATTTCATTGGCAGTCCTGCGCATGCGTGAGGCCATGCTCCTTGTGTCAATGTGCCGGCGCGTTCCCACGGGCGATCCCCGCTCGCCATCCGGCAGCGAGTATTTAGCGTCGCGCGTCTGTGGCGTCCGAGTGTGGCTGCGATTCGGACATCATATCGTCCTTTTGAGCATAGGTTGTCGAGCACCTGGTCTGCCATTTTGTGTGCCTCCCGCGCGCCCATGAACGATGGCGATGTCTGATTAGAGTGTTGCGGTACAGCAAAGATAAAACTCAATTGATGAGCGTACGCCGTATGCACCAACAACAATTACGCGAACGTCGGCGAGTAGACAATGAATTAAACTGACATTCACTTGGCCTCCACAGCCGCATCATTTGATTGTGCGTAATCGTGTCGATTAAAGTACAATTTGACGCCGTGCAAGGTGAGCCGGTGGGCCTGCATTTAGACGCACATGCGCGTACAGAAACAGAAGTATCCACAGTGATGGTCCGCATATCGATATCATTGCAGGCGTCAGCACTAAGGACGCGGGTACCGCGGAAAGACATCGAGATGTTGATGATGGTGGCGGAGATGGCCTTGGGATGGGGCCAGCCTTCCGGTCGAGATGTCATTGCAAGAGTCGAGAAAGGAGGCTTCCGCTGTATATGAAATTGCAAAGAAGGCAATTAGATAGACTGATATAGCTAAAGAACACGCTCGCGAATCTGGTAGGACTCCAGGCTGAAGCGCTTTCGTGTCCTTGCTACGATCGATGAACTCACCTGCTAAGTAAAGGTTCCTGTAGGACCTCCCCTTCCAGCAATCAATCGTGAAGGTGATCATCGGTATACATGTTGCGCCGCAAAGCCGTCTGTTTGGCTTCCTTCGCGGCTGTTTGCTGCCCGAACCCGATGCCCCGTGAGAGCCCTGAGATCAAGTGCGGGCATCGACAGGAGTCTCATACTGAGTGAGGCGGCTAAGGGCGGTGTCCCTTCCAGACCGCGATCACTGGAGTTAACGGACTAAATTGAAGAACATGCAGGTCATCAGATCATGAGCTAACGGACCAGGAGGGGGACCCAACGCGAGGGGAAAAAAAAGAGCGTGTCACGAAACTTATGTCCGCATCACATGTCTTGAGACCTGCGTGAAGTCATCGCCCACAAATAAAATATTATCAGGCCGATAGCTCAAACCATCTGACTTGCCACAATATCAATTTCGGCCGAAAAAGCGCGAAAAAGAGGCCCAGTTATCGTCCAGTCAGAGCCGGCGCTCGTCGCTTCCTTAGGCCTTCAGGACCAACGGTGACAATATCAATATCTCCAACTCTATGGGACTCACAGCAGATAGCGACTACACGACGCCATGAAGTGTGGCACCCCCAAAGCGATGACTTGTTAGATTCGATAGCTTAACCAAGACATCGACGCTAGCGAAGCTAGCGCGCACAGCTTATCACAGAGCCAGAAGAACGCGCCAGCTGCCTGACGAACAGGCCAGAATCAAAACAATATTGAAAGCATCGCGGGATGCTACTGGCGGATTTGATCATGTTTTGTGTCGTCGACATTGGGGCATCGATTGTTCGTGGAGCTCGGTTGACATATCTCGTTGCGAAGGGACAGCAAACCTGGTGCTATCAGTTTTGACGTCGACAGAGCGGGCGACAAACGCAGCGGCAGAACAAGACGTTGCGACAATTGTCCTTTGCCACGGGTGTGACCTTCCTTTTCCAGTAATTTCTGTTCAAACGAATGAACCATCATGAACTACTATTCACACGGTCATTTTCACGAACCTGAATTTCTTATATTTTCCTCACGGGCTCCTATCGTGCATATCCCGCGAAATCGGGGTTTCTGAAGCAGAAAAATCCTGAAAAAAGTCCGTCAACGTTTCACGTGGCTATGTTCAAGGTCAGCGGCCGCGTTCCCAGCGCCCGTTCCCGGACATCTGCGTCGAAGATTCATCGCCTTCCATCACGACGTCTCTCCTGGAATTATTGATATCTTCTCTATTGTAGAATTCGAAACATCCTACTCTGTATCCAATCAGACATGCAGCTCACACTCACTTTGTTCAATTCTCGTGGGACATGCATGCTGCATGCTGCCTTCAGCGAAGACAAGTGATTGCAGCATGGTCACACATGCGCCGCTGAATAGAGCGCACTGCATGCTGACCGCCAACTCAATCAATCCATCCGGATCTAAAGCACCAGCCTGTCTGTGAAAAAATCATGATCCCAAAATTTTCTCCGAGTCAGCTGCACTCGAGGGCAATGCTGATGGAGTGCTTAACCGCCTACCGGTCACATTTTGAACCATCAGCTCAAGCGACATTATAGTTTGCGGCCCATGCAATTATAGGGCGGTCTAGAGGGAAAAAAAATTGGATCGCCTGCACAACTGTGAGCCGCTGAGTCACCGAGCATGATGCATAAATCCATTTCAGTTGATCTTCTGAAGGATGGAATGAACAAGTCATATTGCGGTGAGGTCCATTCGCGCCCAGAAATGCTGTGTGAATGACTTACGACTTATGACTCTGTTGTGATGCATCTCACAAATATGAGGAAGTCTTTCGCCCCAGATCTATAGAGAGATGTCCGCCTTCGAATGACCAATTTTCTAGGAGCTTCTTCCTATTCAATTCGACCACTTGGAAGGCGACGAAAGACTTGACGAATAGCGGACCTCTCTTACGCGATAGAATTTGTGGGGCTACCGCTGAGAGACGAAACATCTTCCACAAGGCCCCCGGCATGCCCGCCTGTATGTCCGATACAAAAACCCTAATTTTGGGCATTTTCGTCAAGGCTGTTTCCGCAAAATTCGGCACATAAATATCGGACATTGGCCCATTTTTGACCCATTTTTCGGCACATAAATATCGGACATATATGGGGGCATGCCGGGGGCCTCTTCCACAAAGCGCGGCTGATATCTGTCAGTTTGGGGTATAACAATAGTTCTTCGCAGCCGTACGGAGGGTAACGGAGGGTAACGCGCATATACACCGCACGCAGACCACCTGTCAGTACGCCGATGTAGGACGCACTGTAGAAACAAAAATGGAATACCGTCTTCATGTTCGTGGCGCTCGCTCGAAGTTCGAAGCGATATCGATGCGTGCAACGGTCAATTACCACGGAGTCCCAGCCTAGGCCTATAATTCAGCCAGAAAACCGCAATCTAGTCGATATCTCACTCTCACTATCAGAACAGCCATGCCATAAGCACATCGGTAAGGGTGCGGTGCGGAGCCGTCGACTGCTCCAGGTGGGTAATCCTCGGGCAGAGAAGCAACTCCGCAGCCCACGGAATGCTGTTTTCACCGATGGAGCGACGAACCCTGTTCTGGCGGGTTTTCAAAAGAGCCAGCAAAATCGAAACAGATAGGAGTCCGATGCTGTCGATGTGCCCCAATAGTGAGTACGTTAGCCCCCGGTCTCGAAGGCCACACCCACTGGGACAGATACACCAACGCACCTTCTACTGGTACCGTTTGTGTATGCCCCCCAACAACCCGCGATCGTATTGTTGTTGAGAAGTTGCCCTTTTTTGCTGATCCCGGTATCAGATGTATACATACTTTTCGTTCGAGCCGTCACTCACCGACACGTTTCATATCACTGAAAGAAAGGATCGCTTCAAATGGCGTGACTTGAAACGGCCCACCCTGTCTGCATCACCCCCATTCCGCACAACGCCCAGTAAGGTGAGTCGACATAAGCGCCAATTACAATCGATGTACTTACCAGTTTTGAGGTTCGTATGCGAGCTCGAACATCAGGTGTGTCGGCCCAGAACGCGTCCGCAACCTTGCAGAAACCAATACATCGGACTAGATTCTCATAAGAAGCCGTTCAGCATCACAATACAATTTGACGGACGGACCAAAGATATACGAGGACAAGAGCAGTACATTTCTCAAACGACCTACAGCGTGCCTTCAGTACATCGACTTCTATGACTTTTTGTTATCAGCGGCCTTCAGCGGCGTCCGTGTCGTCGTCGTACACTGGGAGCCACGGAATCTGAAACACAAAATCTGGCTTCAGATTGTATTTGTTAGCACGTATGCAGTGCTTCAGTACTTCAGTAGCGTACCTTTGACCGACTAGTAGATGCCGCAGTCTAGCATGTCTTAGTCCACGCCTAACGGGACCTAGCAACGCACAATAGCACGAGCAACGGGACCTACTGCGTCATGACATCGCTAACCTCAACAATGAATTAGCATCTGCCCACAACATGCTCGCCGACGCTAGTAAGCCGCTAAGGGGCCGGCCACCGCTATAGCGCGCCAGTGCCTCGCACACCACCGAACTGTATGGGACCTGAGTACTGAGTACTGAGTACCGACCCCCGAGAAGCAATGTCAAGATCGTAACGAAAAGTGCGCTAGAGGATCGACGCCGCCAGAAGCCTCGGTGAGGTCCTGCGTTTATAAGTTAGCGACCGCCAAAGCACAGACGCTACCAAGACAAATGGGGAATAAAATGCAAAACCTTGAAGAGGCCGAGAGACGTTCGGCGTGCGTCTTCTAAGTCGGAAAAAGCCAACTTCAGCTGACGACCGTTGACCGTCGGCAAATAAACATTTCGTTATCTAAAACTCGGTTGATGTGACGCCCTCCCAGCAAGCACTTGGCTTGTACTTGAGCCACCATACTTGCCCAAGCTATTAGAATTTCACGGACGTGACCGATTTGAGATATCGTTGTATATACCTTGAGTCCCACTCTATGAGAGCATTGCGATAGAGGTCGCGATGCAGGGGTGGCGAACAAACCTTGAGACCACATGTTTAAACGATACATATCCCACAAAGTCTCCGCGCTGGTGGCGGAAATCTACATTCATGCCGCTCGACGCTTTCTAAAATTCCCACATTGTGTAGGGAGTGACAGCGTTTGGACATGAGGAGCCGACATACGGAGACCACGATCAGCTGGAAAAAACTCCTTATCAGGAAGTTGATGGGGGAATAATCAATGTAGAACGCGACGCGAATTAACACGTGAAATCTGCCCACAAGACGAACCTCTCCACCGAGAACGGCTTACCACTATCAGCCGCTGAGCGCGGACAGGAGATGAAATGCCCTGTGATTATTGGATCCTAAGGAATGGCAAGAATGATGGTAGACGAGAAAATAATGGCACCACGCTCACCAAATTCAATTCAATCGCTCTCGTCCGGGTGTTGTGCTGACTCACGTGAGATGACAAACGCCTTGGTAATCCTCTCGCAATCAACTTCCACGCTTACATCGTCAGCTTGCTGAATTGCAAGGGTCGGTTACCGGTCTACTTCCATGCAAAGCGGGTACCTCCAACATGGGTTTACAATCATAAGTCAAACCAAAATTTCTGAGGACATGATTTGAGTCCACTTACAATGCCCTTCAAGAAATAACCTGTGGTGGGTCTTGTGCACGACGGGCCTGACCACGAGGTAGGAAGAGTACGCATCCTCGTGCAACGTGCACTGGATACAAACAATAATGATAGATAACAACGGAGAGAACGACCCCCTTTACGTCGCTTCTGGAGTTCCTGAATCTGTTGACAGTTCAACATGAGAAGGCAGGATCTGGTTTGCCAAACAAGTCGACGCTGTCACGGACATTGGCGCCCTTTCGGAGTCAGGGATTACCAACACGATGGCGTTCTTGCGTTCGGAGGAGCCCAATCAGCGAGACTAATAATAAAATGTTTGGGGTGCGCAGAAATCGGCGACTTACACCGTGTGCCCAAAAGCAGGACTGAGCCAAGATTCCCATGGCTCGATGGACGGAAGATCCGGACAATTGTGTCTAGGCTGTCGTCCCAAACTTGAGAAGAACCAGTTCGAATCGCATACAGGTTTCTCTCACGCGAAATCCGAGGTTGTTTTCTGGAGGAAAAGTACTCGTGTTCGATAGATGGAGCAATGGCCAGAGTATTCCCTCCGCCGCAGTTGGGCAACCGCCGAAACCCCGAAGAACGCGAGCTGAATGGTCTCACGCGACCAGGAGAGTGGTCCGCTAAATGGCAGCTGATGAGTCTGAGCAGCAGAGAAACCGAGTGAAATATGCCGAGGTTTTGAGAAGTAGATGTGATCAGCATACATGAAACGTCGCGGGCTACTACAGCGCCCAGAGGTCCCCGAATGTCCCAAAACGATTCCAGAACGCAACACACTGGGTCGAGCGGGAACTTGAAAAAGGGATCATTCTGATGTAAGCACGGCAAATGGCGTTTGGAAGGCTGGAGGGCTAAGTCACAGTAACGGCTGGGAGAGCGGTGGCAGGAATGGGGCAAGAGGGTTCTTGCATGGCTTGGCTATTTCAATGCGAGAAAGGCAATACGAAATATAATGATAGGGATTGATATCGTGGGACGATTATGAAGTAATCCTCTGAGTCTAGTATATGGAACTGGTTAGTGAAATCGCATGGTCGGTATCGAGGTGCTTCAGTTTGCTTGGAAGTCTCCAGAGTCGCAACTATGTACCACTCGAGAATCCTCGAATCGTTTATACAATGACGTGACGCATATGGTGAGCCTGACACATTGTAAATGAAATAAAATGAAAATGACCGTCCGGCGGCAAGTTTGTTGTTTGAAAATCGGCATTCTTCACGGCATGCGCCAGGCCAGAGGGTCGAGTACTTAGTCAGGAACATGCGAGATGGTCGAGGCGGTCAACTGTCAATGCATCTTGAGCTAACGTGGTTGCCGCGTGTCTGGACCTGTTGTCTTGATAGGAAGGACTTTCCTTTTATAAAAAGATGCCATAGATAGATTCAGATGACTCATGGGACAATTGGTGTGGATCCATGAAGTTCGTTCGAACGGAGGCCGAGGGCCCGACGACACCTTTTAACGTGCAAATAAATTTGAGTTGTCATGCGCCATAGCGGCTTCCACTCTACCCTCATTCAGGCATGTTGTCACATAGGCGCAAAGTTCAAATCTCTGAACCTGTTTATACAAAAAAAAAATCCTTGTCCTGCGGAGTTGGATTTAATAACGCTACAACTCTGTACAACTACATGGAAGTGCGGGTATCGGGAGGAAGTCGTATTATATTATACGCGTACTGTACCTCTCCTCAGGCTTCTTTTGTCTCTTCATTTTGTTCTAAATGTATTTCTCTCTTTCCTAATTGTTGTCCGCATTGAAACTCGTTGGAATGCAAAGATGGGCAAGAAATCTTGGGGATCGGGACCATAGCTTGAAACGAATCCTTGTCGTGAAAGGCCAGCATCTCAGTCATAAAGGTCATGAGCAATTGGAGGAAATTGAAGGGCCCCCTTCGTCACCCGCACTGGCCGAAGCACCACGGCTCTGCCGCAATACCAAACAGAATAAAGGAAGTCAAACGCCCAGATCATAAGCAATTTGCACGAAATCTTCCGCTTGGAACAGCGTCCAGTGCTCGGCGACGTGCTTCATTTTCAGCTTGCCCTCCCTGGCACGATGTGTCAGGCGTGTCGTTCATGATTCACAACATGCCAGCATGAGTGTCAATGCGCCACATACCTTTCGCGATTTAGCCAATCAGCACGCAGAACACCGTGTTCCCGCCAGCCTTCAAGGTTGGCCTGTACGTCCAATATGTGCTCGTGCTCTTCCACCTTGGGCTGCACCTGCGTGGCGTCCGTGTTCACTGTGGCACACAAAGAGTCCACGGAGCTACTGACAGCCTCGCTCGCACCGCACTGGACAGCAAGTACGGCAGATACACGTGGAAGCCCTTCGCTGACCTCGCGTTTGATTTGTCGAGGTGAATACTGTGCGAGCTTTTCAACGAGAGCCACACATACGGTGTCACCAAGACGATTAGGAACGAAAGGGAAGGTGATGTCCATGCGCGGCACCCTATCAGGCGTGATGACGACCATCTGACCTGTGGCATGCGTGAGAAATCCCTGAACGATGTGATATATGGAATGTGAACGTGCAGAGTGGAATAGACCATGCCACAAAGCACCTGACAAATTAAATAGACTAATTTGAACGGCACTTACGGCAGATAGGGCAGTCGACTGACTCGTGCCAGTTACCGCACCCCTTGTGAAGGCGGCTGAAGAACCACTTCAAGAGACACTGTGCGCAGAAGGAATGCCCACATCGACCAGCATTCAATGAGTATGGATGTGCGATGATCTCATAGCATCTGATGTACATAGTCAGTCAGATGTGGAAACAGCAGACGGACATAGCGTGATGAAGATGGATAGAAATAGACATTCACAATGGACAAGTGAAATATTCTTCCAGCTGCGTCAGCGTCGCCATCGCGTCTCGCTCGGCAAGACGAGTTGCAGCTGCATCGACCTCACTTTGCCGTCGCACAATCTCGTCCATCTTCTTGTTGCATTCAGCTTCTCGCCTCAAAAGAAGCTTTTCGCGGCGCATGAGCTCGGCCGGGGTGATTCTTCGAACGAACAAGGGTTTCTCCGGGGTCATGGACAGCAGCTTCTCAGAATTCATTGGGCAAGAGTCGTGCGAGGTCGCGGAAAGGGTGGTGTACTTTCTGTCTTCAGCATCCGGGATGTTGCCCAAGGATTCCTCTGACGCATAGACGAGCGGGACGCTGAGCTCGCGTTTGACGCTGGGTTCGCGCTTCACAGTAAAAGTGATACTTGACTCTAAGAAAAGGACGATAATGAAAGAGTCCACTGAGCTGAACAACCACATCGACGCACCGTTGGTCGATTCCGTCCTTTTCCTCTTGTTTAAACGAGAAGAGCGGCGTACGCTTGTGCTGGTACTTGTAGCATTGGAATGCGTCTTTTGCGGCGTCTTGATGGCTTTTGGCATTTCAGGGAACAACGAGAGGATCAAGGGCAGTGCGTCGACAAGCACTGGTGCACGAAGACTAAGAGACGGCGGGGAAAAACAAAAGAGAAGCAAAAGCGAAAGGCTCACGAAATACCCATAACCCACTTGCCTTTTTGGTGTCATCACCGGTTCCGGTCCGTAGAAACGCATGTCACGCCCTAAGCGATCACTAAATCATGATGCATTCAAACAAACGTCGATCCGATCGATTTAATAAATCGCTGTCGACAGCGATGTTGAACTGTCTGCCTTCGAATACGACAAGTCTATTTTTCCATCGAGACCATCGTTCGTACATGTCTGGTTCCCACTTTTCTGATCATGAAAAGTAACTATTTCCTTCAAACAAGCTGATTCATGAAGCATGATGGACGATCTGCTGGTATTTAAACTGACGCTGTGCCGATCCTTCGAGTCCCTTCCCTTGCAAGGAAGATGTCGAGGGGTAAATGTATAACGATTCATCAGCTCTTCTTTCTACGTCTCCCTGAGTTGAACTGTATACTGTCGACAAGACATCCGGCATTAGTCTCAAGAGCCTTCTGCGCGCGCTTGCTGTTCCACTGGCTCTGAAGTGAACTCACTGACTTTCACCCCCACTATTATCACCAAATTTTATATGAATCGCCCTTGCTTTGGTTCTTTCCAAAAATACAGCGCCGGGTGGTCGAGAACGATCCATGGCTGGCTTGGTTATGGGTGACTTGTGGGGCCAGCAGGTGCTGCATGACTCATTCTCATTGTTTCATCGGCACGACATGTGGCACGGTGCTTACGACGTATGTATCCGATCTGTGACATGTGGAACACATCGACAACACGAATTCACATGTGGTACATCTGTCCGTGCAATAAATCTGATGAGTCTGCCCTTCCTTCGTGTCATTTTTATTTGGTCGTTCGCCATTATCCTCCATCGTTCGACAACTGACATTGCTAGTCAACAGCATGCTTCTCAGGGCCTCATTCAAACTTCTATTTTTCATCGTCCTTGCCGCTTCTCAGATGTTTACTGCTCACGGTGATAGTCGAGATCTCGCGAGATCTCAACGAGCTGCGCTCGCCGACCCTGACACCAACGCGCATAGACTGAAAACAGGTTTTCCACTAAAACGCCCAACGCGTTTATACAATAACCAGCCTCATGGTAGGCCATGTCTGTCCGCCAACTGCGCTGATCTAATTGTCGCGAGTAGCCCGTGCCGTTGCCTCACCGTAACCCGATCCGCCATCAACTATGATCACGTCTCCCACGCGTGAAGTATCAGTCCACTCTCGGGACTTTTTGGCTCGAGCGTTCATGTCCCTTCACGTCCTCGTATTCGCTCGGACTCTTGACAAAAATTTCAACCTACCCACCGCCTCCCTCTTAGCATTGAGATATTTTGACCTCTCCAGATGTCACGCTAGGGGCTCTGCAGATACCTCGACACTTAGGACTTGTTTGTGGAGGCATCACATTCCCCTTTCGGCCTCAACAGGCCCAGTCCTTCCACCTTCGACAATACTTATGTGTCAGGCAATACTTCATTCATTTATAACACCATTGCATGTACTTTGCGCGCACAATCAGTTTACATTACTGATCATGTTTATCTTGTTGCTAGCACCAATATATAACCCCGACAAGCTAATTCTGAAGTCAGCATGTTGTATATTCAAGTCAGTTGGGAACATACACACCTTACGTATACACGTGCTTTGCTGTAACGTGAGATCCGTTCGCTTTCTTGAATATAACCGTTACATGATTCTTCGGATTCCCCCCTGGTTTGCTCTTATGTTCTCCCCCCCTGCTTGTGTCATAAACAATCCACCTACAACACAATATTGCTCGCCAATGCGTAATACTTGATAACACCTTGGACAGCCTCTCTTCCTTGTGCTGCTGTAGCCTGGGGCGACTTCGCCACAGTAGTCTCAATCCTCTGTTTCGTCTGCAGTCGGGATTATTTTAGCTAATGTCCATGGTGGTTCAAGTTTGTGGAGTTTGGGACTCGGAGACGTGGGGCGCCTATGATAGTCAATGAGCTGCTGCCCATTTTATGCGAGCATATTGTTTTAAAGGGTGCACGTACCGGCGTCTCGCAGCCGTCATCCCGGTCTAAACTAAATCGATGCAATGTAGGGACATTTGATCTGCATTTCACGCACGCACATGATACAGACCATCATCATCTGTATCTTGTAGATTAGGGTCACACAGTCCTGCTAGCAAGCACCAGCTGAGTGCAAGCGACTTCTGTAGGCACACTGCGTGAGGAGTTTGGATTCCACTAAAGCTTAGGCCGACATCCAGCCTCAGGCTCACAACTAATCCATGCGGAATCTTGGACTTCACGCTCGAGAGTTCAGCTTCAATCACCTTTCTGCCTTGAGTACAGAGGTCATGCGGTTCAATTTAGAAGCCGTTCGAATGGCTTTTGCATGTGCACCGTGTTATCAATTTTCAATGGAAGGTGACATCCTCTTTCCGCGGCTGTACAGGCGCGTCCTGCAGTCGGAACCATGTTTAGTTTCAATACGGTCGACGTCTGCAAAGTCGAGTCGACAAATTTATACCTTTTTCAGATTTCGCTGGAAATATTCAGGCATATATTTGAGCAAGTTGTCATTGAGATGGAATTCAGAATTGCTGTGCGTAAATATGATTGAATGCACGACCAGCCACCAGATCATGTACTTAGGAGTAGTACACTTATAATGGTGGTCGGTAACGTCACCACGTGATCGTGATTGGACGGGAAACTACTTGTTTTTACTAGTAAAACTTTTCTAACCCGAACCTGTTGCTTGTGTGAGGGTTTTGGTAGCAAGTCAATAACACAAACTGTCTCCAGCTTTAGCTTTCTCTCGGTTTGGGACGCTCTCCACACGAGTCCGTCACCTGAACCCATTCTTCACAATAAACCTACGCCACAGTGTTGCACATCTCAGCCGCGGTATGTCGTGCACCCCTTCCCACAGTAGCGACGGTGGAAGCTCCGCAGGATCAGTCAGTGGTTTTCCAGAGGAAGACCTCCGCGAAGGTGGACGAGGCAACCCTGGCTACTTTCCTGCAAGACTGGGTCAGTCCCTTTTGCAAGGTCGATATTGCATCGTACGAAAGCTGGGATGGGGCCAGTACTCGAGCGTCTGGCTGGCCAAAGATAGAACGTATAACTTCTTCTGCCTTCGGCAGACATGTAAGGTCACATTTCTCTTTCAAGGATCGACCAATTTGTCGCCCTCAAGATCTTGACGTGTGAAGCAACCACAGCATTATCTGGCTCTGAGCAGAAATCCGACGAAGTAAAACTTTTGGAAAAGATCGCGAACGCTCAACCATTGCATCGTGGTTTCCGATACAACCTCTTTTTTCATGAGTCTTTCGAGTTTATGGGTCCACACGGCGGTCATCGATGTCTTGTAACGGAGGTCCTTGGCTTCAGCTTGGATTATGTGCGCAAGATCAGGGACGATGGTGATTACCGCTTGTCTGTCAGTACGGCCAAACGAGTGATAAAGCAGATACTGTGTGGGCTTGAATATTTGCACGATGTCTGTGGCATCATTCACGCTGGTAATTCCTCTTTGCCTCAGTCTCATTCTTTTGTCATCCAAATGGTACTGAAAACAGATCTCAAACACGACAACATCCTCTTCCGTCCTCTCGATGTCTCCAGCGTCGTAGCTCACGAGTTGGTAGCCAACCCTTCTGTCTCGTACGATTGTGGCACCGAAGTTTCCCCTTCTATTGTACCGATTGTTTCTCAAGGTTTGCCTTTATCTGCGGTGCCTTCGATTCGGGAGGAACTTCTTGAGGCTGTGATCGCTGACGTGGGTCACTGTGAGGCTGCTTTTATTAGGCTCAGGACCATACAATCAAGAAACTGACGACCCTGCTTAGCGCATTGGCAAACCCATCATTTTCAAGAGCTTATTCAGCCTCGGGCTCTGCGTGCTCCGGAGGTTATTCTTGGTTACCCTTGGAATGCGTCTGCGGATATTTGGAATCTCGGCTGTCTTGTCAGTTTTTACGAACGGATTGCTTATACGTTTTTTGACCACTAATGTTTTCTCGTTGAATCCAGGCGACCGAGCTCCTGATCGGATTCTGGTTGTTTGAAGCCAACAGCGAAAAGGGATGGGAGATTGACGAGGATCACTTGGCCAGGGTGACGGAAGCGCTCGAGACAACTTTCGATCCATCGTTCTTGTCCAAATGCAAACACAAAGACATGTTTTTCAAAGCAGATGGTGAGCCAGATGGTGTCACATCTGTTGCGTCGCCTCGCTAAAAGCTTCTACGTGTTCAGGTTCCTTTGCGCACTTTACCTCCCATGAGGAACCCACGTGGCCACTACGGAAACTCCTGGAACAATTCTCGCATCTTGGAGAGGGCAGCGAGGATCTGCATGCAGCAGAACGGTTTTTGCGTCGGTGCTTACGGTTGGTCCCGGAGGAAAGGGCAACTGCTAAAGATTTGGTCGATGATCCATGGTTAGCGGACGTGGATTTGAGCAAGGCATAAGAATTGGAACCTCTTGACGGGCGTGTCCTTCCAGCAAGTAGCTTTTCCCCCTACTTTCGCTTCAGGTACCGTAAGTGCTTTCGAGGTTACAACTAACGCCTCTTAACCCTCGAGCCGACGGCTTCGTCACTCTATTCGAGTCCTCGAGCTCTATGCGAAGACTACTTCATTCGCCATACACCCTGATCCTGCTGTCTTAGATTATATGCTCAGTTAGTTCCATATACACGGTGATCCGTAGCTACTTGCTCTATGTCCTTGCTTCTCACCACCTCGTCTTTCGGTCACAATCCTTCTCTATCTCATCATCCCTAGAGCACTTCAATACTTTTCGTCTAAATAGCGTCCATTGTCTTCGTGTAACACTCCTCGTACTTGGTCCCCGTGTCATCAGCTGCTGGAAGGATATTCCTCTCCTAGCGCCGTGCAAAGTGATGTCCTTGCCATGTTTTAAGCATCTTCAAATTTTGATATACTTAGGTGAGCTCACGAGACATGCTGGCTAATGTTTTCCCTTCTTTCTTGGGGAGATAGACTACACAACTACTACAGCCATACCCTATGCGTACACCACAACTATATCAGCAGCAACCACAATTCAAAGCCTGCACGATATCGTGGATCCGTGCTGGCTGGAGATAAACTCATCAGAAAACAATCGGCAAAATGTCTAGGGCAAGCACAAGCCACAGAGACAAATGTGGAAAGAAAGAAAGCATGCACTCTTCTACAGATAAAAACACCGTTCCTTCAGACCGCGCATGCCTAGAATATCCTACAAGACGATGTCGTTTGTCATGTCAACACAACGCTTAAGCCTCAGAAAAAAAAGGAAAACGAACCCAGTCGACTGCAGTGATCCACAGCTCCGACACAGACTCCATTTTAGCCAGAACCGCGGCGCCTTTCCACTCTAGGATACGATGATCTACGTCTTTCGGAGGCGGGATCACCTGCACAGTCTCGCCACTGTTGTACTGCCTCGCGAGGGATTCCAGCCTAAAAAAGGAGTTTAAAAAAAGAATAAACGTAGAAGATGAATGGATAAATCAACATGTAGATCGGCGTGAGTGTTACAAAACCAATTAAAGTGCGAAAAAGACTACCTTGATTTGATTGCATTCGCCATGCCTGCGATGCGCGCAGACCCGCCGATGACAAGGACAGCCTGCAGGTACTTGTGGAGCTTCTCAGGTCCTGCTGTGCGAGCACTCTGGTAGATTGCGACGTCGAGCGGGAGCTTGCTGGCTTCGCGAGGTATATCGATGCGTGGCGGCTCGTCGTGCACACGAGGTACGGACGTGTGCTCGTCTGGGTGGTTCAAGTTGTCGTTGCTGAACCCATTAGGGCTATGAGATTGTCGCATCCGGGATTCTTCCCACGCTATTGGAAATGCGATGAACAAGTTGCAAGGGGGGATGCAGGGATGCGAGAGTGAATCAAGGACGCACATACCTTGGTGAGCGGCGAGAACAAGGTGCTCGGTGGAGTTGATCATGGCCCGTGTCGTGTAATCAGATTCGTGCTCCAGAATTTCCTCCGTCACGTCCTCGTGTAGACGAGAAGAAGGGAAGCTGGGGCGTTTCCGGTCGAACTCGATTAGGTCTGTTTCTTCAAACAGTGCCTATAACACAGGCACATACATGTAAAAATGCGTTCGCGATAGCAAAGAAGAGTGGACAACGCACCATGGGCGCTAATATCACTTCATCGTATACTCGTAGGCCATATTTCGCCGTGGGCCGCCCTGGTTGACGAACGATGAAGTCATAGAGGTTGAGCGCGACATCGCTCTCCGTCATTGTGCACATCTTCGCCTTCAGCTCGTCGAGCATCTTCCAGTCACAGGCTCTTGTGAGGTCCATGTCCCGGTATGGGAAGTCAATGCGTGACAAAAGTACATAGAGGAACTCGGTGATATCGTCACCACCCATGTTCAGTGACATCCTGGAGATGACGAAGTCAGGCGGACAGACAGCTGAGTGCGAAGAGGACGCGCCTAGATTCGTGGTTTACTAGACCGTCGTCGACGCATGTGATGGTCGTTTTGACGGCGCCCATGTCTACGATGCATGCACTGGAAACTCCGGCCCCGTACGTGGCAGCAAGCGCTTCCTGAACGAGTCGTGAGCTACGGACTATGACAAAGGATGGGTCGATGGAAACGCGCCTGCTGACAGCACAACTGCCGGAAACCCATGGTCACCAACAGTAGATGCACGAACTCCCGGACATATGTTCGGTCATACAAGTCGGGAACAAGAAGGACAACGCTATACGACTGAGCGCATGTCAGTGATGCAACAGAAATGAGATGGAGTTAGAGGCCACCACAGCATGCTGGGCTCTCACCTACACGATAATCTTTGGGAGGAACGCCAAGGTTCTGGGTTAGAACATCCTCCAGTAGAGCCTCGATGTCACTCAGTAACAGTTGGATGGACGGATAATCGGTCGTATTCAGGCTGGCGCCGCGTATCGGCCATCGAACAACGTATCCGAATTTCTCAGGTTCTGGCAAGGACAACGCCTGTGAAATGATCAGTTCAAAACCTAGTAAGGAGTCAATAGCAGTGACATACCTTCTCGCCTGTATATACCTCTTGTCCGGGATTGTGTATCCAGTGGATGCGAAAGGGATCATTACGCTCAGGGGTCAATTCTGGCCTGACTTGCTCATTGAAACTGCTCGTGATACTTTCGGCGTCCGGGTTTACTTGGAGATTGTAGAAGCGCATTCTGTCACGAAGTATCTTACGGCCCATACTAAGTTTACGGTCGAAAGGAGATCCATTTGGGTCGGCCGTTGGTCGAGAGATACCCTCTACGAATCTGGAAGAAGGCACGTCTCCACGATATTTTCGCGCAACGACGGCCGGGACTGTGATAGGCTTGATGTCTGACGCTCTTCCAATGCGAAAATAGCGAGATCCGGGATGGATGACTATTGTATTGTGGCCCTTCCTGCTGCAGTCCGTTAGTCCGGATAGCGACGGATTGGCGCCACTCACTTGGGTTCTGGTGGCGCGTAGAGGATAGGGTCCTTGCGAGCATTTCGAGACCATAACGTGTTGTGTTCTGACTTGAGATAAGACGACCCGTTCACTTTCACGTTGAGACTACCAGCAATGATGAGACGTCTTAAACAACTAAACACCGCGACATGCGATCAGAACAAACCTGAGCGGGACGTGAAATCCTGTATATCGCATTCCAGTTTCATCTCGTTTCGCGTTGGGTATTCCTCGCGGCATGGGCGGCGAGTTGAGTTGTCAAGTATAGCAGAATAACAGACCACAGCTTGTCAAAGTCGAAGGCACAATAGGATGACTCATCGCGTAGCTTTTTCAATCCGGAATCAGATGTCTTGATCCTAAAACGGAAGTGTTCTTTGGCTTGACGTGAGTCATTCAGCCAAAACGGAATCAATGTTATTTAGTTTTTGTCGGGTGTGGATGCGGAGGCATGCAAAGTTTCCTGTCCCAATTTCTGGAATGAATGATACCTTTAGAAGCAGCAGCATGCATAGTACTAAAACTAGCAGCAGTTGATTGAGAAGTTTGAGACCATCATGCGTTTGTGATGTCAGTCGGGTAGCAAATTGTGCACGGTAAAGCACTCGTGGTCCTAACTCTCATCTGCACCTCTTTCTCCTTTATCTTATTTCCCATTTTTCTCCACATTTATCTCGGTTGATTCAATTCCAAAGCTCTACCACTCTCCCGATGCCGCCCGTCGAAACGGAATATTATGATTTGGTACGGACACGGCTGTCACGAATGCATCTCCACTTAATTGGTCCATCTAGCTCGGAGTCTCTCCGGATGCGAACGAGTTAGAACTGAAGAAGGCATATCGCAAACAGGCGATCAAGGTTTGTGGTTCCCCAGTCCACCACGACTTGTGAATCTCACCCTTTTGCTTGGTCGATTTGTCGTCCAGTATCATCCCGACAAGAATCCATCGCCAGACGCAGAAGAAAGGTTCAAGGACATAAGGTGATCATCTTCCCAGTTCTCGATGCCGTAGTCTCATTGAAGCCCCTAGCAAAGCATACCAAGTCTTGTCAGATTCCGTAAGAGCGCCACTGTTTATGTCGAGTGCTCGCTAACATCTACCGTAGAATTTGCGTGCCGTTTACGACAAGCATGGGAAGTCTATGGTGCGTCGGTGTCGATATCCACACAGCTTGACCACTCATGCGGTCTACAGGAAGACAAGGAGGGCAACTTTACGATGGAGGATGCGGCCGGCTTCTTCGCAAATGTCTTTGGCGGAGAGCGCTTCGCAGACTACGTGCGTCTCACTTAGTTGTACTGTAATAAGCGACACTCATCATTCACAGGTCGGAGAAATCTCTATTATGAAGGAAATGACGACTGCGGCGTCAACGATGATGACGGAAGAGGAGAAGGCGGACCTCGAGAAGCAGATGAACGGCCAGGATCCGCATCCCGCCCCCGCGACCGGCGTGAAGCACACTCCTTCTGCAGAAGGTGCTGCGCACTTTGACTCACGGTCGGACGCCACGCGCACAGACCCATTGCTGGTCGCCGCGGCGGCCGAGTCATCATCCTCCTCGTCGATAAAGTCGAAGGAAAGGGAGCATACACCAAAGCCAAGCAAAACTAGACTCACCCTCGAGCAGCGGGAGGCACTGAAGCAGCAAGATCGCGAGCGGCATGAAGCGATGGAAAAGCGCATAGCGGCACTAGTACAGAAAATGAAAGAGCGCTTACGGCCTTATGTTGAGAGCACCACTCCTGAGGAAATTAAGGCCTGGGAGGATCGCATGCATCGCGAAGCTGAGGACCTAAAAATGGAGAGCTTTGGCATCGAACTTCTGCACGCTATTGGCAGCGTCTATATTATGAAGGCGACAAGTTTTGTAAAGAGCAAAAAATTCCTCGGCATGTGAGTGTGTTGAAAATAGCCCGAGTATCTAATCTTGACTGTCCGCAGTCCGGGTTTCTGGTCGAGATTAAAGGAGAAGGGAGCGCTTGCGAAGGACGTGTGGGGCGTTGTGGGCAGTGCGTGAGTCGGTTTTGCTCTTGATGTTGCCCGTGATCTCACTTGGAATGTAGCTTGTCTGTCCGCGACGCTATGTTGGAGATGGAGAAGCTGCAAGCTATTGGCGAGGTTCCTGATGAGGATTTGCAGGCTATGGAGAAAGACGTCACCGGGAAGCTCCTGCTAGCTAGCTGGCGCGGTGCCCGGATGGAAGTCGGTCAAGTCTTACGAGAGGTAAGCGGGTGTTTAACAGGAATGTGCTCCGCTCACGCACCGTTTCCGTGACAGGTTGTTGACCAAGTCCTGAAAGACCACGAAGCGACCGAGCAGGTTCTTCTGGGACGTGCTCGTGCGCTTATGATTCTTGGTTCCATCTTCAAGAATACACAGGCAGATGAGTCAGATCTAGAGCGTCGTGAGCTTGAAAGGTATTTTTTTCCTACAACTTGAGCCGCACCGATGGTGATCCTTACGTCCTGCTTGTAGGATGGTTGCGGAAGCCGCTCAGCCCAAGACCAAGCAACAAAAGCTTGCGGCAAGAGTACGCCGCGAAGAGCTCATGCGCCAGGCGCTGGCTAAACAACAGTTCCAACAAGAAAGCAAGGACACATTTCCGCCAACTGCCGCCACAACCGTGGAAACTGCAGCCGCTTCCGCTTGATCTCCTCCCACAGCCTAGCACTGAATAGCGTGCATGGACGTTTTGTCATGGTCCACGTCTCTGACCCCCCATTATGTGCCCCTTCTGTGGAATCATGCTTATCTGCTAAACCATTCCCATCTGCGAAAATTTCAACGAATGCGTTTTTTTTTGCTTCGATCTATGTGGTGCTTTCCCATTTTGTCTTTGAATTGTGTATCCTTAGTGTGCTTGTGCCTGATTCTTTTTTTGCGTGCGCGACAGGTTTTTTTTTTACAGCGTGCTTACAATATCTCCTTAGAATCTTTTCCACGAGACGCTTTTCTCCCCATTACATTCTAATTACATAAATTTTCTCGCTCGCTCGCTATCCAATCGATCCCTTAATGCACGCTTCCTCATCTCACGGATCTCTTTTTGTGCCAGTTACGTTGTCTGTCTCCCGTAAATAGCAGCCTCTCGTCTCGGCAAACTCTCGCTACACGCTACAGATATAATTATATGTTTTTTTGTTTAATGTTTAATGCTACGCAAGCGCAAGCCTGCTCACGAAAGGCTCTTGGTGCTCGAAGGTTGACGCTGGAGGTGTGTATCCAACTGAACATTTGACTAGCGAGAGTGAAATGGAACCGGGAATCGTGTACTCCTAGTAGGTGCGACACAGAGCGACCTTTAGATGCGTGGTACTTTAGGCGCGAGTACTTCGTATTCAATCGCGAGGAAATGAATGATCGACACTTGGCTAGAGATGGTTCCATGAGCATGTGTAAAGTTGTCATAGTGTTCGGAGACTGGGAAATATCAATTTCAGGCGGTAGAGTGCAGTGAGCGGCATGGAACGTGCTTGGGACAGGTCCGTGCTTAAGAAGATATGTACGATGTATGTTATCATCTGTGCCAGCCAAGACGACGCATCCCCGGCAGAACCTATTGTTGTAATAGATCAAATCAGGGATCTCTCAGACCACCACAATTTGGGGTTCCGGGAAGGTCGACGACCCTGCACAAATGACGATATGATTGTCCCGCCTCGCCTTCGAGCCTAAAGAAAACTCACCGAAGTCGAAGAAAACCGCCAGGCCCGACTCGCTTGCCTGCTCGATGGCCGTCGCGAGAGACGAAGGCAACTCGTCCTTGCGAACACCGAGGCGCAGAGTTGTAAAGCTAGACGCGCGACCTTTCTCACGACGGCAGACAACGAACCGTTGGAGGCTCTCATGCAACGGTTTTAGCAAGATGCCATCCGATGTAACGTCCATGGTCATAATTTCCAGAGATCGCAGGTTTGGCATGACGGTGAGTTGGTCGTCCGATGATTTCCGCGCCAGGAGGTCCATTACGTCCTTTGCGCTGCTGCTGGTCGTCGGCTCAAGATAAGTGAAATATAGGTTCTCCACGCTGGAGATGTCGTGGATCAAGGAGACAACGGAGTCACATCTGATGTGCCTATCGAACAGGAAACGAAGGTTGCGGATCGTGCACTTGGAACGCTCGAGGAAGACGCCGAGCGCCTTCTTCTCAGAATCCGGGAATACGTTTCTCGTCGTGACCGAGAGCGAGTGCAGCGCAGGGGCGGTCATGACATTGAGCAGGGTCGACACAGAGCCGTAAACGACGTCGACAATGAGCGTGTGGAGATTGCGCAGCATCCTGGGCACAAAAGTGAACGTCTGTACCATGCTAGACGCGATGATTGTGTCGAGGTTCAACAACCTGAGCATGCGCAGCGGGCACCGTTCCAGCACAGTAAGCCACATCGCGAGGTGCGCGTTGCGCAGTGTCAGGAGCTCGATCTGGCTCCATGGGAGGCCGAATGTGTTGAAATGGCCCCATCGCTGCACATCGAGATCCAGCGCTGTCAACTGCGGCGCCGATGTGACCAGCGGGCGTCCTACCTTGGTCGTCGGGAGGCTCGCAAAGCGATCATGTTGGTGACGATAATAGCGCACCTTCAGGGCGCTCAGCTGCGGGAAATTACAGTCAGCAATGAGGCTCCAATTCGAGAGAGAGATGATGACGCGGGCCGCGCCCCACCGCTCGGTGCAAGACCATAGGTGGGCAGAGTAGCCCAGTTCTGCAGCGTTAACCAAGAACGAGTCGATGTCGATGGCAACAGGCCGTGGGTGGGTGGCTGCTAGAAATCTGTCCGCGGTTTCCTGCTCGCAAGGACGAAGGAACTTAACCCAAGGATAAAGATTTGGCAGCGTTAAATATATACTGCGCCATAGGCTGCAGACGCGCGGAAGGACTAGGTGGGCAGGACCTCTTCCCAGCGGAGAAAAGTGTCTCTGGCCATAGAGTCCAACATAAAGAAATATCTCCTGCAAGATTTCCACTGGAATTTGGTTGATAGTGTACACCTGGTCCATTTCGGCACAATAAACTTCCTGCTGCCTCAGATAAAGGCCAAACGAAGGATTATAGTCTCAAAAGCTCCGAAGTGCACCGTGGTATGTGTCGTTCTGCTTTCTGAATATCCCAAAAGCTCGAGGTTAACATCATTCGGGGGAGACTCTTCAGGAAGCGAAATAAATGGATCCAAGTAGGGGTAGGCGACTATATATGGTTTATTGCGAACGAAGTGAGCAATCATCGGCTAAGGGGCGAGGTTCATGGTGACTCACAAATAAACAATGACAAGCAGTAAATATGAAAAGTGCCTTCAAACTTGTGTAAGTTTTAGACGATGCAAATTTGGACGGAAGACTCCAAATTTTTGTATGGTGAATAAGGAAGCCATTCTCTAGAGGATAGTGTTTCCCGTTTTCGGAACGGTGCATTCAATGTCGAGATACGTGTTGTGCCACTGTTGCTGAGAATTGAGCGCACTCATGTGTACTTTCGACACTGACCTTCCATTTTCTGATGTAAATCATGCCTGTGACGCCAGATCTTTACATGTAGAGGGCAAAACTTCTGGTTTCCAACCGCTTTACTGTGCAACTTTGCTGTCGCAGCCTGTCGGTCGCGAATTGGCCTATTCCGGAAGATCGAACCATCGGAGTCAATCAAGCGGGTCAAAACTTTTTGACAGAAAAATACAAAGGTCTTTGCTACTGCCCTGTTTACTATACCGACAAAATTGCTATGCTGCCTCATCGTACGTACCCACAACCGTGGCACTTAAACAGGAGCGTCAGGCCGACCACACACAGTGCCAGGGATATATTGTAGATCGGTTGGATTAAACTTGGATTACTCTCGAGCTAGAATGGGTCGTTTTGTGGGCTGAAATTTACAATTTCATTTAGATGACATAGCACATAGGTATCCTGTCAATAATAATACGAACCCACAGTCGAGTTTGCGCTTCGCGACCACGGATCGGAGTGAGCTCTTCCATGGGTCACCCATCCTTTATAATCACAGCGAGAGGGAGATGTAAACGGACTAGCAGCTACCCGGCCGTGCTCCGAACGGATCACTTGCATTTTTGAGTCAAGACACGCGCGCGAGCCAATCCTTTGTCTTCTTTGTCTCCCAGCCAATGAGAGCTCAATTATTATATAGACTCAGCATCGTCCACACGGGGTAATCACCTTTGTGAGTCATACAAATTATATCTCAAAAACTGCTTGCTCCACTAGTTCTTGGTTGTTGATGCCGGTGGGCCAGACATGGCTTGGTCCATATGCCGTGATGATCGATTTGATCCTAAGACGAAGAAAAGTGTGCCATTTCAAAATGATCTGGCAAGCAAAGTGATTCACTGCACAGTGCATAGAAAGAATTGGCTGATTGGGAATTCCATCTAGATAGGTATAACATATACAATGGCCGCCACTTGGATACATACAGGTTACAATTTTCCTTTGAATGCCACGTCTTCCAAAACGCCACCTTTGTGGCCGTCCTTCCCAGGCGGCCGCAAGCACTCGGAATTTGCTCATAACAGATCGCAGACAGGCCTATCGGCATCCACAAACGTCATCATGCTTTCTTCCACCGATCGAACTCCTCCTTGACCTACGTAAACGGTATGAATGTATGAATGTCCGCTCGACATCTCATTCCGCAGATGGAGAAGACATACTAACCTCACTGGCAAACTCCGAATCCTGCAAGAACTTGCAGCCCAGGACAGCGAGGACCTTCGAAATAGCGAGCATGGCGGCGTGTGCTTCCTCTGTAGCCGCAGCTTCTGCGAACTGAGGGCTGTGATTGCTTTTCTCAGCAGGTATCGCTAAAGTTATGGTGCAGTGATGAGCGAGATCGGAATAATACGTTTTAAGTACTCGGAGCTTACCAAATATAGGATGGAGCGCCGGGAGTTCTACAATTGAATGAAGAACACGCGGTCAATGTGCCGCGACAATTGAAAGATGGGGACGGTCCAAGTACCATGTGTCACATTTCCCTGAAAAAGAAAGATATGGTTAGTAGGTGCCCAAGAACAAGGACGGGCTCTCTTACGAAGTCTGTGGAGGCGGATGTATCCTCATGCGCCGCCGTAAGGCCGTAGCTCTCAGAGATTTCCGCAAAGGCTTCACCTAAATATATGCATTCGCGCGAGTCAGTGGGAAAAGAGCGTGAGGCCAACCAGCGATCGCGAAGCAGGTAATATCAGGAAACAAATCAGTTGAAAAGTGAATATCAGCGACCACAAACTGTACAGTCTGCGAGGGCGTACGCACCGAGCGTGTTATTCTGGTGCAGTTCATAATACCCAGTGCCGTACGTGATTTCCATTCTACAGCCGGTAGCGAGGGCACCCGATCTGCGCATGATCGGCGTTTAATGGCAGGCACAAAGAGGAAAAGATCAACAGAGTACGCGATTGGGTTTAACAAAGGTCAGAGAGAAGGGGAAAACAATAGGTTAGGAAAGAAGGAGTGAGGGTAAACGACCGTCATTAGACGGTACGCACTCGAGACAAGCCTTTACGCGCTCTGTGAACGCATCCATTTCGTCTTTTGTCGGTGCCCTGACATAGAACTGCATTTTGGCGTAGTCTGGAATCACTAGAAGAGAGAGGTATTATTAACAGCATAAGCGAGACGGGAGAAGCAAATGTGATTGGTTTTCGAAGGCAAGAGGGTCATGAGGAAAAATTTGAACAAAGCGAAATAGCCATTCCGAGAAAGGGATCGCGAGAAATGAAGACCGCGAACAAAGAGCGAGAGCGCATGACCGAAATGACTGTACAGGTTCCCTGCACCAATGTAGGGTGTGCCTGGACATTGTAGCGATCGCGGTGGTTTTACAATGACTGTACGCTCATGTAGGGCTTCCAGTCATAACTACTCACCGTTGGGAGACCAATCCCGGCCTGAAACAATGCCGTGAACTCGATGAGTGGGTTTCATCTGTTGCCTGAGAGCGGAGATTGCCGAGTACGCGATGAATGATGCATCGAGCGCATTGACACCTTCCCTAAACAGAGTGAAATTCAAGCCTGGGTGAGATATCCACTACACGTCAAAATCTAGAAATTCCTACCACGGCGCCTCTGCTGCGTGGGCACTTCAACGTAATTGTAATGAGCATCCAGTCACCTTTTGGAAATGTATATCAGTCCGGACTGCTGACCTCTGCCCGAAGTATTCAACATCAAGACTCTGCCTCGCTGTGCTGGAGCCGACATTAACGGCGCGCGCCGGACCTTGAGACGGATGACACATGATGACGGCATCCAGGTCTTTCATTCCGCCTCGCTCGAGGAGGATGATCTTGCCCCCTCCGCCCTCTTCAGCTGGGGGACTGATCAATTGAAAACAAAATAATTAGCAAATGCAAGTACTTACCGGGCGTGCCTATGACGACGACCTTTCCAGGTATATCGTGCGTTATAAGCGCTGCCTTGATTGCGACGGCAACACCGACGCCACTTGCGGCGATGAGATTGTGTCCACATGAGTGCCCATTGGGTAATGCGTCCATCTCTGCGTTGATGCCAATGACACGGCCGCCCGTTCCATGAGTGAACTCAGCACGAAATGCGGTTTGAAGACCGAGATAGTGCTTCGTAATCTTAAAGTCATACTTAGAGAGAAATTTAGTGAGCGTGTCATGCGCAAAGCTAGAGGGAAAGAAAGGTTATTCAGATAAGTTCCCCCGTTGCTGAAAAAAATGTACTTCTCATGGAATCCAAGTTCTGGATGAGCTTAAAACCACGCTTAGCAACGTCCTGTAAGGATTTTCGACCGGCTTACAATGTATTTGCAGACTGACACATCGCAGTTCGCGATCAATGTTGTCCAAGACATGATCAACGGTTGACGCGACGTCAGAGACCTTGTCCACTTGCGGGGTGTACGGGGGAAGAGCTTCGCTGCTCAGCCAGAACTGGTTTTCGTCTCCAAACGAAAAGTCGCTTGGAAAGTAGGGGCAGCTCTTGAAGTCATTCTATGGATAGCGAGAATTGTGAATTTTGTCTCTGCAACAAATTGCGCGCCAGACACACCTGGCGCTTTGCGTCGGATGAGTAAGTCTCTTGCACGACAGTCGCAGGCAAAACAGGTCCATGCGCCGGCCGGCGACCAAGCAGACGGAATGGGCGGAAGAGTCCGGTGATGCAACCTGGTTGGAAGTTGGAGGACATGGTGGTCTGGAGACAGAACGCGAATAGTGACCGGGCTACAGTTGAAAGCACGAAATGAACGAAATACTTCAGGCTAATGGCGGTGTACCGTCCCGAACGTATGTCCAGACACAGTCCACAATCCGACAACCACGGAGATAACGCTTCGCCGCGGTAATGAGCGTACTGTCAGCGCTCACGCGCACGATTCAATCCCACCAGAATGTCTATTTTTTGACCAGAGCGAGACGAAGACCAGTAAAAAATTTCATAATTACGACGGGAGACGCGTCGACGTTCTTAAATTCTGGAGTCAGTCACCTGGTGAGCACAACATTCGTAGTTCACTGAAGGAGGGTTCACATAATTTCATGTTCCAAGGTATTGGGAAAAATGCGGCGAAGTAGATGGTACTCTTTGACACTTCGACATGAATATACTCAATTGAATATACTCAATTAGCCGGGGCGACCCGTCGTGACTACCGCCTGTGACAATAATCAAAGAAACTTGTTCAATAGCTACGGCCTGCCAAGATAAGAACGTTGGAAAACGGAAAAACCAGAAATTTATCTTGGATCCGGAAGGGCAAATTTCCAGTCTAGAAGCCATTTGCGAGACTCGCTATCATTGTAGCGACAGTCGAACCCTCGCTTCAGGAAGGAGTGTCCGAAAGTGGCATGCTACGCGATGAGTCATGCAGCAAAGAAGTTCGGACCTCGGCGGAACCATCGCAGAACCACAGCCTAGTACCTGGGTTATCCATATACGCATGTACTTCACGGCTACCGCACCATTGAGTCAATGAATACATTTGACATCTATGCATTTTAGTTGACATAACCGGTCGTTGCTTACTATCAATGGATTGGCAAAATCAGACACACTTTATTATCGGAGGAAACATGCGGCGATAAAAAGGACAGTGACACAACTCTTGATACAGAGTACGACATTAAATGAGGGCAAGCGCCTAGCATAGACATAATCCTTCAGTGTCCGAGCAAAAACCATAGTCCGAGAGCATAACAGTCGCCTTCCAGAGGGACAGTTTAAGAATTAGGAAAAAAAAGAAAGAGCGTCGGACGTGCAACAGACGTCAACTAAACCCGCGGCTTCAGAGTCTTGATGAACTTGTGAGTCAAGAGATTCTCAGCCATCACCTCGTTCTCAGCACATAAAACATGCGCATCACACTTGCCATACTCTGTGTCGCACTCGCGACCACAGACGGAATCCACCCACATACGGGTACGCACATAGAACAGACGGGCTTCGCTGGTAGCGAAGAGATATGCGGGGACCTGAATCTGGACCGCCTTAACCCAGCCGCGTTCCTTCTCCCAGCCCTGGCGCATCGGGTCAAGCACCGTTTCCCGCTCTTCGTCAATGAGGAAGCGCACGGAATCCAACGTGCGGACCCATTCGCCGTCTACTGCAATGCCCTGGCGAGGGCGCGTATCGTGGAGTTTCGTTCCTGTCGGCTGAATGGTTGTGGAGGCAGAATAGCCGCAGGATGTGCGCCCGGGAGAGAGGGTGTGAACATCGATACTTATCGCACGTACGTTGGGCGGAGCGAGAGCTTGGTTTTCCCATCGGACTGCATCCTTTGGAGTCACATGCATTCCAATGTAGCACACGATAACGTCGCTGTACGAGACAAAGTTTCAGCCAACGACAATAAAGGTGAAGAAAACACAAAAGGCAGTCAGGAGCTTGGGAAAAAGAAAGCAAGACGGAATAGGCGAGAAATAAGGAAATGAGAAAAATATGGAGGTAGAGGCTCACTCATTAGGGACGTCCCACGCGTTGAAGCAGCGCTGATTATCGAAATAGACGATCTGGAGATCGAGTTCAGGAGCGTGCAGTAAGGCACAACCACGGTGATCGAGCTTCAGGTTGCTGGTGTCTACGATTGGTTCATGAATTGGCAGCCAGTCGACGGGGCCAGCACTGAACGGATATTCCAGATGGAACTCCTCTATTTCGTAGAAGAATTCGGGAATGTCATCGAAGCGAGGTATAGCCTTGCGGGAATACTTGCGGCTCACGCGTTCAAACGCCTTGGTACGTACTGGGATGGGCAAGCGTGAGAACATCTGCCGGACCTCAGCCCGCGCTTGCTTGTGGAGTGATGCTGAGACAACGTCGTCGTCCATCGAAGGGAACGCCACATGGCGCCCCTCCCGCTCATTAGGCTGAGGCCGAATTATGCGACCCCTGCGCGAAGGAGGGCGTTCCGCAGATGCGCGAATGGTGGCAACGGACGCGTTCGAGGTTGTGCGCTGACGTATACGGCGCGTGTCCAGTCCCACATCCGTATTCTCGGCATCGATGCGGCTGCGCTTTTTGGCCTTGTTTTTCTTAGACTTGACGGAGTCCTTTGTCTCCACAGCGCGGAGGGTAGCCGTCGAAGACATGCGACGGAGGCGGGCGTACCCATTCGAAGTGTTAAGCGCACAATCAAGGGAGCTTGTGTACGTAGCAGCAGCGGAAGGCTCAGCGGATACGTCCACCTCGGAGACGCTGGTCATGGTGGTCTGTGGCTGGCATGTAGAAAGGAGTCTCGGACGAGTCCGCGGGACCTCAGCGTCAGTGTGCACGGAGGAAGAGGTACGCTTGCGTGTAGAACGAGATTCATTGCGTGTACCAGAAGCGAGAGCAGTGTGCTCAGACTCGAGAACCTGAGGGTTGGAACGTCGTAGACCTCGAAGAGATTTGCGGCTGGCCCTCCGCTCAGCAGAGGCCTCCGAAGGAAACAAGATATCGTAGAGACGAGGCATAATGTTGGAAAGTTCAAGTAGAATCAGAAAACGTTAGAAGGAGTCGTAGATGTTTATGTATTTCAACGACTACCGCGCTCGTTGAACGAATGACGGTAGCGTAGTAAGAAAGGGAGGCTTGTCTGCGTCGGCAACGCTCAGAAAGGCCAAATCGATGTCGACGGCGTGCACGGTCAACGTGCTCGTGAAGGTCGTTACAGAGTAGGGATTCAATCAAAGGGTGGTCCCTCGGTTATATATGCTACTAACACAGCACTGCCACCGAGATGATCAGGCCGGTCAAAGAAGCAAGTTCTTGGCTGGACTGGCGGTCCACCAGCCGACCCACAAAGATAACGATCGAGAGGGATCGATAAGCGCTTTGTTGTCCGGTTATGGAAAGCTGTCGGTACGGCCGCTAGTTGAAACCACGAACCTCACCTGTTCCAGCAAGCTTGAGAAATGAGTCCAGCAGGGAGAGGGCATCTTGAATCGGATTGATTGGCCTTGAGCTAGAAGGCGAATCTAAGAAAGCTATCAGAGCCGTATATTTTTTCGTACGCACCGCCCCATGCGCCGCAGGCAATTGAACCTAGGAGGTCCCAGCAGTTGGAAGCATGGCCCTAGCAATCGGAGTACTGTAACTTCTTGTCCCTAGATCAATATTTCAATCCTTCTGCACTATGAATCGTTGTCTAACCTTATGTATGCTTCTCGAGACGGTTCAAGTTGTTGGAAGCGGGTCTTCCGCGAACCTGCCATAATTCAAAGTGCTTTGAATGTGACCAGCTGAGATGTAAAGTACCATTAACGATACTACTGAGAAAGAACAACGCCATAAAAGTATAACTCACGCCGCCGGAACAATAGAATCTAGATGTGCTCGAGCTCCTAGATATCCAGTGCGAACATCGATTGTCTAGTACTCGTGAAACTTGGCTCTCGAATATGCAACAACTTCTGCAGATGTAACTGGGACATAGAAGGACAGCGCATACAAAAGCCTCAAGAGTATGCGTGTGCCGACTTGAAGGATGTCCCGTGGGCTTGATGCAAGATAAGTATTTCCACTGGCGACTACAGCACCCAACACCGGGCCGCCACACAGAAACAATAGAAGCAAGGCTGAGTTTCTTTGAAGGGAGACAGGATTGGATTAATGTGAGGTCAAGAAATACCTATCCATATCTAAAACAGGAAATAGCGTGACGTTCGTTGGTTTTTACGATTCGCAACGCCTGGGAAGTGAGTGGACTTGCCAATAAACTTCAGAAAACTTCGGGTAACCACGGACGATGGGCATACACATCATCTTGAGTCATCATCTAACTTCCTAGTTAAGCATTTTTCCTTTTAGAGCCTTACTTCTGAAACACCATATCTCTTATTTGTTTGCAGATACAAATGTTTGATAAATATTATGACGTCGTGTGCAATGAAAAGCAGGCGTCACAAGCGAATCGGCGATGTTACTGTCAACTAAGTACACCGTGTTCGTCAACGTGAACGTCGCCGTCGTCGGCGTGGTCTTTGCTACGGAAGGATCTTCCCTGTACCTAGTCGTCCTGTGTTAGCACTGCCTGCACCCAGATTTCACATTTATACGACGGACACTGTCCTCCAACATGTCGAGCGAACTCAGCTTGGCGCACAAAGATAAAATATATCACATCGTGGTCAATCGCACAAAATTCTCGAGAAAAAGAACACCTCACTTCACAGGTTGACAGACTACAGACGCCCGCAATGCGGCCAAGCGGCCAAGCGAGGCGGACGATCGCCGTTTTACACATGTCAAACACTCTCCGCAAGGGCTATTCCATATTTCTGACAAAAGAGAATAATATACGTACTTGAATAACAATTTTAAAAATCTGTAGAAGCAAGACCTCTTCACGGTTAATTATTGAATCAAGTCCGAGTTATTCCCTGCAAAATATTCGTGGTTGTCGGCGTTCTGGAGGAGATCAGGATAAATCCTTCATATCCAAAGCCTATGAGCTTACCCAGATGGCCGGAGAGGGCGTGGAAGGGCAAAGGCTTTAGCTGCGGTTTAATTGTAGAGGTCTATTGTGTAGGGCAATGGTATGAGGACGTCGGTGCGACAGAAAACATCAATTACAGTCTATTAACAGGTCGGTCGTGTAAACGGTCGCGCCAGGGGTCGTGAAACTATATGCGTCGTTCACTGTGCGATGAACCACGTCAAGATTTTCTGCAGGCATTCTTGCAAGAGAGAGTCAGCAATAAAAGACTCGCGGTCGTGCTCGATGGCGGTCGACGTGCATACCCAAGAGGGTTTGTGGTGGCAACTGTTTGCGACGGCCTTCTCGGCTCCTCATTCGAGCTTGATGCCCATGAAAGCGGGAGAGTTGTCAGAATCGGTAGTAACACGGAACCAGCTGGTGGGCACGTTCGAGAGGGCGGAACTTGGGTACGCCAGGAACTTGAGCACCGTACTTAGACACTGCCCGCCATTAAGCAAGATATATTCAGTTTGAGATGAACACTTCGAAAACGCGCGACTCACCGCTGGCGGTCATACGCAGGCTTTCCGTTGCCTCGACAGGGGAGGCCCGAAATAGTGAGTGGAGTCCGAGATGAGGTAGGATAGAGAACACAGTGGAAGCCGAGGGAAGCCGTAGCTGGTACGTCAGAACGGCTTCGGACAAATGGAAAGAGGCGCAGGAAAACTCTGTGGGTACATAGGTCATCTGAAGCGAATGACAAGTATGTAGTGAACAGGTGGCATCGTTCGAGATATGTAAAACCCGCGAACGTTGCGGTTGTGTGGCTAAAAAACGTCTTCCATTGTCCTTGACTTACTTATTAGAATGATTGAAGCACGACCGAGCCGCGGCACAGTAGATGCGCGGAGAAACCGCCGCTAAGTATGGCAAAGTTCCGCTGAAGAACAGGGAGTGAAGTACGTGACCTAAGCCGGTGCGGAGACACGGGGACATGGGGACACGGGACAGCACACAGTGCGACAGCTCTATTGAATCAATTGGAGTAGACTCGTGCTTAGTAGGGTGGAGCATAAATGGTGTCATGGTACTCATCTGGCGACACCATATGCAGTAGTAATGCTCAGCTCTTATCGACAGCTTGATCATTGCTGTCTGCGGCAATGGAACATCCACGGTAAAATCCAGGAAGCACTACTCGGTGCTCAGGAGTACGCACAACAGACCCGCAGCCGGCTGATCCAGTGAGGACGAGTATACGTAGAATTGGTGGACACGATTTCCACGGTCGACCATGGGATGTCGCACGAAACCAACTGCACAATTCAAGCAAACCCATCACGTACTTGCTTTGAAACAAGCGATCGTGGCTGGTGCGTAGCTCGATTCTACAGCATTGTCACTCGCGTGTTATCTTGAACCCTACCCCGTGCATCGCCTGTGATGCTCGGCGTTCCCACCGCTGGCGGGTGCGTATGGTACAAAGTTCAAACGAGTTGATACCGTCGGTCTCATGGCTGAGGACCGAGATTTCATGATAATCATTTAGATTTTGAGTCGCCCTCTGATGGCGCCGATAAGTCTACCACCATCGAGGTGTCCTGCGAAAATATTTGTCGCACGTGGTACGCATTCGAAAGAGAAAGTAGGGGAGCAGCTAGGCCAGACCCGGGCAACCTGTCCACCTGTGAAAAATCAGCTGTGAAAAATAAAACACACATGCTCGTTGTACTACGACTACGTTTGAGATCAGCGAGCGCCACTGTTGCGGGGGCTGCTAGATCCCACCTCGAGCTACGAAACCAATGGGGTCTGAAAGGGTCAGAGTTGAACGTTGAAGTATCATTGCGTTGCATGGCAACGTCTCAACGGATGTAGACATTGAAACGCAGTCCGTGTGGAAAATGCTTTCGTGATAAATTGACCAGTGTTACAAACTCAGAATTTTCGATGGCACCTGAGATGGAAGACGTACCGCGCGTTTGCACCTGATGGCGTGCTATCGAGGCCATGCATGCAGATGGCGGATTCCCGGAGAATAAAATTGGGCGGTGGAACGATACAAAGTACGTGGCATCGTACGTAGTCCATCAAGATATCGTCAATGAAGACTATCAGCGGTAAGTACTTGTCAGCATCCTGATGAATTCAACTCAAGCACCAGAAGGCAAAGATCCAGAGAAGCAGTGAATCCAATGAAAAAGAGACAATAGAGAGACAGGACAAAAGAGACAATAAAGAGATCAGACCAACTAAGGTCATAGGACGGTCAGAATGTTTCGAATGCCTTCGTGCTGTCCACTAGAATAAGTTAGATGCACGTCGACTTCGTACTCTCAGCGGACGTCGGACGACATCAATTATGATGAAAGACAGAACAATACAGTACCAATCGAGCGAGCCAACACCGTGGGATCCCACACTGGCGCGTTACCACATGCCCGTTGACTCTAATTTGCGTATTGGAAGATCGCCGATGGACGCTCGACAGTCCATATGAGAGATTTGGTGTCGTCCAAAAACCAGAGAAAAGAGTCCAAACGGCTGACACTACTGCGCGCGAGAGTACGAAGGAGAGTTACGGAATTATGAGAGAAGCTCTTGGCCGAGATCAGTTCTCGGCTGTCGGGGACAGATTGGGGAACTGATGACCTCGAGCAGCGGAAGTGCATATGCAAACTCAAAAAAATTTTTTTTTTGCTGCACCATTTCAGGGGAGTCTAGCGCCGTCGACTTGACACGAACGAGCAGATACGAGTTGGATCCAACGCTTGTTCCTTCCTGCCAACAACAGCAACGTCCCATCAAGCCATCGATCCGGCGAATTGGAAGCGGTTGATGTCCTTGAACTGGCCCTCGACCAGCAAGTTTAGTCAGTCAACGGCGACGTACCCGTCCACGCCACCTGCAAGCGACTCTAACGCGTTCACCAACCCCGAGGCAGCCTTTCTGTCGCCGCGCCGTGCTCCTCGTCCTCCCGCAAGCCCCGATCCTGTAGCTTCTCCGGCAAAACGCCCAATCCTTGGACGAGTCTTGTTTGACTATCAGCAGCCGCGTTGGCAGGCTCGCGGCCAGAAGGTAGAAGAAGAGGCAAAACGCCGCGAATATCAGCTAGAGAAACGCCAGAACACCGAGAATTTTCAGAGCCAGTGGCTGCACCGGACTGACTATCAGCCAGCGAAGCCCACGTCTAATTCCCAATACGCCCCTTCGCCAACGCAAAAGCCAACGCACCTGTCGCCGCGCGCGCCCTCCCCTCCGTTGTCGTCTGCGTCGTCGCGTAGATCGTTCCGCATAGGCTTCTCCAGGCGGCGTAGCCCATCCATCCTTACTGGTGAGTCGATTGATCGAATAAAGCGGACGAGGCCTTGGACGTTGATGCATTGGCTGCGACAGCGGATTCCTCGTCCGTGCGCGACGAGCAGCCCATCTCCATCCGAGTCCCCGCTCACGCATTTTCTCCAACCATGAACCCGCGCACACACGTCCCATTACCCGTTGTATCATCCGCTAGTAGCGATGCTGACGACGCTGACGAGTGTCCTGTCTGCCTCGAACCGCTATCGTTTTCCTTCAGACTACCCGGAGAAAAGCCCCACATCGTTCCTGAGTGCGGTCATGCCCTCCACGAAGCTTGCTTTGCCGCCGTGTATGGCCCACCACCTTCATCGCGCGACGGCGGCCCACGCAAGACCGGCCTCGGCGTTTGCGGTGTCTGTCGACGTCCGATGAAGATTGGCGACGGCGACACGTCCGGAAAGAGCAACAAACTTGCTAGTCTTACTGGCATGAAAGAAGCCGCCGCCGATATAGCGCAAGTGCCAACACAGGGCCCTGCAGAAGATGACCACCTCGACCACGCGCAGAGCGTGCGCAGTGGGGGTGGATCGGGCAGCGCCTATGTTGTTGCGCCCAGTATTCAGGTTCGCCCTGAGTTCGCGAGCCTTACGCGTAACGCGGATGCCTCTCAGGCACTCACGTGCATCGTTGTTGTTGAGCTGCCTGCCAAGCGTCCAGCCGCAGCTGTCCCCGGGCCAGTAGTGTCAGAGACGTACGCATCGGGATATGCGCCCAACACCTATGCGAACCCAAATAACGGTACAACGTATATGTCTCCTCGTGCCAGTCCTCGACCTTTTCCGCCTTCTCAGGCACAAAATGGCGGGCCGTCTCCTCGCAGTGGCACGCCGCTGGTCTCGCCAAATGCCGGTGCACATTCGCAACAACTGAGTGAGGATAACACCGGCATTATCCACGACAATGCAGGTCGGTCGTTCGACTTATCGTTTTTGAATCCGTGCTCACGGTTTATACCATGTAGACACGCCGTTCAGTGCAATCACAGCAGACCTCCGTGCCCGCATCGCGGACTGGAAAGGCCATCCACTCTCAGACTTGGGTGCGCTACAGATGTACGACCTCCTCACTGTCAGGAGAGATGCCATTGTCCGCGAGTTTTATGTGAGTGCGCGTCCACTACCTCACACCTTTTACCTTGGTTCTACTAAGTTATATCCTTACCTGCTGAGTCTATGTCTACCGACGCAATCTATTGCTCGTCCTAACTTTACATCCTTTGTACGCAGGTTTACCTCTTCAAAGAAGCACTTATTTGCGTCGTCGAGGAGAAAAAACGCTCTCTTGGCCGTCTTCTCGGCGAATCTGCACCTGTAAGTTTGGTGCTTCCTTGGTGAGGCTCCATGTGTTACTGACTATCACCTTTTTCATTGGGTACCATTGACGTCTGCCGGTCGCTTATCTGTTGCGTAAATGATGCGTGTGCCGTGTGTCCCACTTTTATAGGCTGGAGCGGGCGGACAAACTGGCAAGGGTATATTACGACTGAAGGGTCGTATTTATGTTCGACATATTCGGGTGTGTGTCCAATTCAGGCTCAGTGACTGCAACCTTTAGGTTGGTGAAATTGGGTTTTGCTAATGCTCCAATAGCAAGTCACCGCGACATCCGCGGCGGGAGAGATGAGCTTGACTATTGATATGGAAGACGAACTGGCGAGTTTCATCCTGATTTTCAAGGAACGAGGTCCGTCCTCTTTCTATTTTGTATGAGAAGGATCCTCTGATCTGTGAGCAGGCACACTGGAAGCATGGAAGTCCCGCATCGAGGCCCTTGTCGCCATGTTCCAGCGCATGAATGGCATTGCCCAGCCACAGCCTGTTCAGGAGCCACCGCTCAGCATGGAAGAGTTCGGTGGGAGCGCTAAGGCCATGCGTATGCTGAGTGGCGCCACAGGTATGTTGCAGTCACGTGAGTTCCATTTTTTATTGCTCAGTTCCGATCATGTGACTAGCCGCATCACGCGGTTCCGCGCAAACCCGCGGATCGACGCAGACAGCTTCGACAATGAGCTCAATGGCTGACTCTTTGCTCCACTCTACAAGTCGCTCTAGCAGCACGAGCCAAGGCTCTTTTGGTCGCGATAAGAGCTATGATCAGGGTGCGTTATTTGTAGTTTCGATCAGGTGCTTTACTAGAATGGTATTCAGGCTCGATGCGCGGTGGACACCAACAGAAGCTCTCTCCATTAGGCGAAGCCGATGAGTACGTCGCTTTTGGCTTCACTTTGTGATCGATACTCAGAGTTGTTGCACAGGTACCATTACTCGCCTGACTCGTCCAGTAAGCTCTATTCCAGTGACTCGCGCGCGCGCGACTTAAAGAAGTAATATGTAGATCGCACGGGATACGAAAACGATCACAATGCTTATGCAGACCGCGAGCGAAACGCATACAATGGTGGATTCGGTGATCGCAACGGCTACGGCGACCAGGGTGGATATGGCGATCGTCGTGCATATGGAGAACGTTCTCGATACCCAGACCGCGATGACACTCGGAATCCTTATGGCTCCGGTAGCTTCGACGTAGCTAGCATGGCAAGCACCATCGGAAACGCCCCCAGTCCGACAGGTACGTCATTCACCCCTCGTCTATTCGCCTGTTTACGAGTTGTGATACGTGCTCTTCCAGGCCTCGTGACCCCATATACTTCAAATGGACCGTCAAACGCTTTGACGCCTCTACCTCATCCCCCATTGGATCTGATCCTTGTCATCAGTGTTCCGCCGCCAGGCGCACCAGCGTCAACGGCTACCCTGAAGGTCAGGGTGATTCGCAGCACGCTGGAATTCTTGCTCGCGTCGCTGACGGCGCGTGACCGTGTGTCTCTGGTGACCTTCGAGGTTGGTGCCGGAGGGCGTGTGCGCAAGACCCCGTTCTTGAGTCCCGGGCGTCCTGCTAGTCGTCGTCGTCTCGATCAGTTTATCGATGGCGTGGCATTTGGTCGGGAGGGCGGTCCGCGCGATGATGACGAGTTTTTGATTCGTGGGAACAAGGACGAGAAAACAGACGTGGTTACCGCCGTGAATCATGGTATGTGTTGAGTGTCGCCTGTCTCGAATCTAATTGTGGTTAATGAGGTCCCATTCTTCAGGTCTGGACGTTGTGCTGCAACGCAAAACTCGCAATCCTGTGGGCGGGATGATCCTTGTATCGGACGCCGCCGATTCTACGCGCCGTGCACAGATGGATCTTGTCCTCGCACGCGCCGAAGCAGCTAATGTGCCAATACACAGTTTTGGTGAGAGGAATTTGCATGCATGCAAATTAACAATTCGTGATTATTGTCTATTTCGTAGGCTATGGTCGGTCGCACGATCCAGCATCGCTGTGGCTGATGTCTAATCACACATCTGGGACGTACACCTTTGTGTCTGACTGGTACGACTTGCGGGAGTGCGTTGCCGGCTGTGTAGGTGGCATGATGAGTATTGGTCTACTGTCGATGAAGTTGCATATGCGTGTCGTTGACGGTCAACGCTTCCGCATCCGCAAGGTATCAGGGGGACCGACAAGCATCCTTGCTAGCGATGGCTTGCATGTCGACGTGGACATTGGCGAGCTGAGGTACGGCGAGCGCAAGGAGATGCTTGTTGAAATGGAGCTCGACAATGCGGACGTCCAGGCGCGCCGAGCGGCTATCGCACGTGCGGCTTCGCAACAGCAGTCTAATCGTAACGTCCCTGCGAATGCAACAGATCAATTCGTAGCCTCTCTTGGGCTCGATGCCCTCGACATCAGCGACACGCCGGACTTCGCGGATGGAATGATGGACCGCATGATTGACGAGGTACCGGTTGTTGAGGTGGATGGCAGTTTCTTTGATCCTGCTTCGAGCAAACACATAACACGCCTCTCTCATCCCGTTCTCCTGACTATAACACTTCTTCCCCCTCCTACACCTGATCCATATGCACCAGGCGATGAACAGTACGGTCGTGCCGCAGCGCTGCAGAACCAGCCTGGGGCATCCGATCCTGTGATTGTGAGGAGGCGAATGGAGCTTCTTGCGAGTGATATGATCACACGCGCGCTCGTACTCGTCAGTCGTCGTAATTTCGCGCAGGCGCAGAAGATCATGGGTGAAACGAAACGAATCCTGCATACGGTGAAATTCTGTTCTGCTTGCTTTCCATGTTTCCGCGCGACGCTCATGTTCTACCGCAGGTGTTGCAAACCATTTCGCGTTCACTAACCCCGCCTAACGCGCAAGGACCAGCAATCCGCAATCGGAAGGAGTTGCTGACGCTTGCGGCTGTACGGACGATGCAGGCTATTCTACAGGATCTTCAGCTTTTGAGCGAGGCACTTGAGGAGAACGTGGAGCTCTTCGCACACGATCAACGCAATTTTGGTGCCCAACAGGCCATGATATTGCGCGATCAGAAGAGTTGGAGTGGGCGTTCTGCAACAGAGAGACTTTTCTGGACGACAGACAACTCGATTGAACTGGTAGCACGGAGTACGGATTGGGTCGCTAACGAGTGAAAATGCTATATGTAAGTCTTGAATGGCATCGATGACAGCGCCAATAATATTCACAGAGACCCGATTGTAGAATGTTATTGCTTGCCTCCATCCGTGCGATTTGTGCCGACTCGTTTGTTGCTGTTGCCTTGTCCTGTTTGTTGTGCGCCTCCTGTTACCGCTAGACTCCGTCATTCTTCGTCCTGGATACCTACTGTATCTGCGCTATCTTCCTCCGTCTCTTTAATTGCGTCTGTTCATCCTGTTTTTGTACTTCTTGGTCTGCTCATTTCCATCTCCGTCCCTGTCTTCTCCTGCTCCCCATCTGCGGAAAGTTGTGCGGCCGGGTTCCGTCGTTTCCGTGGTTAGGGACCTTCCAGTTCATCAACGTCGTCGAAACCACACAGATGACCGGTGTACATTTCTCCTTTTGGTGGCTTTACTTATCTTGGTCATCTTGTTGTCGCTCTCTTTATTCTCTCTTTTTGCACTTTCATTTGAGAATCTGTCTCTCGACTCTGTTAGTTCAGTAAACTCTCTTTTGCCGACGATTATACCTGCTTTGCACCGTTCATTGTCCTCCTTTCTCTCACTTTGTCTCCGTTGTCCGCTTACTTAATATCCGCTTCTTCTCGTGTTTGCGTAAGATAGTTCTGGTCATCCTGGTATTTCCATGCTTATTCATTGCAATTTATGCTATCAGTATGAAAAAAAAGACACGTCAGTCCAGTTAGTTTCTGTAAAGTCTCGAGCGGCCGTGTGTGGTATGGACTGAGTTTGAATACAGCTGAATAATCCACCGGTCAAATTCTTGACGATGGAATCAGCAGTTCTTCAGCTACTGGGTTGAGTAACTTGGATCTTTTTAAACGTAAATGGTGAAGACGCGGTGGACAAGTTGTGGGTCCTTTGTTTGTGCTGCTGGCCGTCCCATTGATCTTACGGCCATGACGAATCTCAAGTTCCAGATTTTGTTGCTTTATACTTACGGCTCAATAGTTAGTAAGTAGTACGACGCCTGCTTTGAGAGTTTCCCGCTCTGCTATGGGATTCCGCTCAAGGTAGCCCGGGCTTGATCTGCGGACCGCGGTTGAACCCTTTTTTGTTATCGAGTTCACATCGCCATGCTCGCCGCTCGGGCGTTTGCCGGGGGCCTTCCGTCGGTGCATCACTTGAGTATGTCACTGAATAATTGTAGTAATACAGCCGTCGAATCAAAGATTCCAATGTGTTCGTCATTGCATAACGTGGCGCAGATGAAGTGGAGGCGCTACAGATTATTAGTACAGGGAAATGCATTTCACAGCTGGTGATTCAATGTTATATAAATCAATATCGAAACCATCGATTCCTCAGACTAATTTGCCATCGGTATTTCCAGCTGTCAGAATCGCAGCGCGCGAAGTAATGATCACCATCTCTTGGCAGGTTCATGCCCCCTCCTCTTCGATCAGGTGGCATGTTACTGGTATCTTGTACATAATGATCAAGTTCGAACGGCCAACTGCCAGCCAATATTCGTGAGTCCGAGTGCATGACGAAAGTGCATGGAGGAACATACAACAAGAATGTCTCGGGGTTCATTTGAGTCAGCGTCGGGTGGGCGAAGGATTCCGGACGAACGTGAAAGACCTGCCAACGCCCAAACACGATGCCGTCATCGACGCGCCGGCCCAGAAGGAATGCAAAAGCAACCCGCCACAGCGAAGGAATTCTTGTGGACAGATTGGTCGCAAAGGATGCCCATTTGTCAAATAATCGTTTCTGGAAAATGAGATCGGTGGTGCTGGCGTGGTCCGGTAGAATCTGCCGGTCGCGTTCCCATTTCGCATCGAGGCATATGTAATGTATATTGGAGCTGGCAAGAGCCTCGGAAAGAGTTTCCTGGAGACGCCATTTTTAACAAGGTTATCAATATCAAATACAGTCCAGAAAGTAGTCACTCACCACAACGTGAGGCAAAGAGACCGGTAACGATGACTGTGACCAGGGCCCAAAATGAAAGTCCAGTCTTTGTAACGAAGGAAAGCAGCTGACAACAATTCTCATTGCAGAGACGCTGATATCGCCAGTTACGCCAAGGCGCAGGTATTCGACGTTCGGTAGATACTGATGGCCGAAAATGCGAATCAGCTGCAAGGGAGTCCAGAAATCGCCCTCGAAGTGTAGCCAGCCGCCCTCCGTCAGTGGCGGCTCTGGAAATTTAAGAACTCTCCATAGTGTAAGAGGAATACTTGGATCCGCAAGTATCGTAAGCGAGGAGAGGCTGGGTGGCAGGAAACGGAAGATCGGATCATCTGGATGGCAGTTAACAAGAGATAGGGCCTTCAAATGGCAAAACGAAGCTGTCGTCTCGGCCGATGCTGCCTCTTCACGAGTGAGGAGAAATGTAGAAGGTTGAGACAGAAGGATCTCTATGTGGAGATTGGACAGGGATGGAATCGCTCTCAGTAGTTTGGGGAGTCGAAGCGGTTCAAGAAATCCCACTCCGAAAAGGTGCAAGTGCGTAAGGCGAGGAAAATGTGTGCACTGAAGACGTGAAGACGACAACGACTCTGAGGGTAATTCTAGTCTAGTTAGGTTCTCAGCTTGCGACCTGGCAAGGTGCGTCAGGTACAGAGATTCTTGAACATTTTCATCATGAGTACGCAAATTAATCGTACGTGATTGACGGAAATATAGTGGGTGGCGGCAGATAAGGATGTCGAATGAATGTGGCAAGGCGCGAATTTGTGCTGGTTCGTAGGCCTTACGTACAGGCCATCGTACGTTGTCAAGCCGTAAGATCTTCAAAGACGGAGCACGAAGAAGGACGCTGGCTAGTTCAGGCCACATGCCTGCTGTCGAATTACGTAGAGTGATTTCGTTAAGTCGATGCATATTGGGAATTGCGTTACGAAACCATCTTGAAATGTCTGGTAGATTCCAGATCGTCTTCACTTGGCCAGCAGAAAAGAAAGGGAGGATCAGCACACGAACATGCTGATAAATGTGAGGGTACACAAAGACGGGAGATGAGTCTACGCATCGAGGCGGGCGTATGCAAAACTCTTCGAAGGCGTCATTACTGAGCCGGGTAGACATGTCCATCTTGCAGGTGACAGAACCAAAAATAAGTGGCATGTAAAGCCCTCGCAGATGCCTGCAGGATGATGCAAGTGCTAAGCGATCTGCTTGTTTACGACGCTGTTCGCCGAAAGAAGATTGGATGGCTGCGTCAAGTCGAGCAAGCACATCGAATGAGATCTCAGTTATGGACATGTCTAACTACTAGGAGATGAAATGACAAAATAAACGACTGCAAGGCAAATACTCACGGTTAATGATCCCAGGGCAAAATGATTCGGTCGTTTCCAAACTTCTACAGGACGAAGCAGAGACTCGACAGGACAATAGTTCAATCCAAATCAGTCAGGGCAGAAGAAGAGACACGTACTTCAGTAAATAGATTCAAAGCTATTATACGTGGTTCATTTTGGGCGCCAGTGCTTCAAAGCTTCAGCTTCAGCTTCAGATCTCAGCGCTCAGCCTTGGCGGCCGAACTGAGTTTCCGATCAACGGACACCGCTCGGGGTCCATCATTCAAAATGTCATCTGAGTACAATGACCGACTCATAACATTTAACTGTCCGATTGCCTCAGCTACATATCTCAGCCTCGCCGATTTGATTCTTGAAAATTTATTCTTCAGAATAAGGGTACTTCCACGTGCTAATCTCTGTTTTAACATGGATATCGACAACGTACTGTATAATCAGATAACATAGAGGGCCGATTCCTTAAGGCTAAGCCTACCAGGTCAGACTGTCTTCTACCTGTGAATATCTGAATACTCTTTGGCCGGGTTTTGGACTGAAACCATTTGCAACGTTTGGCTTCGAGTTATCTGACACGTGAACATGGCAACATCCACTGCCCCGGCCCCCGAATCCCAGGTCGGTTTCAACATCTACGAATGGTGAAATAGTTTTGTAGTCTCATATTGTCATAGATTGTCACATAATAGCTCGGAGTCTCAGCTCGATTTGATAATTGATGTATGACTATATGCGAAGTTCCCGAATCTGCTGATGTGATATGTCTCCATGCATTTCTTTTGTTCGACCTTCTTCTGGTGCTCTTTTTCAAGCTGTCCCTGCCACCAGTCAAGTCAGCTCTTCTCAGTCTCACGCACCGATAACTCAGATACATAGCCACCCTGAAGTCAACTTTCAAGATCGTAGGCATATGAGCACCAGTCAGAAGTCAGAACGTCGCTTATAATCAGTTTCACTAGTGGCATCTGAGCCATCACTCGGATCGCAGACCCCTGAGCACGATATGTACTCGCCCGGGCGAACACCCGTTCTCCGCGTCAGTCACCGGTCAATCGCCGCACTGAGAGACATAAAATACCAAGGTAATTTATTATCTGTTATTTATTGGTAGATCTGCTGACTGTTATTTCCGTCAGTGAAAACTTTCCTGGTTACCATGGTAAGTTCATGTCCCTCGACATCACATTTGAGAAATTTCTCAGACTATATCTCCTGTTGCAACTTGAAGTACGCTAAAGCCAACAATCAGCGTCTTATATTCCAGTTCGAGTGGGATACAGGTAAGAAAGATTCTTGGCCCTGGCTTCCCAATTTTGGTCATACCTTTTTGCTCAGGATTGATGGCCAGGTGAAGCGTTAATTTGCCATGTTTGCTTTACCGTCAGTGGCCTAATCAAATTAATAATTCGAAGTTTGTCGTGGGTATGGGGCTCGAAAAGACCCTGTCGAATCATTGATTACAACGCTTCCGATGGGATGTTCAAGCTTCTTCCCCTTCGGGAGAATGATGCACGTACAGACCGATTCATATACCCCTGGGATGGGCGTATGGGTGACGCCACGTCATTTCAGTCCCAAATGTCAGATACTGGTCCTCGTTGCCTCCCACCTCGTACTCTCGATTTCAAGCAAACATATGTTGCAAGTCCAGTTTGTATGTTTTTCTATGTTTCATTACTGCAATTGTCACTTATCCGTAAGATGTAGGTGGAGTCAAGAAGCATGTCGACTTCTCCATACGCACAACGAGGGAGGATTTCCCCTTGCCACGAGTTGAGGTTGGGTTAGCTGTGGCTGCCTCTGCAGGTTGGGTGGATAATCATGGTATCGATGGCGTTTTTGGTCTCAGTCCTCTCATGATCGATGGTGATCCTGACATAAAAGGAACGTGGCTGCAACATGTTGTTGGATTCGGAGAGGATGTGAGTCTTGTGATGATTATTTTTGGATCGCTCATTTATTTGCGTGTTATGTCAACTTTTAGCAACCAATGTTCTGGTTCAGTCTTCAGAATGGTGTAGAGCGACTGCATTTTGGCGACTACAATTTCGACCTCATGCAGTCTGTAACAAACATGCAGTGCATTCCTCTGTTGCATGAACAGTCGGATGATCAGTTTTGGACGTGTCGACTACTCAAAATCTGTGTGCGACGGCGAGATCAAGGCCGTACCGAGAACAATACCAGGATTTTCTCTACCAACCTCGATATTAATGGAGATCCCAGGTCTAAGCGGGACGTCAATCTGCCGGGATATCGTTGTCTTTTTGATACCGGTAAAGGATGTTTTGATATATTGATTTCTATTTTGACCACAAACCGCAGGGGCAAGTATGTCGTATATCAGAAAAGATGACATGGATTGGATCAGAGAACGAGCGCTTGCTGAAGGTGTTCGAACGTGGGGTGGTGTCACCGAACAAGATGGTGTTGAAAATCGTGATCCCATATTCATCGATACCGTTCAGGCTTCGGCTCGTGCGCTGTGTCTCGAGTTATTCTTTGTTGATTCACTCGTTGAAGAGACAGAAGTGATTGTCGGGCCGATCATGTTCGAGGATTTCACGATGGGACCTGAAGTGCACCCTGACGAAGCAAGTACGGCCAAACTTTTTCGTATCCAGTACTTTGGTGTTGGCTGTGGTGTCCCTGATTTTCCCGAAGATGGTTTCCACGACGTTCTGCTTGGATTGGTACGTGGCAATCTTGGAAGCAATGCAAATTTACTGAGGTATAGCAGTCTTTTATGTCAGAATACATCATGTTTTTCGACGGGGCGAGGAGATTCATTGGCCTAGGAGAGTATGGCTCGATTCCTGGTGGATTCTGATGACAAATTTCTTCAGTCTTTCGAGTGCTACATAGCGCTAAGGTGTCAGCGTTCACCCCCTAATTTTGGTTTCTTTTGATCTACTCGTGTATATAAACAGTCCTCTGATTCTTGGAAAAGGAATGGTGTGTCCTATATGTTGCTACAAATCGAACAAATATATTGGGAAAGGTGTCATCTCTACAACGTCATGCATACCTGCTCAGCGCTCAGCATCTCAGCTTCGCCTTCACAATCGGCATGAGTAAACGTGCACGAGAGCCGGCGAGGACTCAGACTTCATGGAGACTCGGAACTCCTTGAGGATTTTACTTGTAAGAACGGGATTCTGAGAGTTTATCCACTGTTATGTACTACGACAATGAGACAGCTGAGCAGCCTTGAGTCTCCCTGTGGCCCAGTAACGAGGCCCAGTAACGAGGCTATAACAAACATTCAAGGTTGGATAGATTTGAGTGAAAGCCAATTGCACTGAGAATGAGGTTTGGAAAACAAGCAAACTTAGGCGGTCGAGCCGTGTCCACCGATGGCGACTTGGATGAACCTACCTCGCGGAGCCGTGAGCCAGCGCTGAGGATTAGGTTTGGACAACGGAGAACAAACAAAGGCGGTCGAGCTGTGCCCACCGACAGCGACTTGGGTGAACCTACCTCGCGGAACCATGATCTCGGTGAGAGCATGCACAGTCTCGAAGTTAGAGGCAAACAAGAGACCCCCGCCGCCCTTTCCAGTTTCTCTTCCTTACCACTAAGAACGAACATGTAGTAATTTCTTCGGACAAGCTGAATGCTGGATCGAAGTTCGAGTAACAATAGTACTTATGGCTGACTGACTGCTCTGACGCACAATAAGCCACACAAGGGCAGAATGGAAACGGGAATCAAGGCATTGCATTGTAGATTGATTTGACTGAGATATATAAACACAAAAGAAAGGGGAAGCCAACGAAAGCCTATGAATTATACAATAAAGACCGTTTATTAAGAAAAAAAAAAACAGCAACCGTTCCGTTTTACTCCAGCACACAACACGCACATGACACACAAATCGACAGATATAATTATTTGTTCTTCGCAATATCCCGCGCCGCCTTAATTAGCGGCGTCAGCGTTCGCAGCGGTTCGGAAAGCTTGAAGAAATCGTGCTACACGTAGTCAGACATAAATACACCTGTAGCGCATGACGAAAGAAAGGAGACCGACTTTCAACAGCTGTGTTGCACTGGGCCGCTTCTCAGCATCAACCTCGAGAGTCTTCGCCAGATAGTCAGTGAACACCTTGCTCAAGCTCCCCGGGTTCGCAATTGTCGGCGTGCCGTTCGTAGCGATCAAGTACAGAGCCTTCAGCGGATTCTGATTCAAATATGGAGGTTCTCCCTCGATCATTTCTGAGATAATGATCAGCCATCACCACCATCTAGCCACTCACCATTCACGTACCAATCGCCATGATCCCCAAACTCCAGATGTCAACTTTGGGTCCATATTCTTTGCGAGTCACGACTTCAGGCGCCATCCAATACGGTGTGCCAACCATCGTTGTACGCTTGGCGTGTGCAGGATCGGCGATTTGGGCACAAAAACCGAAATCAGCTGCATTAGAGAACCGAGAGTCGTCAGACAAGGGTCTGTATGACAGCGACACGCAAACATACTAAGTTTGATATCGCCAGTCATACTGAGCAATACGTTGTCGCTCTTGATATCACGATGTATTACGCCATGTCGGTGCAAGTGTTCGAGACCCTGACATGTTTCTCTAGAAACTGCGGCAATTTGTCCCTCCTAGAAAGGAGGATGAACAGACCGTATAAGTGAGAAGACGGCAGACACACGGTCATGAGATTGGCGGTAACGACGTCCGTCAAACTACCACCCTCCATATATTCCATCACCACCCATAGGTCGTTACTTCGCTGTCATGAGCGCCAAAGAACACGCCAAAGAACGAGCACCCACTTGTGCAAGAACGAGTCTATGTAATTGACAATATTGGGGTGTCGTGACGAACGCATCACTAGGATTTCGTTGATAATAAGGTCCTGAAAATTCGAACATGAGGATATCACCTCAGCTACACTGATAGTCAGAAGCGCACACCTTCTTGGGTTGCTTATCCAGATCCATCTGTTTAATCGCCACCGAGAGGTTTGTGCCAACCTGATACGCGGTGTAAACACCGCCCGACGCACTTGGCCAGGTATCCATTACAGTCCCAATGCGACAAAAAAAGGAATACACACCCCTGCCCGATCTTCACGAGATTGCGATAGAGTTTCGTTGGGTCCGCGTCTGTACAGATCTGCTTGAGCCGTGCGACAATGGCCTCTTCCTCCTCTTTATTCACTGGCTTCTTCTCGCGCCGACGGGGTTGTGCGCCCTCGCCGACTTTCGCCAGGCTCGCCGCCGCCGGGCTGGGCTTCGGCTTCGGGGTATACGGTTTTGTCTGCGAGGAAAGCGATTTCGAGGGCATGAGTGGCTTCGTGCCACCCCCAGATGACGTGCTCTTCACCATGGCTGGAGAGTCGGTCACCTTCTGACGGACATCACTGCGGTAAAAAGAAGCATCAGTCGCGTCCGTCGAAGTTATCACGGAAAGATCAAATGTACGGACCTCCTGTCACGCGAGTCACGCGTCGTGTTTGCGCGCCCAAGAGGTTGTGTCGCGTGCGTGGTGGGCGGCGTGCGCGTCGATGACGACCGGTCGAGCGCACGCGAACTACTTACTGTCGACGGTGCACTCCGATCAACGACTGGCGGTGCTGCAGGAGCGGGACGGTAGGCCTGTGGCAGCGTCGGAGGTAGAGTTTTCGACTTCGGTGGAGGTAGAGGGGTCCGCTGAACGTTGCTGCTGTGTGCAGCCGCACCACCCGCCATCTTATCCCAGACGTGATCATCAATGTAGCCTGTAACAGCCACAAGATGGCTATTCAAAACAGCATGTCAAGGCGGTCAGAATACTAACGTACCCTTGTTCCCGAGCTCCTGACTCTCCTGATAGAATTTGACGATCTCCATAACAGCCTGTGGATTTTTCTCTTGTTCCGTGCGAGAGATACCCGATTCCGACAAGAGTTGCTGCCATTCTTTTGGCAAACCAGTAAACTCGCCTGTGCTGGAGTTAAAACCGACGTGCGTCAGATGGACAGGATCATATGGTGTTGAGATTTCTGGCCGCTTCGAGCCGTTGAGAAACGTTGGGAGAAAGTTGTTCATCAGGCCGCTCTTCTTGTTCTTTCCTGTGGTCCCGCTCCTCCCACGGGTCGTCCCGACTGAGGCCGTATATGCAACACGTATGAACACGGATCGCGAGAAAGCATAAGCACAACGTACCAGCACTTGTATTGTTGGCCTGAATCGTAGGACTGTCCTCGTAGTAGTTGTACCCAAGACTGCCTACGTCTGGTACACTCAATCGCCGTTGTGGCGTCTTGGGTGTGTTCAACGAGGATTGATTGGTCGACGGATAAGCCGATGCGGGCGCTATGTACGTCGACGCACTAGCATTCGGATCACTGGTAAAGAATCAGAAAATGAATCTGATCAAGCCAGTGAAGAACGTCGTTATGAAGAGTTGCGCAAACAAAGGAACCAGGGTAAGAGCCACGGTCACGTAAAGACAAAGGAAACGATTGCAGGAGATAGTATGCTCAAAATGTCCGAGCACATCCAAGAACCCGACTGTCGCTCGCCTATTCAACAGATTTGCATAATGGAAGAAAGAAGAGTGCGACCGTGATCTGTAGATGCCGCCGCACTCTGCAGCTGCATCTACCAGGCTCGTCGGTCATCGGTGGGAAGGAACAACATTCCGGCCATTGGCTCCGCGGGCGATCAATGATCGCCCGTTAAGGCGTGAAACTCGATTGAACTAAGTCTAGTCATAATTTGGCGCGGCAAACGCGTGGGACAAGGACAAGGCCTCATGGGACACAGGACTAGACGAGGCCAAAGTAGCGGATGAAGTGGATGAAGCTTACCTCGAATACGGGTCGGACGTAAACAGATCGTTCAGGTTGGCAGTGTTAGCCCGCGACGGCCGTGGGGGTGGTGCAACGTCTGGAAGTGAAACCGGTCAGTCAAGGTACGGGAAACAGATAGAAATTTTCAATGACGCAAAAGGGACGGGAATGTGCGGTTAGCCAGTGAGTGTGGGGTGCGTGCGAACTATAGGCGTGGACATGCTCGACCGCCGATTGGGTCATCATGACACACGGAGACAGCGGACAACAAAAAGCACCAGAAAGACTACGTCCGTAATATTTTGTGAGCTTCCTTGATGATGCTCCGAAGGTTGACCGAATATGTCACAAAAACGAGGAAAAGTAGAAACAGAAGAAATAAACAACAGGTATGGAAGAAAACGCAGCAAAAGTGTAGACTGGCATACGCACTGGTAGTGGAGACCATCTTCACCGCTTCAACCTCTGGAAGGATGGGCTGTCTAGCACGAGGGAACAAGGATGGCTTTGTGAGAGTGTTCGGCGGGGGTTTGGTGAGGGAATGGCGGATTTTCGGTGGAATTGGCGGCGACTCTGCAACAAACTGCGGGGAGCGCGGCGATGGAAGGACGTCTACTGCAGCCTGCGATGGACGACGAGCAACCACCGTCGATATGCTCGAATTCGGATTGAGAGGAGACTGTGCGTAAGGGGAATGGGGGGATGTGCCTTCAAGTAGAGCGTTGTACTCTTGGATGCTTTTGCGTGAGGGCCGATGGTATTCAACGGTGATGTGGGAGTGCGGACGCGAGCGACGTGATGGTGTGGAGGGAGAGAACGACTGCGATGAGCGATGGCGCGTGGATGACGCCGTGTGGGATGGCGTGGACGACGCGTGCAGGGTCGTGCTCGCTGGGGTCGGCGACGTGCTCGCGGTCTGCAAAGCGGTGGCCGTGGCGGAAGATGTCGACGACAGCGTTAAAGGGTTTGCTGCGCGGGAAGGACGCTGGTGGGTGGGAAGTTGAGTGAAAGACTGGCGATGGCCGAAATCGTCGACGACTCTGCCCGTGCGCATTTCTCAGTTTCAATCCGGGTGTTGTCAAGTACTCGGTCACAGTCACGCGTCACAGCGATCGATAGCCGCCATATAAGTCAACTCTTATGTAATTCCAAAGCTAACGGCGAGGAAAAGAAATAGTCCAAGTAAAAGACAGTCGAGTCGACGCGACGCGCAAAACGGCGCATACGTCTCCTCGTCGCGCGTACACACAACCATCCACTTATATATCGCGCAATACTTACGCCACGGTCGCCACTCACAACGAGCGTTCGAAATCGAACATCACCAGGTTATTAACCATGACATCCGCAGTGCGATACGCAATTCTCTCGAGGTCTCTCCATCTAGCACGGGCCCACAACGTAACGCCCTGGTCATTTTGCGGTGTTAACAGTGACGATGTTGCCTATCCATGGTGCCTTGGCTCGGTACACCGTCCCGCCCAGATACGGATTGATGGGACTGACCATGACACTTTCAGCCCGGCTGCGGCCGTGGTGACGCCTGGACCCCAGGGGTATGACACGCGCGCGTACGAGCAGCACAAAGCCATGCCTCAGCGTGGAAGGAAATGTCCTGAAAACGACAACCTAGCGGTCAATTCCGAGCTATCGGTGATGCGTCGAGACCTTCCATTGCTCAACAACTGTTCTTCAATATCATGGATGAGCGCTTGAACCATATGGCGCAGAGCAAAGTATAAACCATGTACATACCATTGAGGTCAAAGACACTACGGCAGGTGCTGTACGACCTGACAACGCTATGTCAGGCACATTGCACCGCGGAATCGCTGGGCAGCTGAGGAACGCGTCGGAGCCGCGACTCCAGAGAGGAGCTGCCATTCGGACGTGTTGGTAAGTCCGTGAGCACACAATACCATAAGAATGACCTTCTCGTCAAGAGTTGACATCATCGTTTCGCCCACAAGCACGGAGAACAGAAAGCAGACAAGGAACCAAGAAGAGACATGCAGGGCGACCAAAGGAGTTACTGCGCTCATAACTGTCAGTGTCAAGTGGCGATAACAATGATGATTAACGTTTGGCGGCTCGGGCTCTCCCGTTGCGTCCACCATTTTTCAAGCCAATTGCACGATCTCGTGCATTCTTAGACCGACTGATAATATGCGCTTCTCTAATCTCCTCGGTATCGATAAAGAATTTCGTATCCAATAATACAGGCGCACCGCTTTTGAAGGAAGACAGATATTAGGCAAATGTCCCAATGGAAGACTCCGCAGCCATGGAACAAAAGCCCAGAGCCAAAAGAAAAAAAAGCAGACACGACGATACGCTTGTATAAGAAGCACGAATATGCATTGAAAGTAGAGCCCACCATGAGAACCAGACAGCCTCGCAGACACAAGACCAGTGATGAGACGACCTCAGGTAGGCCCAGAAGATGTCAACCCAAACAGCAGTGACACGACGGAAACGAGCCAGGGAATTCAACAGATGGATCACAGGAGCTCACTGGTACCCGTGCTGAAGCTTCCGCAGATAAGAAATAAAGATGGAGTTAGCTGGTGTGAGGACTACACGCATACTGCAGACTGACAGTTTGGTTCAAGTGGCAGACACAGCGTCACGGTGCACGTGTTGATTAAAGCGGGCATGGAACTGTTCCGCGAAACTGTTCCGTATGTATAGTTCCGCAAGGGTTGGGATCATGTTCCATAAAAGGGCGGTAAACGGCGATCAAGCGGAATGGACTTGCTGCACTTGTCGTGTGCGCTCATCATCTTCCCCAGTTGCCGTTGTCCGACTTGAAGCTTGAAGCTTGCAGCTTCAGGCCTTCAGGCCTCAGGCCTCTATCTTGATTTTCAGTGATTCCTGTCCTCTTCATTCATGACCCCAGGTATCGCTGTATCCTAACTTCTTGGAGATCGTTGCATTTTACCTAACGACAGTAACATCATAATGACGAGAACCACTAATTTTAGCACTCTCAATTTGTGGTTCAAACTCTTGCGAGTCGCGACAGACATGCTGCGGCGCCAGTAATCATGCATTCATGTTTGAGCATCTATCGGATTGTCGAGAGTTGGCCGCGTGAACCCGTATCGCGACACGGGCTCGAGTTCATTATCTGTGTAAATTGTTTCCAAGCACGTGCACATGTACACAGCCCATTTTGCGTCCCGATTGTTGGAAGACAAGCTGAGAAACACATCGTCTTACCGCATCCTGCAGCGCCGCAAACATACGACAGGATCTCTGCTGGACCGTGCCAGTGCGAGTACGATTGATTTCGAAGCAGGTGCTCATTGCTCGATTGCCCTCCAATTTCTGATAAGTGGCCGGAAATATACAGAAATGCTGATCTTTGCAAGTCTCCCTCTATGTCCATATTCATGGCTCAGGCCGCTATCGATGCCATACGATTCGAAGTGGTCCTGAGCATGACCTTGGGAAAAGGCGTACAATTTCGGCCGAATTGTCATGGCTCCTCACGACAGTAGTATGTATCGGCAGAAACAGATGCTAGGTAACAGCGACGGTGGCGGCGTGTCGCGACGCGCCGACGGACAGGATAGTTGCGACCTATCGAGACGCTTCTTATTTAATTTGACCATTAATACACCATTGCGCGTTGTGTATCGTTTTGTCACCAATGGCCCACCCACGAGCGCCGTTGTGAAATTCCCTGTTGCCTCTTGAACACAATGCAGAAACGTATGGCCTCGACGTCCGATTTGAAGCACCGAACTCAGAGTCGGAGCCTGGAATTACACGTTCCCGACGTAGTAGTTGCTCGCGAGTGGCAATTTAACTCCAGTTTGTTCCAGGTATCCATGGCGGCGATTCGGATAGGCAGTGCGGTCACCGCTGCAACTTGTCCGGCTATCCATTGTTCTGTGTTGCGTGCATGCCAATGGGCATAGGATTCACTTGCGGCAAGACCTGAGACAACGGTGATCTAAGAATGCTAAGTTTTCCCTGGTTAGATACGGTGAGGCATTAATGCGTTATTCCTGTTGGAAAGTATGACTGACGCTGCATTTGTAAGTATCATATGTGGATAAGAAGCATCCGCTCATTCACAATAGTGACGTGAACACGCCTCGCGCCGCTGCCGTCCTCGAGGAGTTCATGACAGTACGAGTGCATACATAGCAGCCCTTTTGCCGCAGACAGATGGGTTGCCGGACGGTCGAGGAATGCTGCGATCAAGCGGGGTGGTGCCAAATGATGAAAATCTAAGGACTGGCTAGACTCCCGCTAGGTTTGGCGCTCCATGCCGCCTGTTGTTCCAGACGATCCGCAGTAGGCACAGATAAATCGCCGAGACTTCAATTGAACTTGGCGATCGATGAAGCCAGAACCTTGGGACGACGGCGGTGTGGGCGACTCGTGTACACGGTCGATCTGTGGTTGAACTCAAGGTGGGCGTTGCCATGGCCGCCGTGCTCGAGGGGACTCCCAATAGCGCCAACGGTACCGACAGGCCTTGTGACATGTGGGAACCTCGCGATAACGCTAAAATGGGCGTAGTGAGGCCTTGTTCTACGCATTTTAGTGCAGGCAGGTTCGTACGCCAATCTCCGTGTCGTAGACACCGCATACTTATTACCAAGTGCAAAGAACACCAGATCGGTTGCGATGCATTTTCTCGTTGGAGCCTGCAGACTCACGATTTGCTGAGAGTGGCGGCCGCGCAGGTCGACGCTGCTCTTTGAAAACCGTTGTAAGTGCAGTCGTTGTAATGCAACTAGAGCGACATGCTGACGCTGGAAGTCAGCTTTCAGAGGAGTCGTAGCATGGTAATGAGCGTCGGACCCGTCCGCCGTGGTAACAAGCACTTTTTTTTGCCGTGCTTAGGCCGCAAGCAACTCTCGTTGAGGAGCGGCATCTCAATCTCTAAGCGTAAGTCCGCTGAAACCGACGAGGTGATTTGTTAGTTGGAAAGCATGATTGCTGGCAGTAGGACCGTAAGCGCTCCTTTCCGCCGATGAGACGTGTCGTTCTGAACGTGTTTGTAGCACATGGCAAATGACACCGTTCACAGGGCGGGAGAAGAGCCTGCACGATATTCCGTTGTCAAACGGACTTTTTGCGCGACGTTCCTAAGCTTCTACGGCGCACGCGTTGGGGGTAGCCAGCTAAAGGAAGTCCAGGAGGGAGAGTGAATCGGACAGTAGAAAACTATCCTTTCGTTCCCGACCACGCTTTCTTCAACTTTCTGAAGGTCACGCGACACGTCGACCTCTACAAACGTCTTGTGGACTTTTCATAGTTGTAGCCGGGTCTACGTCCACAAATGGCCATAGCGATTGTACGTGGCACGTTCACACCCTACAACGGAAGTTATGAGACGCATGCTTTTCATATACCAGTGTCTGCGCGTGTCTGACCACGGGTACGTTGGAAGAACCCTTTCTCAAGGTCTCACGGTAGCAGGTCTCGGCTAGACAGGGTCAAACGGACGACGGGATTCCACGGAGACTTGACGGGGTCTGTTTCTCTGGGTGTTTGAATGCGTACGTGGAGGTTAGAAATCGCTCCTTCGTGAACGCGCAGACGGAAGCTCGATGAAGGTAGTAAATTTCCCCAGTAGAGTCATTCACAGGAGTTCTGATCTTTACTCCCAGTAAAGTCTCCGAGATAAAATGCAAACTCGCAAGCACTGAGGGTCATGCTCTTGAGAACGTGGAACGTTAGGACCTGACCATAACGCCCGCGTACACGCGACCTTTGACCCCCTTTAGAATGAATGTGAAATGAATGCGAAATGAAATCCGTGTGCATATGGATAGAATGCGCCATAGAATGCATACAGCAAGAACTTCTGGTACACGTAAGACCAGCGCTCTAAAAGCCAAGATTTCAGCATTCTGCAAATTGTCGGGCCGGGCTCTTGAAAAAGCGGCCGCGTATTTGACTTGCCATCTACAGTGAGCGAATTCTCCCTCGCATTTAGTCTCAGCATTGACACATATATATCAGAAGGGTTACATGCATTTTTTCTGTCACCAATGGGTTGAGCGCTGGCGCGTGCGATGCCCGGGAGGGCGTATGTCGTCTTCGCTGAGAGTCATCCGGAGCGACGAACCCTCATATAGATCGCGTTAGAGCTAGCGCTGCTGCGTGTTCTGATGAACGGTGGGTAGCTACTGATGCGTTCGTCCAACATCTGGCGGCGATAAGCAAGTCCCGTATTGGGACCGTTGGAAGAGCTTCATGCCCCTCGACCATAGAGGTTCCTCCACACCTTGTGTTGCAGTAGCGGTTCCAGCCACTTCAAACCAGTCGAATGTTACCCATTGCATCGATCGTGTCGGTGGTGGCGGGCCAGGGCTGTGCACTCTCAGCGACTAGCAAACTATTTCAGAAAATGTGTGGTGCAAAGCTGAGAGCGTGCGTGTAAGTCGAACTTCCAAATAAAGCAAGTATTGCACATGTGCACGTGAGAGGATGACTGATCTGAGAGATGTGTACGCCGTACGGAATCCCACGGTTCAATCTGGGATTTCCTTTAGTCTGTCGGAAGTTTTTGCCGGATGTATGAGCATCACTGCACGCAACCGGTTGAGTGGGAAGAGAAAGAAGAGAAGGCGGGCTATTGTTCCAGCGTCGATGGTCCAATCGCAGCGCCGCTCGTATCTTGATTGCTACCATCTACCCAAGTGTATCCGCCGTTGCCACTAGTACCTGCCACATGTCCGTCAGTTCTGTCTCTGCCTGTCAAGCGGCACCGGTGACCGTCATCAGTTGAAGTGAAGGCTGTGCTCATTCATCTATCCGGTGTGCAGCTCGCGATTATATACCTTCTCATGTCAGTCTCTCTCAAATGCACCTGTCGGGGCAGACTCGGTGTAAGCCTGAAGACAGCCTGTACTTATGACGACCATGAGCTGGGGTAACAGCCCGAGTACTGGGTACACTATTCTGCTTTGATCTATTGCCACGCCCGTTCTCGGACTCACTCTCTGGAGCCGAGTGCGCATTCTTTAGAGACCGCTGCGTTGCCACGGTCCCTGACTACTAATATTCCGACGGTGACCTTCTTTTGAATCTTTCTTTGTGTTCTTCTCGCCTGTGTCCGTCATCCAATCGTCTTCGGCCTTCCCCTTGTGGTCAAATTGCTCAGGACGTGCATCCTGATTTCCCTCGCCTTTTGGGTATAATAAACACGTCTCACCGGCTGTTGACCCCAAGTGACGTCCAGAACACTCTCGGTCTTCGTGGTCCTGCTCTCGCTCGCCCGTGTCGCCCTCCTTGTCGCAATTATTGCCAAGATCTGCGCGCCTCACACGCCGTTGCTGCGCACCTTGGCGTGACGCCTACAGGATTCATCGAGGATCATCGCCTGCGTAGATCGCTTTTGTTCTCGCAGATTGGCTCGCCCATTTTCCGCAGAGCGGAATCCGTTGTTCTAGGCGTAGAGCGTCGCACTCCTTGACTAGATCTTTTCTGTTCCATCATTGCCAACATGTGTTCCCCAACATTGCATGTCACCGAGTCGCTGCGCGACGCCTCCCATACTGGACAAGATGCCCGTACACCGCCAGACGCGTGCGCATCGCCGACCCTTTCTTCTTGTCGCAAGCGCGCAGAAGATGACAATTTCCCAGGCAGGTCAGTAGTGTGCCTTTGTTTATTTTTCTTCATTCATTGAACCGTTGTCGATGGATTGCTCATTATCGTTGATAGGCCGCTGGGACCTCTGAACGCCTCGAGCAACGCTGTTTCCATCACTGTATATCGAGACTCGAAAGGAACACGAGGTATACATACCCTCTTTCCTATTCTTGCATGTGCATGACTCATTCAATGACTGCAGTGCTCCCCAAAATTTCGATTCCAACGCGGACACCTTTCGACTCTAATGCGTCTACCGGCGTTCATGTAGTATCATGCGGCGTCGAGGACCTGACAGATCCTCCTTCCTCTGCTATTTCGACAGGATCCCCAGTACCGCTTGACTCGCCCGCCTCTACTCCTGGTCTCTCCCCTACTTCGGCCAATAGCGCGACAAGTAGCTTGGCTGATCTGCCTACTGCTGTGCCTCATAACACATCTTTTTTTAAAGGCACGGATTTTGCTCACGATTCCGTATCTGCGTTGGACAGCTTCACATTCCCCCACGTGTCTGACGAACACAAACGTACTCGAACCGATTTTGAAGACACGACCGAGAATGTACCACCGCTCTCGCGTTATACAAACTTTTCAGACTTCTCGCCTTGCGATTTTGATTCCGGTTTCGGTTTCTCTGCGGGACTTGCAAGTACACTTACCTCGGGATTTGGTCGTGCGTCGTTTGATTCTGATATCATGCGGGCCACCCACAGCCCGTTGACGCAGGAAGCGGCGCCTTCGTTCCGCGGGGTGGCCATCAGCGCACGGCGATCCTCACTCGGTCTTCGCGCCGAAATTGGCGTCGGTCTTCGCGGTGGATTCGGACGTCGAGGAAGTCTCATAGGAGAGTCTAGCAAGGACGTTCAGGGTTCGGACCGTTGGCAGTTCTCTAACAGTGATTTTTCTGCTTCGTCAACCACATCCCAGACTCTGTCTGCTTCATCGGATACCTCCTCGCCTTCTTCTACACACAGCCACTCTAGCCCCCCTTCAGCCATGGACTCGCCGAGCCCTCTTGCCAACGTTCTGTCGATCAATGCACTGTCGTTGCCAAGTGTGCCGCCTGTGGTCCCAGCTCCTTCCTCTCCACAGTCCCCACCTATCTCCGCCGTTGGTCTACCGCGGAAGCGTGGAAAGCTTCCCAAAGAAACCACGGACTATCTGAAGGCGTGGTTGCATCAGCATACGTACGTGCTCTGATATTATGAGTTGCCTTGCTTATTGGATTTCTTTGTCTAGTGCTCATCCGTATCCGTCTGAAGAAGAGAAGAAGGAGATGTGCCATGCGACAGGGTTGAGCATGAATCAGGTAAGCTAGGGCTTCTTTTCTTTCCAACAGAAGTTCATGACTTCGTTTCTTGTTTAGGTCTCCAATTGGATGATCAATGCCAGGCGGCGGATCCTCGCTCCCGCTCGTGCACAAACTCTAGCAGCGAGCTACGGCTTAGCAAGCCCATACGCGCGGCATCACGGCTTTGGGCCATACCCATTTTCGCTGGGCCATGACCATTGTTGCGGGCACTATGGTCGTGGTATTGGGCTCGGGCATGATGTCGGCGATTGCGGTCATCAGCGCGGCTTCCGTGGACTAATGGGCCGCCGCCACGGGCACGCATGTCTGGACCAGAGCTTTGATGATGAGTATGCCGACGCGGGCTTACGTCGAGGTCTGGGGATTCGCAGGACTAGCGAGCCGGGCCTTTTCCATCCAGCAGTGGGCCTCTCCGGACAAAGTATGCCATTTCCTTCGTAGCGTCTACGCAGCCGCTGATCTTTTCGGTTACAGGTCATCGCCGTGGGGCACACTCACAGACAGGGCTGGACTACCTTGGTGGGCCACACCGAGGCGAACACTTTGCGGACTGTGCGGGCTGCCGTGGCGATCATGTACACCCTCAGGACTATGGACTCCAACGGCCGAGGGACTGCGATTGCGCTGACTGTGAGCTAGGCCACACCACGGACTTTGGGCAGTCCAGTTCTGGTGGTGACCTCACGGTCCGTCCATCTATGGACGTGTCGCAAGGAAATGCTTTCTTCGATGCCGTTGCCAACGCCGACTCGACGGATTACTCGGAATGTGGTTGTTCGGACGAGTACGGTGCGTTACAAATGCCTGTACATCGGATGCGTTCAGTTCAATAGTGAACCGTATTCAGCTCGTCAAGAACGGCTTCCTGCTGCTCAAGGCCTGGGTGCCTTGCTCGGATGAGCAATCGCTCGCAGTCGGACATGGATAAATATTTTCTTCGTTGCTTCGGTGTACAGTGCATTCTATTCCTCTTCTGTCGGATGTGTCTATGTGTCTTTTTGTGTGTTCATGCCAGTTCAGCTTTGGTCAAAAGCGTATTCTTCGGACTCGATATGTGAATAACAGACGTTCCTATTGTACCCACTTCGGCTGTTTTGTCTGGACCGCTTGATTTTAAATCAGACTTTTTCGTTAGACTGTAGATTATGCAACGTTCTTTTTGCTTACCATTCCTTACGCCTCTGTAGATGATTATTTACTGTAGTTCTAGTCTTGGATTTTGCAAATAGCAAACCGCTTTACTTCCTTTTTCTAGCTTTTCTTTTCACTGCAGTACACATTCTTGTGTTAGAGCACTTCTCCATCGACTGAGACTGAGACTTGAATGAAAACAAAACGTCAAAGCTTTCGCCCATAAATAGCATACATAGGCATCACACTATGCGACCCACAGCTATGTACGAAACAGAGGTAGCCAACGGAAAAGACATGCACGGACAAACAAGATGGCAGTAGCTGTAAATCATGAAGACAAGGACTGTGTACAAAAGGAAAGGAATTGTCGAAACGACAAACGAGCCTGAGATTAGCCAATAAATCCCAAATTACCAAGAATCTCTGAAGTAGAGGTTAGAGCCAAGTGCGTTTTGAAGTGCCGTGTCAGGAAATAGAAGGACGCTCGTCTACAGCATGACTGTGCCGAGAACGGCAGCAGCAAAAACGGAGAGGAGAGCAGCGGTGCCCGTGATACGCGTACCACCGTTCTTGGAGCTGGTGGAAGAGGCGGACGCTGCAGTAGAACTGCCACTGGAAGACGCGCTCCCACTGGCGGTGTTCGCCTCGGTCGCCGTAGCAGTACTGGCAGTCGTAGACGCAGTTGCGCTCGAGGTATCAGCAGGGGTAGCTAGCAAAGATTGTGTCAGTCCACATGAACCAACTCCATTGATTAAGATACCCACTGCCGGCCGCCTTAACATCGAAGTAACCGCTCGTGGCGTAGACGTCGCTCTCGTTACTGGGATTCACAAACTCGACCTGGTAGTCCGAGCCGACATTAAGAGTGACGTTGGTCACGGTGTACGACTATACAAAAGAATATCGATGCCAGTCTCCTCAGACAAAATGGATAACTGTACCTCCTCAGAAACCTCCACATACTCCGCGATAGAGTAGTCACCATTGAGAGTCGTAGAATTTTTCGCGACGATGACAATGGAAATGGGGTTGGGGTCACCCGACGAGTAGCTCCTGCAGGGCTCCGTTGAGCAAAAAGATATTTTTCGCGTGAGATCGATGCATACCAGCTAATTACGTTTCTGTTGGCAGCCACGTTTCTTGAGTAAAAAACGGCCTCAAAAGGTCATTTTGACAATACGTACGAAAGATTCTGCACCCTAAAGAACAGAAACCAATGAGCTCGTCTGCTCACGGACTGATAGACGGACAACGATTTACCAATAGCTGCTGGCGGAGGGCGTCGAAATCGTGATCTCCGCTGAACACGCCGCAGTAAAGGCCGCAGTCAGCTCCGGATGTTGGAAATTTTACCCCACTCCATGACTCACCAAGAGCGAGCGCAGGGAGAAAAGCAATGGCGGCAATGGCGGCGACACGCATTGTTGAAAGAAGGACGAGGGAAAAATGAAGGAAGCGACGAGGCGAGGGCGTGGAAGGCAACAAAAAGTGCTGATCACAACCCTGCAGGTTGCCTCGGCTTTTATAGGAAGACGCGACCACGTGGCTAGAACCGTCGATTGCCATCGATGCGAAGCGAGTTCGAGTGAGGGTTCTCAATACTTACATTCAATGACTTCTCGGGGAGGCCTCGTTTTACTCCTTAAAACTGCCGGAGTGCTGCAGATAAACTTAAAGTATGTAGCTGTTGCTATGTAAGTTATAATACAACGTAAGTAATTCAGCGACGATTCAAGGAATCGGGGGTTGGGATGGCGCGCCATCCACGGTTATGCAATAATAAGTTGATAGGCATTTGAATTGGTCCGACCATCGCTGCAGTTCAAGAATAAAATCAGTCAAAGCAGGCTCTACAGGGATTCACAGATACATTATTTTCAAAATATAGGGTGAAGATAAGATGTAATTCTATTGTATTTTAAAGTGGAGATATATCCTAGAAAAGAGGATCAACGCGACCTGGTACATCCCGATTCTCCATTTCGAAACTCTAATAAGCAACGTAGCCAACACACAGAAGAGGGAACCCAGCGTATAGACCCAGCCAGAATACAATGTTACCCAACATTCTGTTACGCTTTATAGCAGGTACGCGACTGACGGCGATGAGAGGAACTTGGATGAGCTAGAAGACGATAAGTCAGTATCCTCGGTGAAGTAGACGCAACTTACTTGAAGTGAAAATAGATACATTCTGGGAACAACACGTCAGATGAAAAGGACAGTCATACGGGACGAAAAGACTACGTGCCTGATCTTCTGTGTGACGACAACCATGACAAGTTCGTGAGCGCATGCGCTCAGCAGAAAGGTGAGGAACATGGCTGCAGAGCGAGACAGGCGGTAATTCGTGATTGACGATGCGTAAACATGCCGTAGCAAGAAAGAGTACACAGGGATATTCCACTTGCGCGAAAACTCGCTTTGCGATGTAGAATTCCACCTAAGTACACGAAAATATTGAATATCAAACTTGAACAAATGAAGAAAACTCCTACCAATCTTCGTAAAACTGACGATCGGCGAAACTAAAGATCAATACAATGAGTATTACAGTAATTGTCAGTGAGCCGCGAAAGGATGTCCAACTTACTAGGAGATTTCAGCGAAGAAATTGCAGATGCATTCTGCAAAGGAAAGTATCACTAAAAAATATCCTACATATAGAAGAGAGGCGCGTACCGAAGATGATATAGAACAAAAGAAGATACGAGATCATGAACGGTAAAGAGAGGTCCAGCAGCGAGCGTGCAAAGGATTGGTGGTGTGTCAAGGGCATGACGGGCAATATGAATGTCTCAGTGAAGGTGTAGAGTAGAGTAAATGAACCGAAGAACGCAATAGCTTTCTCCATAAGATACAATGGACGGATACTGGTGAAAGATGAGGATTAGACGGCAAAATAAGAGCAGATGCAATATACACTCACTGGTCCGTCCGTGGATATTCCAGCTCGTACACGAGTGATGGAATGAGTAGATACACAGCGAAGTTCCTGTAAGTGATGTTGTCTGGCCATGTCACTCGCTCAGGACCCGCACTAGTGAGCTCGCCCTGCAACTCGACACACTCTCGTGCGAGCCGTGAAATACGCTCTGAAGGATGGCTGGAGAGATCCTGGGTGTCTGCAGTTAGCGTGTCGACCGGTGTGTCGTCACCGCCATTTGTGCTTCCAAGCCGTGCTTCGTCCACCACAACACGCTTGTCTCCGAGGGACGTGAGGCGTCGGCGCAGATCCTTCACCCCATCGGCGTCGACATATGCCATGCGTGCGCCGCTCACCATTGGCGGTGTGCCCACGGACGGTGTGTCCGTGTTAGAGAACTCGCCGTCAGACGCGGTATTCGTGCGGTCACGATATACAATGGCCTCCTCCACCGCCTTCTCCCAACCGCCGGATTCAGCTGTGGCCGTACGCAGGTTGGCGAGCAGCGTCTGCAGCTGGTTGTGCGCATGCTTGAGGTGGAAGTTGATATTGAGGTACGAATGCATCTTCATCAACATCACAAGCGTGTGCAATGTGAGAAAGCCGGATTGCACCCTGCGCAAGGAGAGGTGTTAGCGATTCTGACTGACGCTTCAAACGATAGGAAGATGAGGCATTATTCCATCCGCTGTCGATTCTGCAATATTGGTTTAATTCTGAAAAAACGACAGCTAGTGGGGATACCCCTCGAAATCTTCAGGCAGCCGCACACAAGAACACGTCAGGTGAGGATGATGTCGTGCACGCACCAGGGCCACCGTCGATAGTACGTCCAATGGATAACAATAGACAGAATGGCGGTCTGCATAGTATGCTGGACGATGATCGCAGGCCGTACCCGAATCCACCCATTGCGGACGGCTTTGGCAAACGGGACACAGATGACGCTCGAAGCGACAAGTACTGCATCGCTAATGGCCAACGTGACAGCGTCTTGGGAGAACATGGTCGCGAAGCGCAGGTTCAAGGCGTGGCCCTCAGACTCGTAACTAAGGAGATACGTTCGAACGGTGAATATGAACAGGGAAATCCAAAACAGCGTGAAGAAGCCCTGTATCGCCATTCAGCGAGAGACGCGGGTTGGAATTGCGCAGTATGGTGGCGTACCCGAAATTCATTCGCGCCGGACGTCTCGTTCGTCGTGTCGAAATGCGACTTGCGCGGGACGAATGTGATCATCGCTCGCATCTTTTTGGACGTGCGGGAGCGGAAGGGTCTGGAGACATGAAGCGTGCCCTCGGTCGTTTGGATGTTACCGCTCGCAGTGCGGGTAACAAAGGATGTTTCTGGGTCCTGCGACGACATAGCGAGCGAATTTATAATGCCTGTGAAAAGGGGAGGTGGGCTTGGCTGGTCGGGTCAAGTAATCGCTGAGTAATAAAAATATCAAGACGGAGCGGGCTTCGTCATATGAGATGGTGGAATGACTGTAATAATTGACAAACATTTCCATATCGCGCCCTTATTTTGAAATATTCTGGTGATCAGACTCGGGCGGAAACGTCCTGGACATCACGTCGTGCAATGTTGTAGACATCGCACGAGTTTTAGGTATGCATGTGTGCGCTGTGCTGGCAACATGGACGACATCCCACTCAAGTCTTGGGTTTCGATGGACGCTTGATATCGACAGCAGAGCGTCATGAGCACCCGAAAGTCATGTTGAGACACGTATAAAAGCGAAGTAATCCTTCCTGCAGAGCTAGTTCTCGATTGTTCTCGCGTTTAGGATGGAACGCGAAATGTATTATGTGGTTCAGACATAAAACCTGCTCTAGCCCTGTCTTACGACTCCCGTAACAAGGGACGACGTTGATGAAAAGATGATTATTTCATTATGTAAATGAAGAGGAACTACGGGGCCGATACATACAGATCTAGGCAGCGTAGGAAAGAAGGGTAGCGTACTCGATATACAACACCAAACCTTACCTATAGCGAGTAGAAATGTAGGGCAAACATCCTGAACAACGCCATACACGACGTGCTCACAAGGAAGAGTGTTAGACCATCGTGCCGTTGATTAGACAGCCAGAGTTCGTCCATCTTGGCCCTCACCAGAACCGTACTCCAGCATAGAAGAATGCGCTGGCCGGGCAGAGATAGGCCAGAAAAACTAAGAGGAAATGCATAGAACGCGATATAAACAAGAACGATCACAAAGAAGATAGAAAACCGAAACAGTTGCATTAAACATCGACGAAGTACGACCTGGTCGTAGTAACAGCAACAGAGTCAATTTTCGCCAAGATTGATGCATGATCGGCCATTTCCTCTTTCGGTGCCGAGCAGCCGAAGTATGCGACAACAGCTATTCTCAGCAAAAAAACATGGTACTTAGGGTGATACAAAAATAGAGCGAGCATCAGACAAAAAAAAGCATGAGGATACAAAATTTCCATGCGCGGCCTGAAGGCCTGACTGTTCGACTGCTTGGTACCAAAAAACGGCCGATCATGCATCAAACAGTATTATGATCGCATGATGATCGATATTTGGCATGATATGGCATCAGACCTTCGGAATCAACAACGCGATCTCGTGACTCGAGAGACATAACCTCGAGTTTGAGTCATGCAAAATTTCCCATTTTGGCCTGAGGCCAAGAAGCAACTACAGTGCCCACCAAAAGTCTTGGAAAAGCCGTGATGTTTCCGAGGTCCGATCAATGATCAAACGTGGCGTACCTTCAAGTAGGCTATTTAGAGGAATGGGAGCGCTTCCAGTAGATATTATTAATAAGTTCACATCTTCCATGCCCAACCGTGTCCAGGCTATCATACAAGCATCAGGCAGGCCAACACGTTATTAGTTTACAGGAATTTTTCATTTGACATCCACTTCACTCGCTGGATAGGGTCGCAAACCGACCAGTTTTTGATTGCCGTGATCGGACTTTTCCAAGACTTTTGGTGGGCACTGTACACTAAGTATGAGTCACCTACAGTCTTCACGGACGTTCACAGCTGTGAAGCAGCCGTCTTTTTCTGTTTATTCCAGTGTACTCTAGGGCGGGCTCTCGGACAGTACTCAGCATGGTCGGCTTTTATTAGACCACAATACCGGCGCTTCCTGATTTCTTCCTGTAAATAGGTGAATCCCGTTTACGCTGCCATCGAAGACATTTCCAGCGGTAAAGTGCGGCAGCGTCAAGAGGGGATCAGTGCTTTGACACAGCTGTTGGACAACGGAATCGTCGACAAATGGATCAAGAATGATTCCTCCACGTCCACGAGGACTAGTAAGCTTGCGCGTATATTCAATGCGATCTACGATGGAGCTGTGGCGGAGCGCACTGCTTTCATGAGCTCAGGCTCTTCGTCAAAGGCCGCGTCGCGAGCCAAAGCTGCGGATGGCCGTCTGAGTGCCATTGCACTCCTATTGCGAAATTTCACGGAGAAGAACATGTTGCTGCTCGTTGAGGAACGACTCATCGAATCCCATCTCTCCTCTCTCTCAAAGCTTCTGGTTTATCAAGGCCAATTAGTTGCTCCCGCTGCCTTAGCAATGCTGAAAGCATTTGACTCGCTGCTGAGTTGTCCTCAAGTCTTTTCTGCCCTCGATGCGACTCGGGACAAGCGCTGGCACTCGCTTCTCCAAGTCTCCTTGAATATTCTTCTCGGACAGCCTATTGACGCGGAGCTCGACGCGTTTGATGTGGAAGGTGATGAAGGGGAGGACAGCGAGATGGACGTCCATTCCGATGCCAATTCTGTGGGGACATCCGCCAAACGACGGCACGCTTCGCAGCGTCCAGGGCAGCATGCGAAGCGGGCCAAGCTCAACGTGCCCTTGTCTCAGGAGCAGATTGCTTGTGCATCTTTGTTGAAAACTCTTCTTTCTGTTTCCCCCAATCCACTTTACGACACGAAGAGCAACGACGACCTTACCAGCGTCATTCTTGGCCGTTTCAGACAGTTACTGCGTATGTGCTCTTCGGACAGTTCCCTGCACATGGACATTCTTTCTGCTCTCCTGTCGGTGTTACCTACTTTGACACTCAATCATATGTCCCTCATTCAAGATTTCGCTGCGTCGTGCTGGAGTGATCTCGTGTCATTATGGGGTACCAAGACCCATTTCATCAAAGAGACGCTGCTTGCCATTTTCCAATATCTGCTCCCGTATCATACGACACTTACTCCTGACAAGTGGGCCCATGATGTAGCCAAACTTTGTTCCTGCCTTCGTGGTGCCCATGATCGTAATACGAAGTGGGATGCACAGTCGCTTTCACTGGATGCGTTGAGGCTCGAGGTGGAGGAGGATATCGAGAATTTGGCCCCATTTCAAACGCACACATTTCGCGCCGGCCATAACTTCGATTCAGACCAGGCTATAACATGGGTCATGCTTGATCTGCAAGCTCAGTGTACTCGAAAGGTATGTAGTTATCTTCGTGGGCGTTCTATTTATCTTTACTCGGTCGTGTTAGCTGTATTCGATTCGCGACTCAATGGCTATTGCGTCCCAATCTTCTTTCCAAACGCAGCGCCACAGAGCCTTGGACCCCATACGTCTCGTTCTTCAAGCTGTGGACCACAAGTCGTCGGAATTTCCTTTGCAAAGCCTTCTTTTCATTATCATCCGTTGTTGGCACGCGTTGGAGGATGACTTGCAGACTGAAATCGCACAGTCGCTGCTACGCCATGCGTCGCGGCAGGATCACCTGCTTAACTGGGTGCTCTTATGCCTCGCCGCTATTGTTCAGTCAGAACGGTGCCTTCCTGAAGGTGTTTCTCCGAGTAGGTCACGCCTGAGAATTGGTTGGGACCAGGTCTGGCAAAACGCTATCTGCCGCATTTCCGTGCCCGCCGTCTGTCGTGTCGCCTGCCATCTTGCTCTGATCATTCTCACAGCGGCCACTCCATCAGATTCTCCCACGGCAGCAGAGACTTCGCCTCGCTCTCCCGATGTCGATCTGTTTTCCTCCCATCGGACCACTAGTGACCTGGAAAATTTGACGAGAAACTTCAGTACTCAGCAGCCACTTTATCCCTATGACAGTATCTGCTTATTTCTGGCCAAGGCTATTCAGTGGTCCAGCCGCGATCGCAGGCTGTACCGTCTTCGGCTTGGAGATGAAGTCCTGACATGGCTTATTGACGTTTCGAAAGCGAAACCCCCATCGACTTGTCTGAACACGACGAATGACCTACTTTATCTCCTGGCTCTGTCGTGCGATCTTAACAAGGTCGATCCCCACTTGACCGTATGCCGATATGATCTTCCCGACACACTCTTAATCCGTGCAACGAAAACATTTGAGCAAGGGCGATCGCTTCGTAATTTCCAGGTGGAAGCCCAGCTACCACTATTTCGCAAGCCAGCTGTAGAGGTCGACGGTCCCATGTCTGCGTCCCATATAGCGCCATGCGAGCGATCGCCAAGTCAGACGCGAGTCTCCGATTTCCACCGTGAACAGCTGAAAGCGCTTCTGGAAGTGTTGGAGATTCAGTCGACTGGCGGAATGCGCTGGACAAATGTGGAGTTCGAGCATGCGACGAGGGTGGCTCTCCTCGCGTTACTATTCCAGACGCTTCTAAGTTACAATGGCGTGCAAAACGACCGGCTCGTTTGCAGAGATGCTGCAAAGCTGATTCTCGGTCTTGGCCAGCTGGCTTTGAAGGGTGATGTCGAAGCCGATCGCGTTGCAGCTCTCATGACGGGACTCGAATCTTTGGTGTCCACTCAAGAGATAACAGCTTTCGAGCGTGGGCAGAGTCTCAACATCGGACTGATTCATCCTGGACCTTCGTCGGGATTGAAGGACAATATGCTCCCGAACGATGTTGACGAATTAACGAGCGGACCAACAGTAAGAATGAGAAAGGATTTTCTGAGCACACTGTGGCAAGACAAAGAGGTAAAATCGTGAAATTCTAGCGGCAATCTTGTTGGAACTCAGTGTCCCTTAGGTCACCGAGCAACTGCTTCCCGAGCTCGAAATCCCATCAGGATTTCCCAGCCAGGTAAGGGTTATACAGTCTATACAGCACTCTCTGACCGCAGACGAAAGGTCAACTCCGAAACTACTTCCACGGTATGTTTTTTTTTTTTTGCTCTAAAGCGCTTTATGTGGTGTTTACACCGAACAAGCATGCCTCCATACTTGTTTTCATGCGAAGTATGCTCCATCGTCTCGTCAATACGAATGCAGGAGCACGAGCCACCGGGATGTTGGAAGTTGAGGATGATGAATTCGGAGGGACGGGGACTACGCTGCCAACACACGTAGATGGATCAGCTATACTCGCTCCCGCTTGTGGTGTGTGCATAGCCTATATTGCATCTGTGCCCGTGTTCCATTCCGCTTCCGGTCAAGCCACTCGCGACCCGGGACTCTTCGCTTTCATGAAAGATTTGCTGGAACGTGACATCAAAGGATTTCTGTCCATCGTCCCATACTACATTGAGCAGCTTTACAACGGCACTCTAGAATTGATCCAAGACCAGATCGTACAAATTATTGACGCTTTCAGGGACTTGGTTTTGGAGGCTCAGGATTATTCCGAAGACAAGCAAGCCCTCGTCACCGCAGTTCATTTTCTCCATTCCACGATGCCCGCCTGGTTGAAATTCGATTCACGTTATTTGGCTGGAATTGGAGCCGTCTACTTGGATTTGGAGCAGATGGTAATGCGGACGCCTGTAGATTGGACAGTGTCGAACGCCTTCGCCGACTTCCTTCGTTCTTTTCTTCACGCGGACCCCAGGCAAGTTGTCTATGACCAGTTTGATTTGGACAATTCCCACAAGACTAGTCCTCGTGTTTTGCTGCTCAATCTGTTGAAGGATCGCGATTTTAGAGTGCGTTGTCGTGCGGCGCGTTTGAGTGTCCATATCTTGTCTTTGGCGACCTACCTGAACAAACGCGTCATGACATTATATGAGCATTTTGTCAATTCGTGGGCAAGGGATCAAACCCTGTATGTCTTTCGTAGAGTTCATCTTGATTTGTCGCTAATTTTAATTTAGGTATGAAGAGATTCTCTCCAGACTCCTCTCACAGGGAAATTTGATGATTTTTGAGACCTTCGCCAGACGTGGTGCATATTGGCATGTCCTAGAACTCGTCATTTATTCCGAACGCTACGTAAAGCACGCCAACACTGTTCTTCTAAGCGTGGTTCGTCGTTTGGGCATGCCTTCTCTTTCCAAGCTTTTCGACGTCTACGCCCCGCAAGTTGCCAACGCAGCAGCCCAGCAAACTGCCATCAATCTCGATTTTTCAAGCAAAATCGATCCCTTTCTCATTGGATATCCTGATCGTTTGTCGTACCTTCGTGCCAGTTATCGGGCTTTTGCGACAACCTACATATCGCAAGACTGTCTTCATGGAGAGGCCGGACAACGCCTTTTCACGGGTCATTGTCGCGCTCTTCGCAAGTCAATTGAAGAGGGTATATCTGAATGCTTTCCGGAGATCGTGGCATGCGCAGTCCCGTGCTGGATTTACGAGCACGGCTTGGATGGCGATGGCGTTGAGAGGTTGAGCCAAGTCATGGTCGGTCTGACCCGCCTGGACAAGGAGAAATTCTTCAATAAACTCAACGAAAATATGCCATCGGTTCTCTTCGCCCTCCTGCGGCTTTTGACCGACGACGTGGATTATGCACAAAGTGCACACGCACTCACTTTGATGCAGGAAGGCGCTGCCGAAGTTTTTGAACGACTCCTTGGGACTCAGCAGCGAAATGCTTCTGGCGATGCTGATCTTCCGGCTTATAGTCCGGAGATAATTAGCAATTCACTCTGGTACTTTTTCTCAGTCTGCCTTGGTCCAAATGCGGACACAATCGCCATCACATATCACGTCACGAGACGGTTGTTTTTCGACATCCTTCAAGCGCCCTTCGTCAATCAGCAACTCCGGTCCGTAAATGCGTTATGTTTTTGGGTGGCGTGCAACCACAAGCACTTCGAAGACCGGGTTGTTTTACGTGCTCTCATCCAAGGGGCGACAATACTTTTGTCTCAAGTTGAACTCGCTACTTCCGCGAGATCCATTCTAGATTGGGCATTTGAAATCCTCCAACGAGCTCAAGCTCGAGACGAAGCCATCCCAAGCATCATACTGCGTATGGCGTACATCGCCGAAGATTACGCACTCGACTCACACCCCCATCGCCGCTCTCTCGGCATCAGTATTTCCAGCTGGATTGATGAGCGCCTGTGCGCGCTTCATGACAATCCCCTTTTTCAATCGCAGGTCATGCGCATTCTTCCTGCGTGGCCACGCCTATCTTTACCCCGCCTAGCTGAGCTCCATGCTGGTTTAGAACCCGAGGCATTTGTTTCATTTCTGCAGGATACTCGTATCGCTGCGAACAAATTCAGCGTCGTGCAAAAGCTTCGAGATTTTGCTGTAGGTGGTCAATATGATCCTGCCTATTTTGGCAGCACCGACTTTTGGCTTTTTCGAGAGGCGATTCCATCCAAGGCCCCTTTGGACGATGCTGATATTGATGCATTCGTGACGTTGTTGTCCAAGACCAATGGTCCTATTCGCACGTTTCATGATGGCCTGTTGGACTCAGATCAGGAGCAGAACCTTTATTGGCGTCGAGCCGGAGGGCGCATAAATGTTTCGCTCGACTCCCAGAAGCCTTACTCACCTCATGCCGATCTTATTGTCAGGCTTTTCGTGATGCTGGAAAGCGATGTTGCTTCCAGATCCCAATTAGCCTACAACACTCTTCTTCTGGTCATAACGATCTCACATCTCGCGATTAATGATGTACGTTCACTAGCGAGTGATTACCAACGGGAACTGGGCCATCTCCAAGCCTACCCTGCAACTCCCATTCAACGACCGGCACAGTCTTTGGCTGTCTTGTCCTCAGAGGCATACGTGGAACGTGCAGACCAGTTTTCCGACTGGGTAATGTCACTAGCTGACCTGTTGAGCGGTGTGCTGTTCGCTTTCGATCCCTTTTACGGTCAGCTTCAGGACATCCTGCGATCTGATGTCGATTTTGCAGAACAGGCGCTTCCTGTTTTTGTTCATCAGCTCTTGATCATGACAAAGACAACGTCAGAACAGAAGGATTGCGACTTCCACGCCAGTTTATCAAACTATTTTACTGCAGTTCTGAAGAGAAGCACCTCCAGTCGCGAGAGTGTCCGATCTGTCGTCGAGATTATTCTCCATTTGCGGAAATTATGTCCTGACGAGAATGACGTTCTTTCGTTCAACAAGTGGTTGGACATCGATTTTATTTTGCTGTCTCGCAGCGCAGTCTCATATGGCGCTTATACCACTGCGCTCCTCTTCTTGGACATGGCGTGGGACACAGACCCAAAATTTTCAACGACGCTCGCTAATGACATCTTGTACAATATTTATAGTCACATCGACGAACCCGATGGATTCTACAGCGTTCAAGCTGTAAATTTGGACGAGTCCTTGAAGCGACGTTTTGCCCACGAGAAGCAGTGGGAACACGCGTTCCGTTTCCATGGCGCCGCTTTTGAAAACGACCCTCTCAATGTAAATGCTATTCGGAGCCTTGCCACTACTTTTTATTCACTGGGATTGGACCGGATGGCCATGGCGCTGCTGCAGTCAGCGCCTCTCAACGGATCAATGACCGACTTCAATAGCGGAGCGACAGTTGACTACGCACTTGGATGGCGCACGGGGATTTGGGATCTTCCCGAACTGCCTGGAAATGGCGACGTTGATTCGTCTCTCTATTTTGCCCTCCGGGCTGCTCATCGCGAGAGAGACCGTCAATCGGTCGGTTCGGCTATTCAAAGGGCCTTGACCCACGACATCTCTATTCTTCGAACGATGGGGTCGGAAAACTTAGTCGGTCTTCGGCGGATGGTTCGCACTTTGTTGTCCGTGGGCCAGATAGCTCACTGGCATGAGAAGTCCTCGGACGGATTTACGCAGATCAATGCGAAACTTGAGTGAGTGTTTTTCTCCGCTTCATACTACTCTCGACCCTTAATTCGTTCAAGCTTTCAAGATATCGAGTGCATTATGGCCACAAGACTGTCTCTTATTCGTTCGGCACAGGTTAAAGAGGCTAGACATCAGATCGGAGACCTCAGAAACTCGGCAACGCAGGCTCTCGTCAATATTGAGTCTGCTTGCCTTTTGTGTTTATCCGAAGCGGCTCGCGATGCTGGCGAAAAACAAATCGCCTTGAACTCTATTACTCGGGCCATGTCATTGCATCGAGTTCCTTCTTTCGAGATGTCCTTTGAATACGCTCAAGTTCTCTGGATGGAAGACGAAGCGGAGAGCGCCATTCAACAACTAAAAATGATGCTCGTTCCAAGTCAGTCTTCAACGCCCAGTGTAGATAATCTCGAAAAAGCTGTCGTACAAGCCAAATTAGTGAGCAAAGTTCACGGTCGCATGTCCTTTGTTGTTGAAGTAGCGCTAGGGGACATGGCTAAGTCTGGCCTGTGCAGAGCAACCGAAGACCATACAAGAGCTTTACTTCGATCAAGCAGTCACTACTGTAGGCGAGCTTGCGTCTGCAACTGCAGTCTCGAAGCACTCGTCCGTGTACAACCAATGTGCTGTCTTTGCTGATCACCAGTATCAAGCATTGCTATCTTCGGAGGAATACTCCCGCCGTCAATTATATCTTTTGCGCAAGACACAGGAACTCGAGAACCGTAGGAAGCATGTCTTAGCGAGCAACGATCCAAGTTATAAGGCCATGGCAAGGGCACAAGTTGAGGCACAGAAGACCAAGGATATGGATGAGACGATTCTCAACGATCTGCGTGCGTCACGGGAAATGTTTCTTGTTCAAGCCCTTCATATGTATTCATTGACCCTTGCAACGTCGGACGCGGACGACATGGAGTCCATTCTCCGTTTCAGTTCGCTTTGGATGACCAACTTTGATGAAGTTCATGTCCAAGAAGGTATACGGCCTTCCCTGAGTCGCATACCTTCCAGCAAATTCGTATTTTTGTCGGTATGCCTACTTTTTTGCTAATTGGGCTTTCTCTCAATACCAGATTTCCAGCGTCAACTGTGCGCACGAATATCCCCAAACGAGGATACCATATATTCTATCGTAATGCGCATGTGCAGAGACCATCCATTTCATTGTCTGTATCAGTTGTTTTGCTTGCAGCAAAGCCAGCCTTCTGGGAATCGCAGGCGCTCTGACAGACACGCTGCACCTTCAATTGGGCCACGGGAGCGCGCACAAGCCGCTGGGAAAGCACTCGATATTCTTGAGAACACCCAAGGACCGTACGGCTATCGCATCAAAGTCATCCGGAAGCTATGCGAAGTATCGTTGCAGGTCTGCATGCATCAGTGGATAGGGGAAAAGGGCGAAGAACATCCATTGCAGGACGACAGTGGGGTACTGTTGACCATCAAAGACAAGCCCGTGCCGCCCATGACGGCGCACATCCCAATTGATCCTACACTGCGGTACAACGACCTAGCTACCATCGTCCGATACGAACCGACTTTCAAATTTCTAGGAGGAAACAGCTGGCCGAAGCTTTGTACTTGCATAGCCTCGGATGGTTCGAAGTACAAGCAGTTGGTGAGAGAAACGCCCTATTGCATCTTCGATCCTTTTGGTTAATCCGCTTGACAGTTTAAAGGCTGGCACGGCGACGACGTCCGCCAAGATGCAGTTATGGAGCAAGTTTTCGAGCTGGTCAACCGAATTCTCAGTTGCGACAAAGTGACTCGCCGACGTAGCCTGTCTTTTCGCACCTACATTGTGGTCCCTCTTTCGACTCAGGCTGGGGTCATTGAGTTCGTGACCAACACAGTTCAGATGGGTGAATGGCTGGAACTGGCGCACACGAAGTTGTTTTCGACTTGTTCAGTCTGCAGGATTCAAACCAACTTACAACTGGAACAGGTATCGACCAAATGATATGAGCTACGTCGAAGCTGCAGTACGATTGAAGAAGATTCAGCTGCTTCCGAACAACTCGTCGACTGACGCGCGGCGCAAAGCGTTTGATGTCTTCATGAAAATCCGGACTAGGTTCCATCCTGTGATGCGCTATTTCTTCGTCGAGAAGCATAAGGATCCACTGGCCTGGTTTTCCACCAGACTGAACTACACACGCAGCGTGGCTACCACGTCAATCGTTGGTCACATGGTTGGATTGGGCGATCGCCACGTAAGAAACATCCTGATCGACCAACGCACTGGCGAGGTCATCCAGATCGATTTGGGTGTCGCGTTCGATCAGGTTTATTTTCCCTGGCTATCTGCTTGGTATACCTTTCTTACAACGCCGTTAGGGTAAACTTCTTCCGCGCCCGGAGATGATGCCGTTCAGGCTGACCGCTGACATGGTTGACGGCATGGGGTACCCCGGCACCACTGGCGTTTTCCAGCGTTGCGCAGAGGAAACTTTGAGAGTCCTCCGCTCAGGCTCCGAACTAATACTCACGGTCTTGTCGGTGTTTAGACACGATCCTCTGCATACCTGGTGAGGTGCAAAGAATATCACACATGACGGGATCCGTTGACAGATGAATATAGGGTGACAAGAGCAGATCCACAAAAACGGGGAAGTACTGTCGATGAAACGGAACAAGATAAACGAGTGTGGTTCCCGAACCCCTTGGGTATCGACATGGACAGCCGCTTTGAGGAGGAAGCTGCTGATCGTGCACTGAATTCTGTCACCCGAAAGTTGGATAAGACAATGAGCGAAGCGGCTGTGATCAATACCCTGATTGCCGATGCGACGGATGTCGAAATGCTCGCCAATACATACTATGGTAAGTTGTTTTTTTTTTTTTTTCAAATATCATATTGGTAAGCGGCTGAATTTGGTGTAGGATGGAGTCCACATTTTTAACCATCTTACATCTCCAAGCAAGCATTCAAGGTGTCTGCATAAGTAATTCATTCCATCGGGAACGCGTGAGAGGACAGTTCAATTCGGACTCATTTTGGATCTATTTCACGAACAATTGGTCACACCGATCAAAACCCATGAACGCCAGGCGGGCCCGTGACGGCGATCACAGATGGTACATGGCACTCAGAAAGTACTTGGAATTTTTCGAGCGCTAGTTTCGGGAATCCGTCAAGTAATATTATTTGAGGTGAACGTTCCAGAGGCTCACATCGTGACAGAATATGCAACCTTAAACAGAACAACAGGATAACTCGCACTGCACTTATGTAACGTTGACGAAATTTGTAATGTCTATGCCATATTCTATCATAATCACATCTAAGTTCTTAACTGATAGCTTGCATCTATGTAAGATGTGCATAAATCTTGAAATCTATGTAAATCTTGAAATCCATAGATCTTCTCGACCTCTACCTATACCCGCGAGTACAAGGATTATTCCTTCAATGCATCGCAGCGGCATTTTGGCCCCGATCAGCGTCCGCAGACGTCAGCGGATCATGACGCCCGCCGTTGCTTGCTGTCCACTTTTGATCGCAACTGTACTAACAACAAAACTTGCGCTGACGAGGCCTGCGGCGGTGAACAACGCGGCCTGTGTTGTTCACGGATATGGCGAGGGTATGAGCAGTCGTAGTAAGTAAGGGTGGAAGCAGTCATGACGACAAAGTGGGACCGTTGGGGCGGTGGAAAGCAAATGAAGTAACAGCACAAACGCAGGAAGAAAACGGCTCGTGAGTACCCACACTTGTACAAGAAGAAACCATTGAACGAACGCACCTGATATCCCTTCATGATTGCACCAGGCGCGCTGTGGTCGGCCTGCTTGTCTAACACACTCTCGTTCACGACCGACGTGATAGCGAGCCCGAAGCCAGAACCAATCTGAAACGCAGTGTTGATCTGTTGTGCGTGCAAGGCAAGGAGAAGTATCAGCATGAGATGTATGCCGTGAAGACAGGAGGATGAGTAGTAAAAATACGACACATGCGTAGAAAACACTCAGACAATGCGATACGAAGCTGCAAGCAGGACGAGGAGTAAAGAGGTGCAACACGACAGGTACGCAGACATGACATAGGAGATAAGAAGACACCATAAAACAATTACGGAGACAAGGAGATGAAGCAGGACGGAGTACTCACCAAACCCCCAGCCAGGCTCTTTGCTGCCGGAGGCACCGCGCTCACGAGCGCTATCGACGCAACATTGTAGCTGATCGACACGCCCGTCACAGCAACAAGTGTCGTAGGGAAGAGGTATCTACCAATAAGTGTTAGCGGCAGCTACCCAAGGCAGGGCGAGGAGCAAATTCATGATGAACACAGTATGTAGTATACAATCAAGTGTACAATCAAGCAAGTTGATCGAAAAATAAAATGGAGACGAGGAGTACGACATGACCGTGGCATGTTCGAGGTAGATGCTGGTAAGAAATAAAAATTCAAAACAGGAGGTTCAAAAGAGATAACAGGTGTTGTGTGGTCCGCGAAGACAGCCCAAAAAGCCATGCTAGTTGTTCAGAAAATATTGCAAAGAAAAGAAACGCACGCCCAAAAACTCGACCCTGGCTTTACAAAAGCAGCTGGGAGTGTGCCGACGACAGAGACGGCAAAGCCCGCGAGGAGAAGGACCTATCCCAAAAAGAACAATAAGTTCACGTTCGCATGCGGAGACACGTGATTGAATGTGTTACAGGAACAATTAGCCGTATATGACGAAGACAGACGATCGAGTGAGAAGACACACGATTGCACCCCGATTACGCATAGGTAAAAGCAGTAGATTGCATGGTCGGGAGAAAAAAATATAAGTAAGCATTAAACACAATAGTTTATAATGATTATCATCTTGCGCACCTTGATATCCCACCGTTCCACTGCACGGCCCATCGCGAGAGAAACAATGAAACCGGTGACGCCCATCGGCTGTGTGACGTGACGAAAACGAGCACCCATGGCCAGAGAATGAACAGCAGATGGAGAAGTGCAGACAGACAAGATAATAGTCAAATAGATATAAAAAAGCCGGAAACCCAACGACCCACAATCATATACAGCCCTGTCGTGAGCGAGCTCAGCGAGAGAACTTCCTGCGCGATGAGAGCAAGGTAGTAGTTTATGGAGGCCCACCTAGGTGATGTTACGAAACATCAGGCCTGCGTCGCTTCAACACCATGAAAAGGAACGCACCAGCAGTACAATAAAAATGCCGAGCACCATATGCCTGCAAACGATGGGAGCTGTAAGACGGAAAACATCAGCATTTCCGTTCAACTTATTCTACTCCCCTCTCCTTCGAATGTAGCGTCTCCCCAAACAAAGCATGAGATGCGCGACACACCTTCCACAGATAGATGGGCATGATAGGATTCGCCACCTTACGCTCTGCCCAGGCGAACGCTAGCAGGAGGAGAACGCTGTGTGCGAAAACACGGTGAATCCATCATCGCCGCATCCACGCCAATTTGAGGACATCACAAGAATTTTGTGAGCCATTGGAATTGAGATTAACAGGCGCGTTTTGCGCAAGACGGGGATTTCAAACCAACAGGAACGGACATGCACAGGTCAGCAATAGGTCACGTAGTTCATACCAGCAACCACTGGCACGAAAACAACAAGAACAGGAGCAATACACACCTAATAATCAATGTGACGATGATCAGCGGCTTACCCCAGCCGGACACCTCGCTTTGGCAGAGTCCAAACGTCATGAGGACCATGCCACTGTAGTTTTGTGGTAAGTAAAGGGTAGCCGTGAGCGCGTTCGGGAAAAACAGTGCGCGCGCGCTCGTTGAACATTTACACATAACCGGCGACAATAAAAAGAGAGAGCTGGTAGTCGGCGCAATGACCGCAACCAACAAAAACGATGATAACGCAATAAACTCAATACCTCCCACCAACAACAAATGCCTGACCAGCGCATAGCGAAACGGCAAAAACAGGATACACGCTTACCTCGTCCCCAGCCCTGCACCCAAAAAGTCAAGCGAGGGCTTGCGTTCGTCGTCGTCGTCACTGTGGCGCGTGCGGGTGCGGACGTTGTCTGCAGCTGACATGAAATCACTCGAAGACGCTCCTCTGTTGAAGACATCGTTTGCAAGCGGGCCCACACCCAATGCGGTAGTGGTGCTGTCGACACCTGAAGCATCTGCATGATGGAGAACGACAGGAGGGACCCTGGATGCACGGCAGCCGAACAGACCGCTGATGCGAGCGAGGAGGCCTGGGAGTGTTCGAGTATGTACAAAGTGATCAGCCTGACTGAGAAAACCAGAATAGAAGGCAAAAAAAGCACCATTCACTGCACTCTTCGCTGACGCCCTTAGGCCCGCAACGACCCGTGCATCTGACCTCGAGTGACTCCTTCTCCGTCCTTTTCGCTCATCGGGGAACGACGCCCACCCGGAGCCGGCGAGCGCGGCGAGCACAGGCGCATTGAGATAAAAGATGTACCTGGTGAGGAACATCCTCAGAATCAGCAACAAGATATGGGGAAAGGAAGTGAGAAGTAAGACAGTTGGAGAATAAAAAAATGCGAAGAGCGTTAGAAGCAAGGAGTGAAACAGGTGAGGATTTAAGGTAAAAAGAGCAAGTAACTTACCGCCAGCCGAGTGTGCCCGTGAGGACGCCGCCCATGATTAGACCTACGACGAAGCCTGTGTGCAATGCGTAGCGTAGCATTCACCAATAGTCGGTACGATGTTGAAGTAAAGTATTGACCGTGTCGGTATATTGTCGCACAATCATTTTTTTGCAAGGGCATTGTTGTACCATGCCGCAGAGAGTTATCACGCAGGTGGGATAAATTTCATTAAGCACAAGAACGACATAGTAATACTTGCAAAGTACTCACCAACCGCACCACCGGCACCAAACGCGCTCATCGCACGGTGACGTTCGTACCCGACGAAATAATTGGAGAGGACACCGATCGCGGAGGGGACGGACGATGCTGCGCCGAGGCCTGCAATTGTGCGTATGGGAGGAAAGTGAGGACAGGTTCGGTAAATGCCCGTTGGGAGAAGATGGTGGGATGAAAGAGGAAGGTATCCGTGAGGGAGTGGGGGACGGGGTGGGGTGCAGAGAGAAAAAGGCGACGCATATACGGTCCATTTGTTAAGCCAGGAATGGGAGGGACATCAGAGGTGCAAAGAGGGGAAGGATAGTACACCTGAGTAAAAAGAAAAAGGAAACAGACGCGAACCGACCCACCCTGCAATGCGCGGAAGATGATACACATGATACCCGACGTGGCGCACCCGGCGCCGATGGAACAGACAGACATCCAGAGCATACCTACGATGGGCATAGAGGTGAAGCGCGTACCAGACAGAGCATGCGTGTTCAGCTACGAACGTGAAAGTAAACGCGGAAGATAGCACACCTGCGACAAAGACATGTCGACGACCAAAGCGATCTGCTAGGACGCCCGCAAGCAAGAGAAAGCCGCCGAAGGTGAGCGTGTACGCTGACACAAGCCACGACTGAGTGCCTGCATGTCGACTGTGTCAGTTGCTACTGCTACGGAGTCTCGCAGAAAGGAAGCGAATTTGGCTGACCCTCAGCAAGACCAAACTCGTCCGCGACCTTGGGAATAGCGATGTTGATGGAGGTCATCCAGATATTGTCGACGAGCTGCGCGAAGCAGCACGTACCCAGTATTACTGCACCGCGTGCGCTCGCAATCGTGCCCGTCGCACGCGGATCCTCGTCCACGACCGCCATCTGCTCCGTCGCGCTACGAACAGCAGCGCCATCGCGAACACTAACACCCTCGGCATAGTCATCGTTAGTGAAATCAAAGACCTCTATCGTGCGTTCGACGGCAGGCGTTGGCGGGACCGAGTCGACCTCGCGGATGGGCGCCGGACGATCGGCGAATGCGAGCTTCGGATCGTTGAAATTCACCAAACTCGGCCTGTGCGGGAGCGCAACGTTGATCCCTCCGACGGTGCGCTCCTCCGCGATCAGCTGCGGCGTGCGCGACACGCGTCGCATCGCCAGTGACTCTCCGTCCGAGGCGGCATCAATAGCAATCGTCGAGTGATGTAGCAGGGGGCCCGCCGCAGCGGGGACACGCGCGTCGGCAGTGATGATGCTTGCCCGTCGCACAGATACGCCGGATGTCACTGCCATGTCCGACATACCAGACGTCGCTAATGGCACGTGCAGTGGATGAGAACGTGTTGATGTGTTGGACTGCCTCGACGCCCGGCGCTCACGCACGGAAAGGATGCCCGCGACCTCGTCCACGTCGGCACCCAGGTTCTGCATCTGTGAGAAGTGCCGCGCAGCTAACTCGTGCACTGCGGCGCCGGTTGAGGTGATGTCAACCAGGGATTCGCCGTCTTCGTCCACGTCCAGCGCGCTGTCGTCCAGATCAGATATCTGCAGTCGCCGCGCGTGCCACTGCCCGTGTTCGCCAAGTTCGCCGGTCATCAGGCTGGGACGCCGCCATCTAGCAGTGTTATGACTTGCTTCGTTCGTCAGGCGCCTGCCCTGGTCGTTTGTGAAATGTCGTGACTCGCTGGTCTGCCGCCGTCGCTGCCTGCCGTCCTCGATCGCAATGATAACGTCTGCCACAGGTACTGGCGCCCCAGACATCGTTCAGTACAAGAGTTGATACGAGGGCACGTCGTCGACGTAGGCCGACTCATATAATCTCACCAAGTTCCGGGGAAGCACGGCCTACACGGTGTTACCACGCGCGATTAAGTATTACATCGCACCCTTGACCCGGAACAACGCACCGTAAGTCGCACCGCTTGCACAATCAAGAGCATCGGAGTTAACATGAACATCCAATTTCAAAAACAAATTGGACCCCCAGGTAAGAGGGGTCTTCAGCGCCCTCGGCGGCAGCCTTTCGTGACCGGCGGGATCAACGTGAGGACGAGGACATATTGGCGCGTGAGAAGCCCACTGCTGAGGGTCTCTGAGATTGACGAAGGATACAAAGAGAAAAATGTTACTACTTACAGGCATTTGAAGGGTATCTACCACACAAGGCACACTACCAAAAATACAATTTTTGCTTCTCTCCTTTCTCGCCGTGGCCCGTCCTATCCTAACCCGCCCTCCGCAAGAACATCCATATGGACGATATCAGGTCGCGCAGGCGGGGTGGAGAACCGGCCATTGAAGTCAAGCCGCAGTAGCAGGCTCTCAACATGGCGCCGCACACTGGCCGCAACGTCATCCGTCAGCTTGGCCGCGCGGGAGGTCGAGTTGTTTGTTGTGCGGGACGAGGGGTGATGCACACGTGAAACCCGGCCTGCCAGCGAAGACACGCCTGCAGCGCGTGAGGACAGGTTCCACATCCCCGACGCGCCGACAGAACGATTCGTCGCGTCCGCGGACGTGGAGAACTGCGGTAACTGTACTCGCATAGACGCCTGCTCATAGAATGAATCAAGTAGCTCGCGCAGCGCGCCGTGGATCTCCGCAACAACCACCGCGCGCTCGCGCACCTGCTCGCCTACACCATCATCTTCCTTTTCATCCTTGTCTCCCCCGACCCCCGCACCACCGTCCACCTCTTCCCCTTTCTCCTCTTCCCCACCTGCATCTTCTTTCGCTTCACCTACTACAAGGACGGCCGTCTTCCTTTTCCTCCTACGCCGCCGCCTCACACTCCCCTCCGACAGCAATGCGGGAAGGACATCCCCTCCCCAACGCTCGATCTGCCCGACAAAACGCTCGCAAACGTCGAACACCCCACGCAACGTCGCCATCAGCTGAGTATCCGTCAACAGACATCCGACAAGCAGTCGCTCGAGGTATTCGGCGTGCAGCAGTCGGAGCGTCGTGAAGTCTAGGTAGGCTGGTTGCGGGACTGGGTCTGAGCGAGCGGGTGCAGTGGGGATGTGAGCATCTGGGTGGGAAGATGCGGTGGCATCAGAATGCAGCATGGATCGGGGAATCCCAGCGTCAGTTTCCGTGTTGTTCTTCCTTGATTGTGCAAAGTCAGGTGGCAATCCTGGTACAGCAGGTGCTAATACACTACCAGCCGGTGATGCCGAATGAACGGTAGATAACACTGACACTCCGCCCGTAGCAGGAGCAGGCGGCGGTGCCGACGTTGACGGGCTCAGTGTCTGGTGACTATCTGCTTGCCGTAACCCTCCGCCCTCGACTCCTCTGCCCAGCTCCGCCCTAAACCTTGCAAATTCCACATCGATAACGTCCGTCATCACATATCCGAGCACACAGTCCAAAAACCAGCCCATGTCGCGCACGATACCCCACGCGCAACGTAGCAGGCGGCCACGCGCCGCGAGGTCCGCATGGGTGCCGCCGCCCTCTCCAAGATGTGTCCACCTGCGACGCGCGCGCTGCGCGTTCGGGAGCGCGGACCAGCACTGATGCACGCGCGTGTGCGTGTGCCGCAGTGCGGAGAGGCACGCGAAAAGCGCACCGTACGCCGTGAGTTCGGCTGGCCGCAGGACAAGGTCGAGCGGCCACGGCGCGGTGTACGTCAGCTGCAGCTGCGTGCCAAGGATCACGGTGACGAAAGGGATGTCAAGCTGCTGCGCAGAGGCGGATGCGGGGGGCGGGCCTGCAGCGAGAGACGGAAGGAGGGGACGGACAGGGCCGGTGGGCATGGCAAAACGCAGGCGAGTGAGGTGTGGGTCCTGCTGCGCGGACGTGCCGAGCGAGGCGCGTAACAGTGCAAGATTGAGGTCCTGCTCGCGGATCATCGACGACGGTCCCGCGTGTGCAGTTAGTCGCGAAATTTTGAGGCGTTCGATTTCGCGGATGAGCGCAAGGCTGAACTCCCCGTTGCGAAGCAGGAAGTAGTTTGCGCTACAGCAATTTCTTCAGTAAGATAACACTTATATAGAAGTGCGGATACCTACAGAGATTCGACCGCCTCTAGGACGTCGACGCGAGTGAGCACGTTCAACCAGAGCCATTCGCCGATGTCGGTGCGGATATCAGCAATGACGCGCTCGAACGCGTGTTGGTCCTCGGGAAGCACACTCTGCAGCATGCGCGTGTGATTAACCATCATCGATCGCGGCGGCTGACGGTTCCACTGCGCGTCTCTCACCGTCGCAACGGCCCGTCCGACATACTCGATCGACTCGCGTGCATGCGGCAAGACGCACTGGGGCATCGAACCCGCAAGCAGTGTCAGTCCCTCGGAGACGAGCGGCTCCGGGCCCATGTGCGTGCCGTGCACCATGAAAGCGATCAGCTGTGCGAGCCACACGCGTTGCACGGCTGTGGAAAGCTCCGCCATGATGCGCGCAACACGTTCGACACCTGTGTGGGCGAGGGTCTGGAGCAGATCAATGAGTGGCCCCGGTGGCCAATGCGCCTGTGCACTCAGCGTGTCAAGGAGGGACACAAGTGCGACGAAGGGCGCGTCCCAGTCTGCGAATGTAGCGCGTAGGAGGGACAGCGGGACGAACGAATTACTAGCAACGAGTGTAGGCTCTCGTCGCAATACTTTGGCCTCGCTGTCGATGACAAGTGGCTGGTACTCGCGCTTGAGGATAAGATTGAGCGTAGAACAGAGGGCGGCGATGTAGCGCGACTGGAAACGAGATGTGAGCGCACGACAGGACTCGTTTATGTGTCTGTATCGATATGCTATCAGACCGAGGGACTCGATGCATTGCTTTTCACCCGGATGAAGGAGCGGAACGAATGCAGGGTGAACATGGTGGTCCTTTGGAAATAGAGACGACGTATGCCCCATGAGTACAAGAAATAGTTCAGCAATCATCAGTGCTTGAAGCTCGAAGGTCGTCTATATACAGTGTAAGCGCTTGAGAAGGAGATAGATGGCTTATCTATCCCGACGTGAACTGAATCAAGCTCGAATTAAAAAAAGAGTAGATAAACAGGGCACATCGACGGGCAAGCAGGCGAATGGTTTGAGCAAAGAAGTTGTGGGTGCATTGTCAGGTTTGATGGCTCACGTGAGTAGTACACAAGTCCCACTTCGAGAACCCGCAGTCGGTGACAGACAAATTCGAGTACATAGGGCACTTGCATAGCACTTTTAGTACTAATAAGTTGTGCATTCGAAGGTCAGAACTGGATATCTATCACCGGCTTTATGCCTAGTTGAGTAATTGTATGTTTTATGACGAGTACGGTGTGCACAAATTAAAAAATAAGTCCACGAGTTCCTATAGACAGGTACGGATTGTCGGTAAACCGAAAAACGTTGCAATGGCCGCTATTGTCGACGACCTGTTACCCGCTTGTACTCCTCGCAACTGGGTATGACCTCTTGCTCGATCCTTCGTACCTTTTCCCAATCAGTCCCGATACCGAACAAGCCAATCTCTGCCTCTTTTTCACGAGTCTTCCGGTCGAGACTACGCTGACATTGCCCATACACGTCCGCTGCGTACACCTGCTCGATGTTGCGCTCAAACTGGCGGAGAGCAGGCGGCAAGGGCGATGGCAAGGGGGCAGTTACATCCACGCGTCGCAAATCCACACCGTGCTTTGCAAGCTCAGGTCCAATAACAGGATGGTCCATAAGCTCCGCGGCATTCACATGGTACTTCACGTTCAGGCCCGAAGTTGAACGCTCGATGTTGTACCGGGTCGTACCTGTAAAACTGAACCGCGGATCTGGCACGGGCGCACTCGTAAACAGGTTTGGCAGAGCTGATAGAAGGGAGAACCCAAATAAGATGAGCAGAGGAAGAAGTTGTATCAGTTTCGCGCGAGGGCCATCGTTTTGCGGTCGTTGCGCCTGTGCGCGTGCACGGAATACAGGATTCGGACCGCCAAAGGAAGTCATGAAAACTGATAACTTACTGAGCTGTATCCAACTGAATATACTAGTAAAAGCTCACCAGGGCCGCCAAAGCCACCTCCGAACCCAGATCCGAACGCTGTGCCGCCGCCGCCGCCACCAAAGAACATATTGAAGAGATCTTCTGGACTGAGCTCAGGCCCAAACGGACTGTCGCCCCCACCAAAGGACGCCGATGAGAAGCCTGGCGCACCACGCGACATGCCCGCAGTGCGGTCCTCTGGGTCCGCACCACTTCGGTCATATATTGAGCGTTTTTGAGGATCTGGGGAGAACTCAGCAGAGCAGAAAACTCGATGCGATCGTGACGTGCCTGACAGAACTTGAAATGCTTTCGAGACCACTATAACACGGCGTCAGCAGGAGATAGACAATCAAAACGAATAACATCACTCTTGAACGCTTCGTCGGCGCCTGGAGCGCCGTTCTTGTCAGGGTGTAATGCCAAGGCGAGCTATAGAGTATATTAGATATGTAGGCATTACACGTACAGGTATTACCTTGCGATAAGCCTTCTTAATCTCGATTTCTTCGCAGTCCTTCTTGACGGACAGAATCTCATAGTACTCTGTCACTTTGCATGTCCGTACACGCTTCACCACGGCATGTTGTTCTGCGGTGTATTCTCGCTTTTCCGCGCCCGTGCTACCCGTCGTCCCGTTACCGTTACCGAGATTACTTGAGTCGGGTTTGCGATGTTTGGCACCCGACGTGGAAGTGTGCGCCTCTGCACCTGACGATGACGACGACGCAGACGTGGAAGGTGCAGATGCCTCTGCAGTGTCGATTTCGACGAGCAGCTTGGTTGCATCGTCTGTCTGGAAGAGTTGAATCGACTTAGTCGCAAATTTCCGCGCGGAAGCGAAGTTGCCTGAGTTCAGATACTTTCTAGCGATAGATATGCATCGCAAGGCCTCTTCCTTGTTCCCCTCCATGGCGTATAACGACCAGCTACTCCCGATCGACGACGAGGGAAAATGAAGACAGACAACGACGTGGTTCCGCTCAGTGTCAGTTGCGTGGCTAGAGTGCATGGGGGTGCAGCCATCAACCCCCCCTTCGTTGTCTACTAGTTAATTCTGCTTATTATGTTTCCAAATTTTAGAGAAGTCTTGCCGTTTGCACAAAAATTGAGGTTCATTTCATACAAATTTAAAAGGATTCGAGTAATACAGCAAACAGAAGGAATGTAGGCTCGGGAACGAAGCGTTGGCGATGGTCAGACGTCAATCGCTTGTGCAGTATGAGTCACTTCAGTGAAGCTGACATACACTGTACCATTTCAACCAAATTCTTCCATCTCCTCATGCCCGCCTCCCGCGAGTCCAGAGACAATGCGTTCGAAGAATCCGAAGAGTTGAGACTCTTTCGCGAAGCTTGGAAGGCAGAAGTACGTGATAGACACGAGCAGACTACACAATTTCGGAGTGACCATCACGATGATTCTATCGTGGGCAGACCTGAGGCCGCAATCTCCAGTTCGTCGGCAGCAGGACACGCCGTTCCTCCTTTAACGACGGTCAGCCAAGCAACGTTCGCACTGCGACACAAGTCTCCTGTGGATCGAACGGTCGTACTGAACCCTGCTCAGAAAGCTGCGTTGGCGGTGTACCATCGTGCGGTGCAACACGAGCAACGCAGCGAAATCGACCAGGCGTTGCAATGTTACAAGTAAGCTTTTCGACTTTGTCCTGACGTCGACACATTGTATCACCTAACGTGGAACGACAATGCCCTCCCCAGAATACATATTGCTTCGCCTGGTGACCTGAAAAGCACTGATGTGGCTCAAGACCATGCCCTCGATGCTGTGGAGAAGGTCGCGCAGGACTTGAAAAGCTCACTCACATTGCACGATATAGAGAGCCCCACCACCGCAACACTTGGTGAAATTCTATCCAACTTGCCGCAGGACTTGAAATTCGAGCGCGAGATTGAAGAAGAGGGTCTGCCTATCGCCACATTACCAGATGAATTGCTTCTGCACATTCTGGCGCTTTTGGATACGACATCCATTGAGCGCTTCGCGCTTGTCTGTCGTAAGGCACTTGTTCTCAGCCTGGATTCTGGGATTTGGAGGTACGCGTATAGCAGTTGTTCATGTGCACCCATGCTGATGCCAACGTATTTCGCAAGGCATTTCGTTACAAGAGCCTATGTCCCACCACAAGTACCCCACAAAGATATCGTTATCAAATTACTGGGCGGCTTCCGCTTTGATTATCGCCGGTTCTTTATTGAACAACCGCGCGTGAGATTAGACGGGGTGTACATCGCTGTCTGTTACTATGTGTATGTACGGTTTCAATATACGAATGATGAGAGGATGCTGAATGATTCGAAATGACCAGGCGGCCCGGGCTCAGTGAAAATCCCTGGGTAAACGTAAGTTCTTTTGTATGACTGGAGGCACAAGTGACGGTTTTTGCGATGTCGATTGACGATACAATTATAGACCAATCATTTTATAACGTACTACCGTTATTTGTACGCTGTTTTCTTTATTGGTCTTGCGAAAGCTGCCATTCAACTTTTTACAGGAGATTTCTACCCGGCGGGGAGGTTTTATCATTGCTGACCAATGAGGAGAACGAACCTGCAAGCATTGTACCGATCCTGAAGCCCAACCTTCGTATGAAGGTAAATAAATATTTTCAAGGAAGTAACGTTATTCTACTGACAAATCGATTTCGTGCACAAGGGTTTGCTACGAGGGAGCTGGCGCTTGAACAGCACAACGATCGAACTCACTGACCTTGTCGATGTTTCCGCGCTTACCACGCAGAGTAATGTCCGATACGTGTTCAACATGTGCGTCCGCTCTCTTTCTCCCGAGTGTTTACACTTTTATCTAATCCTATGTGCAGGGTGTTGAAATTGCACTCACGGCCGGTTCTGGGACGCTGGAATAAATTGGACATCGCTACATATCAAACTGTCAACCTTGAGACACAATGTGAATCTCCCGTCGCGCTCAAGAATGAGCGGCCGCTGTGGTTCTCAAAGGTCCGTTCATACACTAGCATATAGAGGGCATTTGCACGTACACGCGAGAACTCACATGGGAGTCTGCGTTATCCCGTGCATTTTCGGAGGCAAGGCTGTCTTTATTAGCAGTCGATATCCATTATTTGCAGAGTATTTGGTCCGGCTCACCCTTCGCGGATTAATTGATCTTATATTTTCCCGAATAAGTAGTCGCAATCATAAATACATATGGTAACTAT
>KN881617.1:138169-220822 GCA_000934395.1 Fistulina hepatica ATCC 64428 | reverse complement strand
CGCATTCTGCATGCAGAATATGTCTCCGGCTGAGGTCACGTTCGCGCGCGCATATCCGACGTCGCATACAATGTGGGCTGCACTCGAGAAGCGTCACACCAAACTGGGACCTCTCGCACAGATTCTGGACATGAAGGAAATCCTGGACATGAGGTTTGACACCACTCTCAAGACGCCACTCACCGACACCATTGATGATGTCCTACGTCGCGCGGATACCTTCTACAGCATGGGCATGCCTACGTCTGATATGTATAAGATCCTTTTTCTCGTCAACTGTATGCAAGACCCCATGTGGTCTGCCCCCCGCGAGCGTATTATCAATGAGATCGAGATGTCCACGACCGCACACCCTTACTCGCTGTCGTCCCTCTTAACCGCTTTGAACGCTCTGAAGATGTCTATTGCACAAGGAGCGCTCTCGTCTACGCCTCTGGCCCTGTCTGCGCACGCGGCTCGTACCTCTACCATTCCCACCGTCATACGCTGTACAAACACCGCTTGTAAACGCCCCAACACACACACCTGGACGTACTGTACATCTCCTGGTGGCGGAATGGCGGGTAAATCTATTGCCGAAGCCCAAGACAAGCGGCGTACCGACGAAGGTCGTGCCCCTCGCACTCGTGCTTCTACGAAACCGAAGGGCGGGGGAACTCTCTACAAAGATGCTGGCGGCCGCGCATATATGGTCAATGCCGACCTCAACACGGTGACCCCTCTTGAACAGGACTCTAGTACTTCCTCTGTGCCTGCATCCGAGACCGCTTCGTCGACCAGCGGCATCTCCAGTTTCTTCTCTGCGGTCCACAGCGATACGCTAGACTCCCTCGTCTCCGCAATTGATGATGACATCGCCGACTCCATGTGTCCTGCCGACGTCAACGAGCTGATCTCTTGTGCGGCACACACCAATGGCGAGTATCTTGCGCTTGGTTGTCTAGACTATGTCGGCACCAACAGCATTTGCTGGGATGCATATCGTCGCCCTCTCGACCTTGGCGCCCTATCTGCCACTTTGTCCACAGCCATCCATAGCAAAGGTCTCCATGCGCCGAACTCCCTTGATGTCATGCCCTGGCTTGCCGACTCAGCGTGCAGCGTCCACATCTCGCCGGATGCCTCCGATTTCGTCAATTTGCGGCCTATTCCTCCTATCCCCATTGCGGGAGTGAACGGCACCTCCATCCAAGCCGTTGCGATGGGACTCATCACCGTCAAACCTAAATCAGGCGGGTGTCTGCGTTTCTCTAATGCACTTTTCGTTCCTGAGTCCACTGTCCGTCTCATGAGTGTCGCGCAACTGTCCAAGTCCGAAGGCTATGATGTCGTGTTCGACAAGCATGGCATCGCGATCCATCACCGTGGCAAGCCAGTTGCGACCGGTTCTCTCATCTCTAACAAGAACCTTTACAAGCTCGACGTCTCCTCATTCCGGCTTGATTCTCCACGCGGTCCCGACATGCAAACTGATGCGACCTCTCTCATGTCTTCTCTGTTCGACATGGATGCCTCGCGCGCTGCCGCTTTCCTCTCCGTGCGTCCCCCTACACTCGATACCTGGCACCGCCGCTTCGGGCATGCAAATAATCAAACCATCCTCAACGCCGCCCGTAAACGTCACACCACAGGTATGCGGGTTGATCTGTCGGTTGCTCCTCGTCGTTGCGCATCATGCTTACTCGGGAAACAGACTAAATCGTCAATTCCTCGAGTTCGCAGCGGCGAAAAGAGCAACCGTAGATTACAACTCGTATATGTAGACTTGTCCGGTCCCCACTGCGTTACCCAAAATGGCAATAGATATTTCATGCATTTCGTCGACGACTATACGGGTCATCCGTGGGCACTCAATCTGAAAACTAAAGACGGTGCACTACCTGCCTTGCAAGCTTGGACGAAGCGTGCAGAAGCCGAGTCCAACTGTCGCGTCGATTGTTTCCAATTCGACAATGGCGAACTCAAGTCGAACGCGCTCATCGCTTGGTGCGAAGAAAATGGCTATAATTATCGGTGGACGGCCCCTCACACCTCCCAGCACAACGGACGTGTCGAACGTATGCATTTAACCACGATGAACAAAGCAAGGACGATGCAAATCGACTGTGGTGCCCCTGAGAACCGTTGGGACGTTTTTGTTGAGACTGCGGCCTATCTTGGAGCACGCACGCCATCAAGGACCATCGACTGTACCCCTTACGAACTTTGGACTACTAGGAAACCGGACGTCAGCCATTTGCGAGAAATCGGATGCCGTGCATTCGTCTTGGTGCAAAACGAACACAATCCGAAGACGCGCCCCCGGTCCATCGAGTGTATTTTGGTCGGCTACACCCCCCACTCTAAAGCGTACCGCTGCTTGCACAAGCCTACCAACAAGCTCATCGACTCCATTAATGTACAATTTATTGAGAAGAAGGACGATGTAGACGTCCTCTACAAACCTGGGTGCGTGCTTCCTTCTGAAAGCGATTGTCCCGCTCCTTCTATTTCTTCTGTTTCGTCTGTACGCGATTCATCTGTACCTTTATCTACGTTACCGTCGCCATCGACAACCACTTCACCTACTGTTTATACACATCCTCCTCTCTTCCCCATGCCGATTCCCACTTCATCCTCCGAGCTTGACCTTCCCCCTGCTCCATCGCCTGCTATACCCGATGTTTCCACCCCAAGTCGTCCTGTCCGTCCTCATACCAAACCCCCGTGGCATGCGTTTGACGTTGGTGATCAACCGACGGATCGTGTGGCGAAAGCTACCGCCGCTGCCCACGAATCGGGTGTACGGCTTAAGGAGGAGCGTCGGCAAGCCAAGCGCTACCGACGCGACGCCACTGTGACAATGCGAGATGCCCTTCGTGGTGATTCACCGGGGCTCTCCGATAGTCATCAGCGGCGTACGGACAATGATAGTTTTGACGCACTTGCGTCTACTGTCAATGGTGCACTCCTCTTGTCGGCGCTAGACGATGCTCAGCAGTCCAATCCTGCCACACCTGAAGCTAGTTCTCCTGGTGGTGATGAGCCATCTCTGAAGCAAGCACGTGCGTCACCACAGTGGGATCAGTGGCAGTCGGGAATGAAGGATGAGATGAACAGCTGGAAAGACATGGATGTCTATACCCGCGTTCGACGCTCTGATGTTCCCGCGAGCCGAAAGATCCTGCGTGGGAAATGGGTCTTCCTGCTCAAACGTGACAAGCACGGGCAGCCTGTCCGCTACAAAGCACGACACGTTGTCCGTGGCTTTGAACAAGAGTTTGGTGCCGATTTTTTTAAGACCACGTCGCCCACGGCAAGGACTGAATCTCTTCGTATTCTCTCGCACATCGCCGCTGTGAATAACTGGCCTTTGCATCAAATTGATGTGAAGACAGCTTTCTTATATGGCGTGCTTGAGGAGGACGAAGTTCAGTACATGGAGGAACCCGAAGGCTTCGAATCCGCAGACGGTGATTTCGTCTGGCGTCTCCAACGAGGTGTCTATGGATTGAAGCAGGGTAGTCGTGTCTGGAATAAGACAATGCACCGCGAGATGGTCAGTATGGGCTTCACGCGCCTCGGCAGTGATACATGCCTGTACTACCGTCGCACCGACGACGGCGTTATCCTAGCTGCAGTACACGTCGATGACTTCCTCACTGCAGGCAGTTCACTCACGTTACTCGAGTCCTTTAAGGAACAGCTTCGAGAACGTTGGAAAATCTCGGATCTCGGCGATGCGACCTTCGTTGTAGGTTTAGCCATCGACCGAGACCGAGAAGCGCGCACTGTGTCTCTTTCACAGACGGCGCTCATCGACCGCATCATCGCGGAGTTTGGCCAGTCCAATGCCTGGCCCAAACGTATACCCATGGATCCCGCCTGCGTAAAGACTTTGCGCCGTCCGCATCAGGGCCAACCTCTCTTGTCCGAAGAGGAACGTGCGGACCTTAACAAGTTACCGTATCGTTCCCTCGTCGGTTCCCTCATGTACCTCGCGACCGGTACACGTCCTGATATCGCCCAAGCCGTTTCACGTTTGGCGCGCTACCTTGACTGTTACCGCCGTGAGCATTGGGCCGCTGCTGTGCACGTGGTTCAGTACTTAAAGGGTACCCGGACAATGAAGCTCGTCCTCGGCGGACGTTCTGCTCCTTCTCTCTTGGGTTGGTCAGATTCGTCATGGGCCGATTGTGTTGATTCACACAAGTCGACCGGCGGGTATGCTTTTACGTTGGGTCAGGGCCTCGTCAGCTGGTCGTCGCGCAAGCAGACCCTGACAGCGTTGTCCTCGACTGATGCAGAATATATCGCCCTCAGCGAAGCTTCACGTGAGGAGAGCTGGATCCGTCAATTATTAGCGGAGCTTTCGTTACCTCCCACTTCCCCTTCCCCAATCTCCACCTCTCCTTGCTCTATTCCACCTTTCGCAGAATTACTTTGTGATAACAATGGTGCCCTCGTCCTGGCCGAAGATGCCGCCTTCCATTCCCGCTCCAAACACATCGATATTAAATACCACTATATTCGCGACTGTGTCGGCCTCGGTACTGTACAAGTTAAACGAGTTCCCACAGCGGACAACTTGGCTGATGCCTTCACTAAACCATTACCTTTTCCTTCCTTCTCCCGTTTTCGTGCCTTGATGGGCGTCATTTAGTTACACGCGTTACGTGCGAGGAGGAGTGTTCAGAACCCCATCTACATTGCTTTCTTTTTTTTTCTTTCTTTTCTTCTTTTTTTCTGGGACTTTCGTACTCAGGAGGAGCATCGCTATGGGTTTCCTATTCACGCGCACTCACGCTTCACTTCCCTGATCGTCTCCGCCGCTGTTCGCGGCGAGGAGGAGTGTCGGATTTCATCACATGACTGGTACGCTCACGTGCTTGTGATATCCGATCAACCCATTTCGATCTCGTATATAAGACGTAGATAGTTTCCTTCCTCTCCCTCAGTCTCTTACGTTGCACCAGCACGTTGACTGAGGTGAGTCGCGCGTATGTACATGTTCCTATTCCTATACTCACATGTACCTAGCTCGCCGTGTACGGCGTTTGTAGGTCAGCATAAATATAGTCTCTTACGTTGCACCAGCACGTTGACTGAGCTCGCCGTGTACGGCGTTTGTAGATTTCAACAGGGTCGTGACAGAATGGACGATTTAGTCTGTTTCCCGAGTAAGCATGACGCTGAGAGACTCGAGACGTGCCCCAGAGGGGAAAACCAAACCAACACCACCACACCCTACCACTCTCGGGCGGGCTGCAGGCAGTAGCAGTGGTCGCGCGTCGATGTCACGTGACTTGCGAGTCCTTCCTCAGCTGATAGAAAGCACACTCGGCCAGTACTCGGGGCTCTCGTGGGTGATCGGGGACGTATAGGGGTAGCAAGATACAGTCGGGAGCTCAGTAAATGAAGCCGAGATGCTCAGGAGCACAGATCTCTAGTCTCGAGAAGGTATCTGCATGCTGGCGATGTATTCACCAATGCATGGGGTCATATTCGGATGATCGGAGCACTAATACATGGTATAGAGGGGTCTCAAAGACATAATCAAAGACATAATCCTTACAAAAACACACAAAAACATGTATATAAAGAAAAAGCGGATGTCACATGACTCCGCTCACCTCGCGAAAGCCTCGCGACGACTCCTATAAATGTCCGGCATGTCACGACGGTCGTTTGTTGTGTGCGTGATCCTCATGTTTTCGTGTGGCGAGGCTGTTCAGAAAGTCTTCGCGACTTCTCGCGTGGTCACGTGATGCATCGCGAGCCCTCGCGAAGTGCCGGGGCCCTCATATAAGGTCGCAGTGCAGCCAAATGCGGTCGGAATCTTGTGCGAGCCCAAAGTGGGCTGTAACTGCGCGGGAAGCGATCGGAAACGCATCGCGTGATCACGTGATCATACGCGATCATGCCCGGCACATACACGAAAGGTGCAGGAATGTGTGCGGGAACGTGCGGGATGACGAGCGCGCAAGGAGCGCAAATCACGTGATCTGCGCCACGCAATAAAGTCACGTGACTTCGGTTGGACAAGCGTGCGGCGACGAGATATGAGTGCGGGGGTGCGCGTGGGTGCATGATGAGGTGTGGCAGTGGAAGCGAGCTATATACAGCCTTTCCTGGTTGTGCCGATTGTGCTCTCATCAACGCGCAGCGACGAGGAGCAACTGAAAGATCAACACGCATACCTGTGGCGTGGCGCTTGCGTGCAGCGTGGAGGATGCACTGATTGTTTGCGTGGCCGAAACGGCGGTGCCAGGTATCAAGAGTGGGAGTACGGACGGACAGGAAGGCGGCGGCGCGAGATGAATCGACGTTAAACATGGTGGCCATCAAGGAGGTAGCGTCGGTCTGCATGTCCGTACCACGAGGAGAGTCGAGGCAGAAAGAGGAGACGTCCAGCTTGTAGAGATTCTTATTGGAAATGAGAGAGCCGGTCGTGACAGGCTTTCCGCGGTGGTGAATCGCAATACTGTGCTTGTCAAACAAGATGTTGTAGCCTTCGGACTTGGATAACTGGGCGACACTCATCAAGCGGACCGAGGACTCTGGAACGAAAAGAGCATTGGAGAACCGCAAACAACCGCCCGATTTGGGTTTAACGGCAATCAGACCCATTGCAACAGCCTTGATGGAGGATCCATTGACGCCCGCGATAGGGATAGGTGGAATCGGCTGGAGATGCACGAAATCGGAGGCCTCGGGCGAGATATGGACACTGCATGCTGAATCAGCGAGCCACGGCATATCGTCAAGTGATTTAGGTGCGTGAAGACCTTTAGCATGGATGGCATCGGATAAAGTCGCAGAGAGGGCGCCAAGATTGAGAGGGCGGCGGTATGTCACGTCGTCCCAGCAGATGCTATTCGTCCCGACGTAGTCAAGACAGCCGAGCGCAAGCAAGTCACCATTGGTTTGTGCGGCGCAAGAGATCAGTTCAGTCACGTCCGCGGGACACATAGAATCAGCGACGTCTTCATCAATGGCCGCAACGAGGGAGTCGAGAGTATCACTGTCGATGGCAGAGTAGAAGCTGGAGACGCTATCGGTGGTGGACGTGGAAGATGTGGTCTCAGACGTCGTGGAGGTGTTGCTGTCCTGAACAAGCGGGACGACAGTAAGATCGGCGTTGACCATGTATGCTCGACTGCCGGCATCTCTATAAAGAGTGCCATTGGTTTTCGCCTTAGCCGCCTTACGATTGCGTGGAGCACGACCCTCGTCCGCGCGGCGCTTGTCCTGTGCTTCAGAGATGGATTTCCCCGCCATGCCACCACCGGGGGAGGTGCAATAGGCCCAAGTGTGCATGTTCGGGTGCTTGCAGGTAGTATTAGTGCAACGAACGACGGTAGGGACAGTGGACGTGCGGGCGGCATGGGCAGACAATGCAGCAGGTGCAGTGGGAATGGCTCCTTGCGCGATAGACATCTTTAAAGCATTCAGGGCGGTCAGAAGGGACGACAGCGAATAAGGATGAGCTTCTGTTGACATCTCGATCTCGTTGATGATACGCTCGCGGGGGGCGGACCACATGGGATCTTGCATGCAATTGACTAGAAACAGAATCTTGTACATATCTGAAGTTGGCATGCCCATGCTGTAGAAAGTATCCGCGCGGCGCAGGACGTCGTCAATCGTCTCGGTGAGTGGCGTAGTGAGAGTGGTGTCAAATCTCATGTCCAGGATCTCCTTCATGTCGAGAATCTGTGCAAGCGGCCCCAACTTAGTGTGGCGTTTCTCGAGTGCGGACCACATTGTATGCGAGGTCGGGAACTGACGAGCGAAAGTCACTTCGGCTGGCGACATATTTTGCATACAGAATGCGCTGATCGCGCCATCAGCCAGGCACCAGTTCATATGCGACGTTGGGTCTGCATCCTCGTCCGGACATGGAATCTTGCCATTCAGAATGAATCGCGCCTGGCCGGACATAGCTAGCACATAGCCGATCTGCAGGTGCCAAGTGTGCCAATTGCGCTTATCTTGCGATAGAGGCTCATGCTTGAAGTTTGCGGCATGGATGCGGACGATCTGAACGGCAGGCGTGGACGTGTCCGTAACGCTGGTAAGCGACTTCTCAGGCATCGCGGGCAGTGGAGTTGCGGAAGTACCGGCTGTAGGGGCAGGGACAGACTCTGAGCGGAGGTGGTTACGCCGAGCACGGAGAGTGGATTCAGATGGCATAAAAACGGCAGAAAACGAGTGGTTATATGCGGGTGGGCGAGGTTAAGCCGAGAAGGAAAAACGGGAACCCGTGTAGAGCGGGTGAGATAACGCGCGAATCAGAGGATCGCCTAGAGTAGAATCGCGAGGAAAAGCGACAGGAGGTGAAGTCTACTAAAAACTACTGAGCGCAGTGTTTAGCGCGGGGCCCATAACCTGTTGAAATCTACAAACGCCGTACACCGGCGAGCTCAGTCAATGTGCTAGAGCAGCGTAAGAGACTCTATTATTACTGACCTACAAACGCCGTACACCGGCGAGCTAGGTACATATGAGTATGTAGATAGGAATGTGTACATATACGAAACTCACCTCAGTCAACGTGCTAGAGCAGCGTAAGAGACTGAGGGAGGAAAGAGAAAAGATCTACGTCTTATATACATGATCGAATAGACTTGATCGGGTATCACGCGCACGTGAGCGTGTCAGTCACGCTGGATTCCGACATATATGAGATCGACGCATTGTGCCAAACATTTTTCAAACAATCTACTGTCCTACAAGGACCGCGCGGTACCGCAGTGTACCTGCCTCAAGTGCAGCAAACGCCTGCTCAATACCAGCCTCGGTCATAGGGAACTCCTGAATCATCGGTTTGATTCCGTGCTGCGCGACAAAGTCGAGCATCTTTCGAAAGACCCAACGCGGTGCGACGGCGCTGCCTTGGACTGTCAAGGGAGTCGTGTTGAGAGCAATAATAGGAATTGAAAACTCGTGTTCAGAGTCGAAGGTCAGGGGGAAGATAGTCGCACGGTAGTTGAGAATGGGGAGGTATCTAGATAAGGAAGTTAACACCGACGATCAAACGTATTTGACATCATCGCTTACAATCTCCAATCCGGTTGTACGCTTGCGGTGGCGATGAGCACGTCGATGGGTTTCTCGAGTGCAAGATTATCGACGCCCTTAGTCGCATAGAATTCTGTCGCACCAAAGGCCTTTGCTTCTTCGCGCTTTTTATCCGAGCTGCTGAAAACGATAACTTGGCAGCCCATCTTCGCAGCAAACTGAACCGCCAGGTGGCCGAGACCACCGATACCGATGACACCGACACGGTCGGTCGGCTTGAGGCCATACCGGTAGAGAGGGTCGAAAACGGTGGCACCGCCGCACATGAGCGGCCCCGCATACTTCAAATCGATGTCGTCCGAGATAGGGATAAGGAAAGCCTCACGTACGACAGTGTGTGAAGCGAAGGATCCTTGGTCGGTGTTTGTAAAGCCGTAGAGTTCGGCTTGCTTGCAATACATCTAGAGAATGGCGACAGTCAGAATTGGCGACAAAGATATTGCAGAAAGAGCACCCACATCATCGCGGTGCGAACAAGCCTCACACGAGCCGCATGTGTTTCGAACGTAGCCCCAACCAGCATGATCGCCACTAAACGGGAAAGGAATGAGAGTGAGTCGTCGTAGTTCAGAATCATGAGATTGGTAATTATCTAACATTTTGAAATGCTTAACGGCAGGCCCAACTTTCTCGACAATGCCAACACCTTCGTGGCCAAGACAAATGTCTGATTTGCGATAATGGACGTCGGTATAGCAGAGGCCACTATGCGTGATCTTCAGGACGACATCGTCAGGGCGGAGCTCTTTGTGCGTTGTGTCCTTGACGATCTTGCCAGACGCTGAGCCACGATAGACAGTGAAAGATACAGACATCTCTTGAAGAAATACAGGCGCCAGATGAGAAGAATACAGAACTGTGAGGATGAGGTCAGACGAGGCAAGGGGAGTGTAAGGGAGCTTTTATACCTTTCGATGAGCTCATCGCCGCCGCGCGTCTTGGACAGAGCTGGACGGAGACCGATGGGCATCGTAGACATCTTACATATGTGGAATCGGAAGCTCATGGTTATAATTTTGGTTATCTGCTCGGTAATCCCTATATCCGATGACTTGTCTTTTTTTTTGGGTGGAGCGTTTTGAAACACGATTAGCAACCAAGCTGCTTCATGTTCCCGCATCGGTTAGAACCCATTTTAGCCGAGGGATTTATCTAAACCTCGCCAATGGCGCTCTCCCCAGGGAAATCGGTAACCTGTCCTTGATTCCGTGGAACGCCGTAGTAACTGCTTAAGACTTCTGTTGTTCTCCATATGATCGCAATCCCGATCATACTAGCCACGGCGACTGTCAGAATGACTCATTGTGAGAGCAGTTGACGGCGCCCTCAGTTTCTGGTACGCGGGAAGCGCGGGTTTTTCCCAGTTTTCTTTTGGTCTTATCTTCGACATACCACAACAACACAACAAACTTACCAAACGACTTGTGATCGGATCTCAATGACCTCTGCGAAACCTGAAATTCGTGTGGACCATGAGGCTCCTCCATTATACCGCCCGAAGATTGGAAAGCAGAAAGGAAAAACGAAAGACCCTGTGCCGGCATTATCTAGCGTTCCGAACAAAGACATACTGCAGCGCATGAACTTTCTTTATCAAAGCAGCGTGTATCTCGCTAGCATCTGCTCCCCGTTTTCGGAGCCTCAGACGGTAGTGTGCCAGTCAGGTGCTTCGAAAAAACTGCACACCTCTCTCAGATGTAATGTCTCGACACACAGCCTTTCGCGCGAATACGTTCGTTGTTTGAAGAACGTAGGCAAGAAGAGCGTGACGAGAATGTAAATTTGTTCTGTGTTGTCCTCTTTTTGATTTTTACAGCGCTGTTATTCAATAGGGATCCCAATGTCAAGCGCACGATCTGCAAGACGCCAGGCTGTGACACGGTGCTCATACCAGGCCTGACTGTGCAAGTCCGCGTGAAGTGTATGTTTCAGAGTCCTATGGCTGCATTCACTACATCTCCATGGTTTAGCATCCCGGTCAAATAAACAAGACGTCTCTTGGTTCTGCAACAATTGCCGCACGCAGAGGAGAATACCAGCGCCAGTGTATAGGGAAGAAGACGACGGCTCTGTTGGCATGGATGTAGACAATGTTCCCCCGCCGGTGGACGAGCCCGGATCGTCCGACGTGAAGGCGATGGCAGTCGATGCAAACACTGAAGTTGAAGCCCCAACGTCGCGGGCACGCAAACGCAAAAGGAGAAGACGATCTTCCAACATCAAGCCGCGTCTACCGCCACTCTTTGCTAGAACGAGTGCGGGTCATGTAGTGTTTCGCGGTGACACTGCCCTTCCAGATGGGAGCGGTCAGGATGGCATTTGGGTAACATGGTTAGTCTTCTCCATCTTTGTGGGGGACATGCTTTCTAATAGTGTATCCTAGAATATGTAGCATAAGGCGTATCAATGTGATGTTTTTCTCTCGTCTGAGAGCGAATACAACATAATCTCCCGCGGCCAAGGACTCTGCAAGGATGTCGTGTATTCTTTACCTTCCCTCCGAATCGCCTGGTATAAAAGCGGAAAAGTAACTTCTATGCCACGAATTTCACCTATTGGTATGCTTTTGCACATTTCCCCGCAATGAATGAGTAACCTTTCAGACGCGACCATCTTATATGCTGGCTTCAATTGCATGTGAAAAAAAACGCCAAGTGGATATAAGAGCAGAAGGAAATGCGGCGGATACGAGCGTAGTGCGCTAAACGTCAACGGTGTGCGGAACATGTACTCTTACTTACTACAATTGCAGGCGCATACAGCCAGCCCATACAGAACCAATCTGTCCCGGTCAAAGACAGTCGGACGAAAACCGGACTTGAATCTGTGCTCACCGATTGGGTCCAAGAGTGAATTAAGAATTTCCTGGATCCAAAAATTGTTGTGTGCAGAAAGACTGAACGTCGAATTCGGGATGGCCCCACAAAGCTGCAGCCGTGGGAAACAGGCCTTCTTTCAAAGCTTGTTTTTTTTTTTTCTAAATTCAGCGTGCCAGAAATCCCGTCCACGTTCAACCCAGATGCCGTATATATGCGAATACAAAACGTTCTCTCGTTAGCGACTGCCTCAGTCACCTGTGTCTCATTGAGCTTCGTCCCTGAAAATCCCAATCAAGGCAATCACATTCTTGATTGAAATAATTTGAGTGACCGACACCGGACTTCTCGCAACGCATTATACATCCGTGCTTTCGACGAAATCGCAAATCCTACATACCACACTTATGTAAGCAGAAGTTTAACGAAAGAAAAAATCAAGGTGAGAGTGTCGAGTGACTATAACTTTGGGAGCGAAGGGATAACTGCAACTGCAAGTTACTTAGCAATAAAAAGAATGACAGGAAAAAGGAACGAAATAAGTAATTCAATGCGTATATGCACGTGGGACATCTTCTCCTTAGAACGAGCCAGTCAAACGAATGTCTTTTATCGATGCTCCAACATAGACGTCGAACGTTCCGGATGGTACAACGTAAGACTGTGAGACCGTATCCCAAATACTGAAAAAAAAAAGTAGTAGTCTAGGTGCAGTCTAACACAAAAAAAAACACCTCACCTATAATCTCTTTGCGAAAGCGACATCGTCACAGTAGAGCTCGCACCCGCAGACAATATCACTTCATCGAAGCCACGCAAGACTTTCGGAGGCTCGCCTGCACCGTCTCTGTAATATATATTTTTCCACTTCAGCCAACAACTCGGAGACGACAACAACCCGCTGATTAACAACGCTTCTGGCACTAAAAGAAACTCACGGATAGCCGAGATAAAGCTGTGGAATCTCTGTCCCGTCGACATCTCCAGAATTCGTAACCGTGAAGGTGATAATCTGTGATGAGCCCGAGGACGAGATGCTGAGATCCGAATAGTTGAACGTCGTGTACTACATATCATTGATGTTCAAAACAGCACACGCAAAATCCGTGGCACAACCAAGCTCACGCTGAGACCGAACCCGAACTCAAATGTGGGTGTGATATTCTGCGTGTCCATGTAGCGATAGTCAAGCAGCAGTTGCTCCGTGTAATCGATCACTGGGAATCCGGTGAGACTATCGTAGACAATGACAGTTCCATAATCATCTTCGTCCTTTCAAACAAGAAGGAAAAAAACCAATGAATCAGCTGGGCACATGCAACAATACAACATCATAAGTGAACCAGCCATACATACCTCTGCGACCGTGAAGGGAAGCCGACCCGATGGATTCACGCTGCCGTACAGGACGTCGATTAGCGAAGGGCCCGTCTGCTCCCCGGGCAAACCAGCATGGAGAATGGCTGTGATGTTCTCGTTGTCGTACCATCCCATCGGTACTGGACCCACCGCATGTATGACCACTAAGAATAATATGAGAACAGTTAGAGAAGTCAAGACCGACTAGCATAAACATTTCGTAACGAACCGATAGTGTTGTTGCAAACCGCAGCAACGTCCTCGAGCTACCCAAACAAATATCAATTCATCTGTGAACGCCCACTAAAAGTGCGGACGGAACGGACCAGACTGCCACCCTTCCACCACAGGTTCATGTCATTGCGGTCACCCTCATTGCCATCAACAATATCGTAAAAGCCGAGTTCACCGCTATCACTTAACGTGCCATCAGCGCCCCCCGTACCGTCCACCGAAGAACCATGAAAATGCCTTACCCATTGGCAAAGACAAGGCATACATCCTTGCCTTCGGCTGCTTCCGGGCCATCAGTAAGATCGTTCGTGCCCGACGTCGTGATGGTCGCAGAGTCGCCCACATAGTCGGTGAGCGCGTCAATGGGTGGGACAGTAAATTCAAGTGAGTTGGATCCTGATCCCCAACTACAAGGAAAAAAAAAATCAAATAATGTATGGGCAAATCATTACACACGTACCCAATGACTAAAGTACCATCATTGCACTCATTTAAATCGTTGCAGTCGAGATCGGGCATCTGCGAATCCAAGCCGACGATAGCCATCGTCTTGATGTTCTCAGAGGACAGCGGTAGGCCGCGGAGCGTCGAGCCGTCCGACGCCGTCACACGCGCATTCTTCAGCATGACGATGGACGCCGCGCCAATCTCGCGCGCGAGAGCCGTGTGATTGTCGCTGCGCACATTTACGTACTCGTTTAAACCACTGCGCCAACTTTGTACATCAAAGTTGGTTACCGGGTAACCCTAACAGGGGCCAAGACCCGGATGATCAATGCGAGAAAAAACCCGGAAGATCACATGCACACACTGAATCTTGTCCGAGGCGAAAGAATGGTGTCAGGATACGTGTGACCATCTGGTTAAATCGCTGAGGTAAAAAAAAAATTAGTTAAATCTTCCACAAAACATGGAAGACCGACGCACGGCTTCAGTGACATCGCCATCATCCACAGCGGATTCAAGACCACTCGCGAACACGCCGCCACCTAGCAAACTTCGAAAAGACTGCGGACTACGGTGAGAAAATATTTACCAATCAAAATCCAATCGCCTGGTTGTTCCATGTCCAAACCAGCATTCGCGTTGTCGGCCGCAGTGTCATGAGTGGCACCCCAGTCACTGACGACATATCCTTGACATGATGAATTAAAGTACGAAGCAGAAGTGCCCGGAGCCCGACCCTACCTTGGAACCCGGCTTTTCCCAGAAGACCATCATCTCCGAGGAGTGCGGCGTTATGACACGAAGACGTGCCATTTACTTGGTTGTACGCACACATGACGGCGGAGACATTCGCCTTGGACTCATGTGAGCAATGAAGAAGGAACAGAAAGACGGCGAACGCACTTCAATGGAACGAAGGAAAGGGTACCAATACATCTCATGTGTGGTCCTGTCGTCCAAGTTCGCGATCAAGCCATAGCGCCAGTGCTCCTGGTTGTTGGCAATTAAGTGCTTGGCACATGCCTGGACACCAACGCTTTGCACGCCCATGATTGTTTCGTATGCACCCTCGCCATTCAAGTACGGGTCAGGACCGAAGCTTCAAAGATTTTCACATGCTGTTTCAAGTGCAGCACGAGGTGGAAAAACACACCTCTCCCATGCTCTGCCAGCCTTTGGATTTCTCATCTGGCACAAACGAATGCATTGTTACCTAAGCCTTATTGTTTCTTGAACAGCACTCACAAGGTCCATGGCAGGCCCAGTGTACACACTACAGGTGTTCAACTCAGCCCAGTGAAATATGAGGGACTGCCTACTGTATGCCTTTGTCGCGAAACTCCTCGGCGAGAGCTACACCACGCGCTCTCATGAGACGCCTGCTGAACGTCGCAGCAGCATTGATGCCTGCAGGAAAGCCGGTCACATTCTCGACGATGCGAATGCCCGCAGGACCGTCGTTGAGGCAGATAGAGGGGATATTCTGACTAGGAACAGAGCCCGTGTTACCGACACACCGACCTACAAAAGTATGTCAGTGGGCGCGCGAAAAATATGTAGCAACTCGGTTCTGACTGAGGAATTCTCCTTCACCAATGGTAAGATTGAGCTTCTCATCCATCGTCATCTGTGCGACGGTTGCATTTGCGAGCGCATACGCCTCATCCCATGATCCTGTGGCCTGTGAGCAGAATGAGGAGAAAAAGTGCCATTCACATACGAAGGGTGAAGGCATCAACGACTCCTACAACCGTGACGACAAGAACGAAGATCGCCAAACAAACTGCAACTGCCATGACCAGAAAAAAGAAACTCAACAGCGGACGGAAGAGCTATAGCTCAGCTCGAGCCTGAGCGTTGGCTTGAGAACTTCTTATCATGGCCCAGGAGTGCGGCTGGACCGAAGTGCCGGGGAATATGTCCACAGCCACGGCCTTTTTTGCTGTTCGAGGCAGAAGAAAAAATCACAAAAGTGGCGCGGAAAGTAATAATAAGCTCAACTGGCTGCATAATAGGTCATCAGGCGCTCAAGCTCACACATGGCTCGGCACGCTTGTGACACTGACACTGACAGCAATATTCAGCCATCTCCGTGATCGAACAGGATGCATGAGAGGGCTTTCAAGCTTTATTCGCTGGAGAGACAACTAGCATATCGCGATAGAAAACTACCGAGCAAACAAGTGCGCTAGTGCTCATCAGTACATAGTAGCCTATTCAGAGCTCACAACCTCTCACAACATGCGGGTATTGTTGTTTGAAGACTAATAGGGACCGATGCTACCCCCCGAAGACGGACGGATACAGTAACCCCTACCCATCCCACCCTCACTCTATTCGAGTATTGAATTTGTGGAAGGCATCGAGCGAGACTTCCTCGTAAGATGCTTCGATGAGGGCACACGCAACCCATCTGCTGTCTTCGATCCGCATGCCATTACATAGTCACCACATAAAGTGTGATTGTGCGCAGGCATGGAGGGATGATTTAATGCAGGAAAAGAATGAGGACAGCATGCGGCAGTAGTAGTCTGATACCGGTCACCACCAATGGCACCATGACCTTATTTACCTATATTGCCACCGTGCCGATGACGTAGAGCTGTGTATATGATAGAACCTGTCATTGACGACGAAACACATGAAAAAAGAGGATTTTCGAAGATAAAATTTAAACCAAGGAAACGCGACTGACGCTGTGTACAAAGTGGAGACTTAAATTACTATGTACAGAAGACGTCTACGCGCGACCGGGTGGATGACTGATTAAACATGTAGTATGTACACGGAGAGGAAAAAAAAAAACAAGAGGCAGGGAACTAAGGAATGTCTGAATCAACTACAGGAAAATGGAAAAACGAAAAACAAACAAACAGGAAGGAACGCGAGACAGATGATATGTAGCAGCGGATACAGATGGTGCGTGCTGATAGTATCACAAAACGGGCGTACAAGGAAGGGCTACAGTAAATGCGACGTCGAAAGCGAGAGTGAGCACGATGTATAGCACAGTGGCAGATGAACAATAAGCACCCCACCCTAGTTGAATACGGGTGCCGGAGGCCGTGGCGGTGGTTCTCGCGGCGGCTTGACGCGGAATTCCCCCACTAAACACAGGTGGCTGAAAAAGAAATCCGTCAGCGAGTCATAGGAAAGATCGCACACTACTCACTCGCTCGGGAAATGGGCGTTCGGAAATCCCACCATGTTGTCGAGGTACGTCCTGTCGACCTCTCCAAGCACAGCGTTGACGCCTGTCAAATCTGAGTTGAGCACACAATGACAGAAAAAGTGACACATACTGAGAGTGGCCGTAGAGTACCATATGTAATCGATCACCCCCTGGAACGAGGGAGTGTAATTGGTCAGCGGCAGGAGCTCGCTCGACGCGCCGTTGGCACTCATGTGCGCAGACTGCATGCCATTCACAACTGTGCCGTTCGTATACGCACTAGGTGTTGATGAGCCGTTTAGGACCGGCGGACTGGAATAAAGTACATAAGAAACATCCTACGTGCAGAAAGACAGCTACTCACACACCAGCAGCAGCACCCATGTCGTAGGCACTGCACAGGCCAAGACGATGACGGAGACCCTCCTTCGTGTACCGCCCATACACGTGATCCATGAAATCCGCGTGATTGGCGGGTAGCGTACCCGTACTCAGGAATTCGTACACACCCGACGACGGGACGGAGTTAAAGTCACCACAAATGATCAGCGGGATGGAAGCACCGTTGGTATACGTTGGCGCCTTCGTACGGAACGTCAACGACGCAGCAGAAAGAGGCGGAGGTGCAAGGGAGGACGTGGACGACGACAAGCGCGATGCCGCCATTTCCGGCGACTCAGACAAATCGGTGTCCATGTCTGATATGGAAGAGAATGACGAATCGCCGAGGTTTGAGTCAGCAAGCATCGTCGATACAGAACCCCGCCGCCGGGCCTGTCCTATCGCATCCTCCAAGCGTGGGGGATACTTGGCGAAGCCTTCGCGAATCTTGTCGATTTCGTCGACCAGCAGCGCCACCTGCACCAACTTGACATCTCGATACGTTGGGTCCCAGTGTATGTGGGCGTTCGCGAGAACAATCCGCGTCCCTATGAAAGGCGGTGAGTTGGGAAAAACCTGTGCATTCACAGCATGGAAGAAACCAACCAGTGGCCCGTTCCTCAAACAGAGACACCACACTTATGTGATCCTTGTTAAGCACCCTTGAGAAGAAAACATTACAACCTTGTCGGCTTCCTCTTAATTGAACGCTTACCTATTGAACATGTCGTCCGTCTTCTTGAAATCTTCGCGCTGCATTGCAACTGCGCTGAATTCAATGAGGCGCTTCTCCACAAGTGTATACCTGGTGACAAGTGAGTTTTAACACGGTTCCGAAAAGGCAAGCCAACCTTTCCGCGTTGTAGAACGTGGCGCAGCCATCTACTAGCCGCCTGTCCGCATCGCTCATGGTCTTGTAACGTCCCTTAGGAAAGTACACGCCCTCGTATCCTTCTTTGGACAGGTACTTGACGAAGTAATCCTCGTACTGCGCGATGTCAACTTCCTACACTTCGATCTCAGCGATACCCTACACATATGATTTTGTCAGACAACTCACTTGTAAGCATAGGAAATCGGCATGGTGACTCTTAATCTCCTGCAGGATGATTTCTCTCCGGTAATCCCACGCGAGAGCCCTAGCCAATGGTCAGCGACATAAGCCGCAAACCAGTGAGAAAAGGCGCACCAGGTGGGTGTATAACCGTACAAGCGTTCCGTAGCGCATCTCTCACAGAGTATGTTGTAGCACAAAACCGAAAATCTTTCTGAAGAAGCCCTAGCTGCGTCAGAGTCGGGTGCAGCAGCAGACGGCGATGCGGGAAAGGTAGCAGATGTGACCGATGAAAAGGTATAGGCATCGGGGTCTAGTGCAGGTGTTGCAAGATTGTTGACTAGGCGCTCGCGACCGGTGATGTGCGAGTCATTGAGCAAAATCCACTCTCGTTGTGGTGGCGGCGTTGGTACGGGCGCCTGATCACGGAGATACGAGATGTATGCCTACGGAATAAGTAATAAGGTTAACTCGCTGCAAGAAGACATATATATTCGCCACAACATAGATGGGTGATAAAGGAACGCCAAGAATGCGAAAGCAGCAGTTGACTCGTGCAATTTCTGAGCCAACAGTACTGCTCAATGAGGAATGACGAATTGCGATAGGTGTGCGTAGCCTTCCGCTCTCTATTACTGACACAGTACTTACCTGAGTGCCCTCTTTCTGCACCATGCTCTTTGTAGCATGGTCGAGAGGATTGCCCTCAATACCTAACGTCTGCAATTGGTGCAAGCTGCCAAATTCCCACGGTATGGAAGTGATGTGATTGTCGAATAAGTATAACTCCTGGCACCGCAATCAGCATCAACTACTAGAGAGTACGCCCTAGAGAAGCTTTACCTTCAGATTCGTCAGCATGCCCATGTTCCTTGGAAGTGACGTCAGAGCATTGCCACTGAGATCCAATAACTCGAGATGTCGAAGGCGCGAAATCTCGGCGGGGACGGAAGCTAGCGCGTTATGGTTGAGATAGAGATTGGTGAGAAACGTAAAGGAAAATAGGGAGGATGTCGGAGGTAGGGATTTGATTTGAATACCACCCATGTCAAGTGATATCCATGAGCTGTCCGTTGGACGACTCAATTTCGGACGAGGCGCCTCGGAAATGGGGGCGACAGTCGAAGATGGATGGTTCATGGAAGCGGCTGTGGCGTCGGGGTTGGCGGGACTACTGGCCAAGGAAGAAGGAGACCTAGGCGTCCCCGCGGGATCCTTGATCTCAATCGTCTTCGTCGGATTGGGATTTGTGATAGGTATGGCCGCCTTCGCAACAGTGCGGCTGGCGTATGCACTGGCACGAGCGCGGTGGTGTGGGGAGCGGGAGGCGCGGACCATTTCGCACTTCAACAGTTGTTGTTGCCAATGCGGTGTTATCATCTGAGAAGCTGGGGAGCTCTGCGCAAGAGGGGCAGGGGGAGAAGCGTAAGGATTGTGGTTTAAACTGGAGAGGGAGTTGGCGTGCGTGTGGCCCTGCAGACCCATAGCAGCGTGTTGACCCATTGCCGCGCCCATGCTCGCTGACAGCGCCGAAGAGCTCATCGGATTGATACCGTTCATACCGTGCATCGCAGAGTTCATTGCGTTGTTTTGCATGTTATTTGCATGCATATTTACATTATACAGTGCATAGCCGGGCGTGTTGGGTTGCAGCACACCACGAGGCCAACCGTTGGTCGCGGTTTCCCTTTGGTGCGCTAAGCCCGGCGATTGTTGGGCATAGTACATCGTCGAGCGCGTGGGCTCGGGAAAATGGAGAAAGCTAAAACAAAAACAGGGTAGGCAAATAAATCGAGAGTGACAAGTCGGTTCAAGTTTTGAGATTGGAGAATGCCGTCAGCACGCTGCCTTATTCGGTCTCAATTTGATACAGTTCATTTCGTCGTCCCGTCTCTGCGCATTCGACTTGCTGCTGTACTCTGCTTTCCTCTCGGTTTATCTCCGCAAAGTTTATATGAAGCGTTCGTTTTCATGGGACGCAACCACTGAAATTCTGAGGTAAATACACTGTGACGACTCATCACACCGACGGGTTTACCTGATCGATTGATCGATTGATCGACGTTTTGATGTGTCCGATCATTCGTCAATAGTGAACTCCATTTGAACTCACCGTACACGCCCGACTATCAACCCTTGCGTTCAACATTCATGTCGTCGTTACTGGCTAGTCGGTCGCTGCCCCGCGCGTCGTTGGTGCCTCGATGGGCTGCCCCATCTGTGTCACGTAACATGGCGACCCTCCGTGAAATCGAGCTTCGCCTAAAGTCCGTTCGAAACATTGGAAAAATCACAAAAGTACGAAGTGTCTGAACTGTGATTTGCGTCTAATTGAGCGTCTCTCTGCATTTTTTAGTCCATGAAGATGATTGCGTCCACGCAGGTCAGCAAGTCTGGTCGGGCTATGGCCTCTGGTAAAGAGTACGGTCTTGCCAATGTGGAAGTCTTCTCCCACTCGCCCGTCGATATCCCAAATTCCAAGAAGCTTTTCGTTGTGCTCTCTTCTGACAAGGGCCTGTGCGGAGGTATTCATTCTTCAGTATCCAAGGGCCTTCGTAAGACCTTTGCTGGCGCCCCGGATTCTCTGTTGCCTGGTGTCACGGTCGATCCGGAGACTCCCATCGCTATCGTCGGCGACAAATCCAAGTCGCAGCTCTCACGTGTACTTCCGAAGAACATTCGCTTGACCGTGAACCAAGTCGGAAGGGATATTCCAACATTCGCTGACGCAGCTGCTATCGCCGATCTCATTGTCAAAAGCGGAGTCGAGTATGACAGTGTGTACATTGTATACAATAAGTTCATATCTGTCATCTCGTATGAAGCTGCCGTCATGGAGGTCAAGGCCGCATCGGCGTTGAAGGAGAGCGACGGTTACAAGGCATATGAAATGGAGGATGATGTCACCAGTGACCTCGCTGAGTTCGCGCTTGCAAACGCTCTTTACGCCACCCTTGTGGAGACCCATGCCTGCGAGGTTAATGCTCGGTGAGTTGTCTTGCCTGTTGCTTGATGATCAGATCTTCATGTTTGTCTTAGTCGTAATGCTATGGACAACGCTTCAAAGAACGCTAATGACATGATGGCTTCCTTGCAGATGCAGTACAACCGTGGACGGCAGGCCGCCATTACCAACGAACTCGTCGACATTATTACTGGTGCGTTATTCCTGTCTTCTTGTGTTAATCTAGTCCGTTCATTCGTGTGCCTCCTAGGTGCAAGTGCGTTGTAGTTGTTCATCGCGTAGAAGGGTACTAGGTTGTATCTTGATTCTTGACCGATGCAATGGTAGTACCTTCCCATTCTTCGTCTTGTAAATTACCATTCTGGAAACGGGCGTGCAACCGGCCGACCATCGAGCATCATCCATGCATCAAGAGTTCTTGCGGTCGAAACGCGTGATTTCAAATGCATGCTGTTCGCATATCTTGTTCTCCTTCAGCGTATTCACGTCGCAGGTTCAGTATCACATGTGAAGGCCGTGGGCATGGATATCTTCCGTGCTTTGTCGTGGTTGGTGCTCCAGCTACCTGACGCTTATACATTCGTTGATCTGCTTCCAAATATAGGTTGCGATTTCCAGATAACTTCCTATGTCTTCCTCACGCGCACGTTCTTCCTGAACTCGTGGGCCATACGTACTATAGACATTACACAGTCGAGTTTGCGTGGATTCATATAAGAGGAAGAGGACGCGTAGCTGTGTTATCTTGATGGTCAGCACGTACCCACGCCACTTGACACTATGATCCTGTTTATGCTGAATCTACTGCTTTTGACGCTATGGACTTCCGCACGCCCATCGATGGTCAGGCGCGATGGAATTCCTGACTATGTCCTCACCTATGCGCCACACACTCAGCTTTGCTCAACAGATCCTTACGCCCCTTCGGATATTGCAACTCATGTTGCACACGTTATTCCGGAGGTGGGTCGTAACATTTTTTACTGCAACAAATCCTGAGGGCGATTCTCCACATCTTAGATTGATTATGTCCCTGTGAACAATGACACAGTTACAATTGAGACGCTGTCCAGTTACTCTTCCGACGTATATCTCACGTCGAAGGATAATCCTGCCAGCTCTCCTGCTTGGATGCTCTCAGATTTCAACTTGCCTGATTCGAGCGGATACAGTACTGCGCCGGCTACAATTATTTTAGCAGACAAGGGCAATGGTGTACTCGACGCTTTCTATTTCCTCTTTTATTCTTTTAACCGCGGCAGCACGTTCGTGGATATTGTATTTGGAGATCATGTGGGCGACTGGGAGCACGTCATGGTGCGATTTATCAACGAAACACCGGCATACATCTATCTGTCCGAACATACCGGCGGTTCAGCATACACGTACGACACGCTACCTACTAATAACAGTCGTGCTATCACCTATGTTGCGAATGGGACCCATGCTAACTATGCGACGGTAGGAGTGCACCCTTACGAGTACGGTGAATCATATGCTATGACTCTACAGTGTGATCTATGCTAATGCTGTCCATTGTATACGTAGGGCTTGTTTATGATACTACAAACCAAGGGCCGTTCTGGGACGTAACTCAGAATTATCGCGGCTTTTGTACGTCTCGTCCGCTTATTTGTTCATGACCAGAGCGCTCATCTGAAAGGCCAACACAGGGTTCGACGTACAAAGCGAGACCTTTACGTCCGCCGGAGGCGCCTCTATAGGTGGCCAGGAGCAATACGAGGAAGGTGCATCATGGTTGTCGTGGCTCGGTTATTGGGGGGACGAACAATACCCGCTCAGTGATCCCAGGCAGTTCTGCATATTGGGAGAGTGCACCTGGGAATCAGGACCTACTGGTGCGTTTTTCGTGTCGTGGGATTTCATGAGCTTAAACGGCTTTCCAGGTCCTTATTCAAAGAATCTCAATCGCACCGCCGTGTGTGAAGATGAGGATGATTGTACAATTTTGACCAGTATCGACTGTGACTACGATTTTTGTTTTTGAAGAGTATGTCTAAGCTTTATGAATCAGAATATCCTGCAGCATGATGATATGTGTGCCCTGCGCTTTTGTAAGGCATGGATCTGACATTCTATATTGTTATGTGGTCATTCAAGCGCTCAAACGGACACATACCCATACGATCGTGGCACAGTTCAGCAAGTTGATAAGGCGACCCATAACAAGCATAGCCTTTATATGACGCGGATGCATCCGTTCCTTATCGGAGATTGATCTCGTCTTCTCCCTGCTCCTACAGCGCGTGCAACCCTCTCCAGAAGCATCTTCTGTATTTAAATTTCGTGGAATTCACAATGCCAACTGGACGGGTTCAATACCGGCGCTTGGGGAACTCTGGCCTTCGTGTTTCCGTTCCAATTGTACGTTCCTGCGAGTGTGAAACTTGTATACATTCTGAGCAATGTTATCGATATGCTGAACAGATTGGAGGTGGACTGATCGGTAGCAAAAAGTGGATGGTAAGTGCTTGTCCTTCATGGGGCTAGAGTACCTCTGACAAGCATACAGCCTTGGACAATTGAAGGGACAGAAGCTCTCGAATTTCTCAAGGCTGCATGGGATCGTGGCGTCAATACTATTGACACCGCTAATGCGTATTCTAGTGGCGAATCTGAGCGCCTCATAGGACAGTTCATTAAGAAGGTTCCGCTTTATGGCCCTGTCATTCGAGTTGCAAATGTCTGACTTGCCTCTGAAGTATAACATTCCTCGACAAAAAATCATAATTCTCACCAAATGTTATCGTAAGAACCATCAAGATCGTTCTTTTATCTGGCCTATTGATGGAGGCTTAATCGAATCTAGGTCCTGTACCGGAGTCCCTCGAGGTTAAGTATCCAGATCCTAGTTTGCGCGACAACGTGGACTACATCAATCAAGGTGGCTTGTCTCGTGCAGCTATCTTGAACGCAGTCAACGCGTCGCTCGCGCGGCTGGATACGCCACACATAGATCTCCTGCAAATCCATCGTTTCGACCCCGATACGCCTGCGGAAGAGACCATGAAGACACTCAATGACCTAGTCGAAAGCGGGAAAGTACGCTATATTGGGGCAAGCACTATGCATTGCTGGCAGTTTGCCCTTATGAACGAAGTGGCGAGGCGACACGGTTGGACAACTTTTGTGAGCATGCAGAATCAATACTCGCTACTCTACCGAGAAGACGTGAGTTGCAACTGTATTGCAGATGATAAATACGTGTGACGTTATGCACAGGAGCGCGAATTAATGGCCTATTGCCAATTTCATGGCATCGGCATTATCCCGTGGAGCCCTCTGGCAGGAGGTGAATCTTTTCCCTCGTGCCACTCAGAAATCGTCAAATGTTTATATCCGTCTATTATGATGCATTTTCCATAGGACATCTTGCGCGGCCAGCAGCTGCCCCGGATACAACACGAAAGATAGCGACCAAGGACTCTGTTTACAATATTCTGAGGTTTGAATCGGACTACCGCATCATAGAACGTGTTGAGAGTATCGCCAAAGCACGTGGATGGTCTATGGCGCAAGTAGCACTTGCATGGATCGTGGGCAGGGTAACAAGTCCTATCGTAGGCGTAACGTCTACGGCGCGTCTTGATGAAGCGTTGGTTGAGGGATTCAACTTGACCACTGAAGAACGGTTTTATTTGGAAGAACTGTACGTTTCTCACATTTTCAAATAACTGTTCCTCGTAGGCTCAGGAGATCTCACAGCTACGTCCCACGACCAGAGTTCATACCGGCGTGAACAATTCCTGTCATGCGACTAGAATCCTGGCGAAGATATAAGCGCACGTCCTATTTCGCCCAGAAGCAAGTCAATAGCTCGATTTTTATCTAACTCTACGTTTCCCGTAAAACTCCTTGGGAAGGCTAACATGACAACGAAATGTACATACATGAACTACCAGACAAAACCGTAGATGCTCGAGACACTGATTGGAGGAAGGAAAAACTTCCTCTGGAATAGCTCAGCTCGTAGGTAATCCTAACGAGGTTCGCTGCACGACCATTAGGAAAGTCGGAATGAATAGGATCGAGACGAACCAATTGCATGACACTAGCCCGCTCAGTCGGGGGCAAGGCCGCGATTTGGTCGGGCGTCATAGAAAGAAGGCGAATGACCATAGTCTGGAATGACGCTCGAGATCAGACATAATGAAGAGTGTACGTGGATGATGACCTTTTGATCTTCCGGCATTGCTGCGATTGCGGACGCAATGGCTGTTAGATTTGCACTGGGAGCTGCCGAGGCACCGTTCCCACGCGTTTGATCGTTTCCTGGAGGATGGGAATTGTACGCAGGTGACGACGCCTGAGCATAAGACGTAGTCGATGCATATGCAGGAGTGGTGAGATGGTTGTTGTACGGTCCTGGCTGACCATATCCTGTGGGTGGTCGGCCAGCGCCGCCCTGGCCTTGATATCCAAGTCCGTGGTTTGGCTGAACATACCCTGATGGTGGAACCTGAACTGAGGTTGGTGGAGTGAATCCAGAAACGTTCCCAGACGGTCCAGGAACCGGCGTTGGAGTGTGAGATGGGGGCGGCTGAGATATCTTAGATCCATAGTTCGCCAACGTTGCCTGCAAAGAAATGTTTTCATATCACAGCGGAACAGTCAAAGCTTGAATGTGTGTATACTTTGAAGACATCAATGTCAATTGCGCGCATGGAAACCATGAGTGTGATCAATGCGCATGCAATCTGCGGTTGTGCTGTGAGAATTTGGCGAGCAGCATCGGGCGTTGTTTTCTGTCGACGACGAACACATTGTTTGAATGATATTTCAATGTAAACTGCTCTTTATCGCCACCTTGAGCTGAAGCAGGAACTCCAAAAGCTGCTCGACAGTCGACTCGTCTGACATATCGTTTCGCAAACAGAGCCGACCGCAACTTCAATTAACGGAATTTATATGGACCGATTCAAGTCGCTGGTCACTCGGAAGTCACCGTTGATTTCCATTCCGGGGACGTAGGACGCCGAGGCGTCGGCGTCCTGTTTTGATGTAAGAGGGACCCATGAGGGACCAATAACTACCCACAGCGCGTTCCAATTTACAAGCTCATCCAGCAGTAAGTACATGTTCAGAATGGTGCTTAGAGCTGCTGCCCCGAACGTTTGCAACCAATACCTCGCCTTTTCAATGTAGTACTACCGCATAATCTGGCCTGTGTAATCAACAAATGGACAAATGGACAGATTTACACAATATAATACAAGAACGCCGTCTTGTTGGGATGTCAAAGTCACAATTAAACGTCAATCAATCAAGCAATTGTCAGTAGTCTTCCTTATCTGCATACTCGCTCTTCTTGTTATTAAGTCAGGTTGTCGCAGATGGAACGAAATTGCTTCAACCCAAGTCAGTCCGCTTTATTAACCAAGTAAACTGCATACTACGTTAAATTCAACGGCTCCGTCTCCCGCCGCAGCCAATCCAATGTCTCCTGATCGCCAGAAAGCAGAGGCGAAACCTTTCTCCAAATCTCCGCATGATACGCATCGACCCACTCTTTCTCTCGCGGAGAGAGGAGGGACACGTCAATCATACCTTTGTGGATGGGGCACCTATGTCAAATTATGTGATGAGATTATGAGACCATATTTCTGCCTCAAAGAGTCCACCTACATGGTCACATGTTCAAAACCAAGGTATTTCTTGTCCCCGAATTTGTAGGGTGTGGCGACTTCCCGCACAAGTAGGACATTCTCAATGCGTATCCCATATTTCCCGTCCTCGTAGTACCCCGGCTCGTTAGACACGGTCATACCTGGCTTGAGCGCAACAGCATTGTAGGCTACGGGGAAAAAAAATAAGATGTGCTGGATTTCAAAAATAGTCTGACTGCCTACCAATACGCGTGCCAATTCCATGCGGACCTCAATATACCAAGTCAGTCATGGTAAGTCGCACGATGCGTACTGGGTCATACCTTCGTGGACATTCAAAAAGGCACCAATACCGTGGCCAGTGCCATGTCTACATATTCTCAAACCGAAGAAGCAAGGTCGTCAAAGGAAACATACCGATAGTCTGGAAAAAAGATCAAGACCATGGGCAAGAAATGTGATAACTGGCTTCGAACGCACCCAGACCAACTTCCCATAGCGGTCTCCTAGCAAACACATCTCTAGACCAAAGTCTCAGATAGACCCGGAAGAGTTACAATGTGGCACGTACAGTTGATAACCTGAAGACTGAAAGGATCAGCATCATCTATCCGTAATACTGAAGCACCAGCGCACCAGAGGTGCCCTCGGGAAAGATCGTGGTGTCGAGAGCAATATGGCCCTGCAATACTCGCGTAAACGCCTGCTTCTCAATAGTAGTAGGCGTTCCGAAGTGCTGCAGTATGAATGAGCCCTAAGTTGGCCTTGCAACAAGGTTGGGACGCACCCATGTACGTGTGACGTCAGTTGTTCCATCCAAGTATTGGCCTGTCACCGTGATACTGAATTATGAATATCTAGAAAACGTTGACACGGACCTCCAGAATCGCATAGGTATATCTGTTCGCGCTTGATAATTGCACAATCATCAGGCGTCGGAGAATAGTGAATAATCGCTGGTAATATCTCATTTAACCAAACGTTAGAAACAAATACGAGTTGTCGCACCTCCATTCGGGCCTGTAGACGAAATGGTGTCGAATGACAAACCGCGGAATAGATCCAGCTCTCTGGCATATTATTGATGAGGCGTCAGAGAATTGAAAAATAGCAAATCTTACGAGCGATATTTCTCCAGCTGGTCGGCCGCTTCACACTCGGTTAACTGCACATTATGGACGAGTTGACGTTCCAACCAAGCAAAATAACGACAGAGGGCAGCACCATCACGGATATGGCATTGGCGGAAGCCTTCGCGCTCCGTTGCATTCTTTACGGCCTTCAGATCTGCGATTGGTGAACGTGTCGAAATGTACGTTTCTTGGCCGATGGTCTCAGCTACCGCAAGACTAGAGCGATCACCGATGAGTATTTTGCCATCCTCTGCAGTGGTACGAGCCGCCAGCGTGCGCAAGTATTCGAAAAAAGCGTCATAAGGGTGCACGTCGACATATGCGCCGAGATGCGCAAGGACCGCCGTAGTCAGCTGGGCTTTGTCGACAAACAAGTGCGCAGAACCCGACTGGGGGACAACAGCATACGCAAAGAACACAGGATTGTAGTCGATGTCAGATCCTCGCAGATTGAGAAGCCATGCGACTTCGTCGAGCATTGTTACTACAAGCGCTGTTCCACCGAGCTTCTCCATCTCCTCGCGTACGTGCAGAAGCTTTTCCGCGTGCGATTCGCCAGAAAACCGAGTATCGAGATGAATTATCTCGTTTCGCGGTCGTGCGGGGCGATCGACACCCCATACCTCGTCGACTAAATTGGATGGCAAGGAAACGAGCTCCGAAGACTTGTTTTTTAACGATGCTGCAAGGGTAGCTGCGTCCGAGGCACTGATCAGCGTAGGGTCGACGCCGACACGGGTGGAGGATGCTAGATTCTTTAACAGCTGATCAGCTACACGACAACGGCGTATCTACGTTGCACACCTTCCAAAGGAAATCTTGCCAAGTGGGGACGTCTACGACGACATCGCAGAATTGAGCACAGTGGCTCACATTAGTATGACTTCAACACACACCAGGAAGACCCTGTTTCATCAAAGTCCAATTGCTGCACATTTTTTTCAGATAAGAAAAGTATGGACGAGTGCGTATGATACTGACTGATCAAGCTGCTTCTCCGCCTGCAGAAAGTACCGCCCATCTGTGAACATATAGGCGTCCGCAGAAGTAACGACTACACATCCTGCTGAACCATTGAATCCCGATATAAAGGCACGTCTCTCATCGGCGCGAGCAGGATATTCGCTGGCATCTGCAGAACACAAGTTACTGACGTCCCCTTGTCACACATGAGCAATCGTACGCACGCTGATCTTCGCTGGGACAGACGAGCGCCTGCACATCATGCGCCTTCATTAATTCTCGCAACTTGGCGAGACGTTTGGACGTGTCAATCCGATCGACATGAACCCTTGACATGGTGGAGAAGTTCAGGATTCGAGGATAGTGCGGCCTCGGTGTCCCGAACATATGCATGGCCCGACACAGTTGACTAGTTGACTCTCTGAGTTTTATCGCCGTTGTCCTCGTCGACCACGTCTGATATCTTCAAATAAAGCAGAGCTTCGAGTCGATTTGGCGCCTTTTTATTGGGGTATGTAGCACAATGACTTCGACAAAAAACAGGGCAATCAGAACGCGCGGAACGAGTCTGCGCGAGCGCATAAACGTTGACGAGACCCCGTCGATATCATACAGCGTTGCAACACAGTACAGTGCAACCTTCGTTAGTTCTTGACCATCAATAATTCTACCTTCAACTGAGGAGGCTGGATTCTACAATACCTCAGGCCTCAAAGACCTTAGCTCTCAAAGACGATATGCCTGATCTCGACGCATTCCTCACGTACTTCGGTGGGCAGCCTCGGTCGTGAGAAAGTCGACGTGTAAGAGCCCGAACTCTTGCTATCCGCAGAGCCTATCATGTCTGGCCGAACGACTCTTTTCGCATGTTCCTGGACGGCGTATGTATGGCGGGCAAGCCAATGCGCGCTAGATTGCGCCATGTGTGGAGTGAGGAACTTGCGAGAAGTAGCGCGCTGCTCTCTCAATGAGTCTACCCATGTTCGGGTGCCTTTTTCGCAGTGAATTTCTCAGCTCGTTGATGATCATGCTATTTGATGCAGGAGCGAACTTGCAGGCTATTTTGCATCTTGCAGGGCAAGGTGCATTCGGGTCATATCTCTCCTACATTGTCGCGTGGTCCGCAAGAGTTGTGATGACCGTCGAGATGAGCGATGTATCAGTAAAGGTATTTCATCCTGCACAAACCCTTCTATCAGGTGTGCTTAGCTCCTTCGAAAAGGACACTGCAATCCGATATGCAATCCGATAGGCAACATCGCCATCGCCATCTTTCGCGGCTTTCCTGCCAAGATCGCGCCACTCATTTAAGTCATAGTACAAGTGCTTGGATGCACTGCAGCGGCGACGGCTCGGGTAGTTTGCACAGGTCAGTGATTGTTCAGTTTGGTGCTTAGCGTGCTCACTCAGCCAGCCTATTGTCATATATATAAAGGCCGCGACAGCATCTCCATTGTGGTCGGCGAGCACACAAAGGGAGGATTGTTTTTCACGCGCTGTCGCTGCCCGTGTCATCTGTCGTGAACGTCGGCTTGATAATCACCGCTACAGGCGAATGCGGCTGTTTGTCGTTCGTCCTGCGTGCCGACCGTTTGTGGCTACGCCTTATGGGCCTGGCCAGTGGCACGCTGCCGTCGCAAGTGGTGCCTTTAGTACGCTTGTGAACGAAGCCCTTTTTACACAGGGCTCAATAACCCCCTTAATTGTCGGTGCGTGGCGTACGCGCGCCGTGAATGTGACCGTACTCATGCATTTGTTCCAGGTGAAGTGGCTGGAAAAGTCTGTCGTTCTCTGAGGATGCTGTTGTCTGATTGACCGCTTTGTTGCCTATGCCTCCGGCATAGATATTTCTCCGATGAATACGTATGATAGACGTGGGCTGTGTGTTCTACCAAACAATCGTACGTTGCGAAGCGCGATTCTTGGACTATCATATTTATCGGATAACAGACACCTGTCAGCAGGTCTTCATTTTTATAAGCTCCTCCCAAGTCTCGTGTGCACCCCTTCTCCAAGTCTACCTTTATTCGTCCACTATCGGTATCATCATAAGGCAACTTATCCCATGCGGAACGCGGAAGCCTGACAAGTAGGTGGTGGTCGCCGGCCACGTTCCAAGAAGTGTGAGAAATCGATGCATTGCATCCTCCGTATAGGTTCGAATCCGCCGCATAATTCGACCCTTTACGTCCTGCACTATCCTGCACGTCATATGCCATCTTGTATGGTTCTATTCCGGAGCATGCTTCATTGGCCTTCTTCGCCATTTTGGACGTCGGGAAGCTTCCGGTGGGTGACATGCCACCGATCCTTGCAGAGGCAGAGGTTCGCATTCACACTCATGCACATGCTCTCTTCACAGTACACCTGAAATACAATATTTCTCATTCTATTCTGCCCAAGCGCAGCTGTGTTATCTCTCCTCGTTCTTTTGATTTTCGAGATTATACCTCCCCACGTTCATCGTTGCCATGATCCCCTCGATTTCCGGTCTACTCGCATTTGATTGGTCAGTAAGTAGATTAATTCTTCGTCTAGGCAAGGCAATGCCTTTCGGATGTCTTCATAAAATACTGGGATGGTATGATTATCATATAATGCAACAACTTCATTCTGTTTTGGCATGCATTGTCGATGCATAAAGTGCATAAACATACAATGAAGTCAATGAGGATGTGTAATTACTTAAATAGGTATATTTATGAAAACATTGTTGTAATTTCCTCGTACTTCTCGATGCCTGAAAGATCGGTCAAACTCCCGACGTAGCACACATTATCTGATAATCAAGATCCCATCGCTGCGTGTTTACCGTCTGGAAGTACGAGGAAGTACATTCAGGCCTTTGTATTGACCACATAATTTGGATTGTTTTCTTTCACGTCGGCAGGACAAGCACCCTGTGAATGAAGCTACAAAGACAGCCTTTGAGCCGCCTTAAATTTAATCCCTTCTAGGTTTCAGCTTCAGCTAAGACTTAAGCTTAGGCATTCATTAATTCCAGACTGAATGCGATTGGACATTCATCTTTGTCTATCGCGTCTAGGTTCGCATCACGATTTCCAGCGCGAGGCATCCTTGGACTACTTAAATAGAGGCGTGTTGTCTGGCCCTCTTTGACGGCCCTCCTTCCTGCATCCCTGTCCTACCACTCACAATCAGCCAGCGAACGTATGTCGGGACGCCCCCAGCGAGGACGAGGACGAGGAGGTGGCCGTGGCGGTGGCGATCGTGGCGGATCTTCCAATCGAGGACGTGGGCGCGGTAGAGGCGCGCCCGCTGATATCCAAGTTGGACTACACGCAGGTAATACTCAAGTGACGACTGTTGGCGTCAAGAGACCCGGATACGGCGCCGCTGGGACTCCCCGCCGTATCCAAGCGAACACGTTCCCTGTTGAATTGCCCACTGGATGGGTGTATCACTATGATGGTGAGTCATGCACGCAGGCCCAAAATGCGTCGGAAGCTGACTGGTGTGTACTGGCAACAACAATAACAGTCGGTATGTGCCTTTCGCTTTAGCCGCTGCAATCATCTGAACGGAACGTGACAGCCGTAAACGCTGACGAGAAAAAGTTACCCGTCCGCTTCAACCGCCAGTTGATCGAACGTCTACAGGACGATAATCCGCAAACTTTCTCAAACCGTGGGGTCTACGATGGTCGCAAAAATTTGTTCACATCCCAGGAGCTAATTGATAATGGCTCGCCTTTGATGACACGCACGGTGCAGCTCATGATCAGTCTCCCGTCTTGACATCGAATTATCTGATCATGCTCCTAGTTCCACGTGGCCGCCGCCCCCGCGCGACCATCGACGGCTGAGGCGGCGCGTCCTCCAAAATTGTTTTCTGTCACGCTGAAGCGCGTGTCGCAAGTTAACCTTGAGTGGGTGACAATCTCTTTGATTACACGATTCCCATTCTAATGATAGTGTCAAACAGAATCCTGCACCGATTTGTTCAAGGCATGCAGTCGTACGAGGAAAGCGTCAGCACGGCGTTACAGGTGATGTGTGCCTGTGGCTGTCCTCGGGTGGCCTACTGACGTTTCAAATCGTGTAGGCGCTCAACGTGGTTATTCGCATGCAACCGTCGCTCACTTTGCCATCAAATGTGAGCTATTATCTATTTTATTAATTTGATTGTTTACCTGTTTCAGTCGAGTTCTTTCTTTACGGACAGGCGAGTTCATCTTGGATTTTGCGTCGCGACACTTGCGTTTAGCTTTTTCTTCATGCAGGGAGACACGCGACATCGGTGGTGGCATTGTCCTTTGGCGTGGATTCTTCACTAGCCTGCGCCCGGGCATGGGACGTGCCTTCGTCAACGTTGACATCTCAACTGGTGCCATGTACAAGCCTGGCCCTCTTATTCGCCTGTGTATGGAGCATCTAGGTCCTAGTTTTGCTGATCCCAGGAAATTGGAGAACTTGTCTGATCGTGTTCGAATTGGCTTACAACAATGGATCGCAAATGTCCGCTTTAAGGTAATGCTTCCTGGGAAGCCTGAAAAAGTAGCGAAGCAGAAGAAAGGTAGCACGGTTGCTCAGCAAGGTGGTCCATCTCCCAGAGAACGTATATATTCCATTCAACAGATTTCGGCCGAATCGGCCATGACGTCCACGTTTACTTACGAAAACCAACCGATGACCGTCGCACAGTATTACCAAATGGTTTATGGCGTTAGGTTACAGTACCCCAGACTGCCCTGTGTGAAGGTTGGATCCGATGCTCTGTTTCCGCTAGAGTTCTGTGAGGTTCTTCCGGGGCAATTAATGCGCAAGTGCGTCGTCTAGTTTGTCATTGTATTTCTTTTTGCTAACTATTCCTGCTTATGTAGGCGTGTTCCACCGGAATGTACGAACGACGTTCTGGTGTTTTCAACAAAGAAGCCAGATGAACGCTTTCAAAGCATTGTCACCGGCTTACAGGTACCAGCGTTTTTGCTTCCTTCAGCTATGATACTTGACCCATGATATGATAGACTGTCTTGATGTTTGGGCAGTCCTCATATGTCAATCAATTTGGCCTCAAGGTGGATACGGCGCAGGGTCCCATGACAGTTGATTCGCGGATTTTGCAGCCGCCCACGTTGCTCTACAACCCCAAAAGCAAACAACAGAAGATGGTGAGTTCTCCAGTCCATGCGTAATGTCAATCTTGTTGAGCCGGGTCTGTGAAGGTTCCAAGGGACGGGGCTTGGAATATGTGAGTTGTTTGTCATGTTCAGATTGTGGAATTCGAGAGCCAACCATGATGACAGGGTTGACAAAAAGCTCTTTGCGCCGTGTCAAATCCGCGAATGGGTCGTTGCCATATACGACTCTCGTTTTCGGGAGCAGTCTTTCCAAAATGTCGTTCAAGGATTCATTCAGGCCTGCCGAACGACTGGAATTGGTGTGATGAACGAGCAACCTGGTGCCTTCCAGCGGTTCGATGGCCAAGGTGATATAAGTAGTGACCTTCAAGCGCTGGGTGCAGCTTGCTTCAAGAATCGGCGTGAAGGTCCGTCCTTGTTCTTAGTCGTATTGCCCGAGAATGGCAACCAGTTGTGGAGCGCCGTAAAGCAGTGAGTTGTTGCTTCATGAACTGTGCTCTATTGTTCATGCTTTATGTTTAGCTGGGGCGATGTCGAAAAGGGGATACCGACACAATGCGTCAAGGCGCAGAAATGTGCCTATGCGAAGATACAATACTGGGCAAATATTGTCTTGAAGTGCGCGCTAATTCGGAATTTCCAGAGTACCGTTTCCACTCAAAGTTCTTATCCGTAGAGTTAACGTCAAAATGGGCGGTATAAACGTGGTGCCAGATTCTGTTTCTGTCCCATCTTTGACGGATCCTCACTCGCCGACGCTCGTTCTGGGTGCGGATGTAACGCATCCTGCTCCGGTCAGCTGCATATCTGTTCGCTTACTTGTGCTTACGCTGATTTTATCGTGATAGGGTTCGGATGGAAAACCGTCGTTTGCTGCTGTTGTCGGCAATGTCGATTCGCAAGTTTCAAAGTACATCGCGCGTATGCGTGTACAGCAATCTCGACAGGAAATGATTACGGATTTACAGGCTATGGCAAAGGTAAATGTCGGCACATATGTGAAAAATCATCGCTTAACGAAAGCTGGCTACAGGACATTATTTCGCAATTTGTTTCATATCATCAGAGTAAGAAGATGTCCGTGCAACATCCAAAAAAGATTTTGTATTTCAGAGATGGTGTTTCTGAGGTAAGCCGCATCCGTCGGTCCATTTTAATAATATATTCAAATCGTGTTACTCAGGGCGAATTTCCAAAGGTTCTTGAAAGAGAACTTGCAGCTATAAAAGGTGGAATATTCGTCATTTTTCGGCGTGAATCTCGTTGCGCTAACTTCTTGTTAGGCGCATGTGCGGAGTTGAAGGTCAACGCAACAATCACTGTGGTTATCGTGGGCAAAAGACATCATATCCGGTTAGTTCACACCCTGATAATATATTATTTCGTAAGACACAGCTACCCCGACAGCTTTAAGCCGAACACACCCGCAGATGGTGATAAATCAGGTAATGTCAAGGCGGGCACAGTTGTTGACCGGGATATTACCCACCCGACGGAATTCGACTTTTACTTGCAAAGCCATGGTGGCCTTCTCGGGACCAGTCGCTCAGCACACTATTCGGTGAGATTTTACGCGCGTTTGCATGCTGAATCTGCTGTGTTCATATGTTTGGACTTCCAGATACTTTATGATGAGAACAAGTTCAGTGCGGACGCGCTGCAAAGCCTGTGCTACGCGCTTTGCCATGTGTATGCGAGATCTACTAGAAGCGTCTCCATTCCGGCGCCTGTTTATTGTGAGGATCATGTTTGATTATCTGTTCATTCATTTACGTCCGCGCTAGATGCACATATCGTTTGCGCTCGCGCGAAGAACCACTTTTCGTCCAACCTCAGGTCCAATATTGAGGATGTCTCGGTCTCAATGCAGTCAACCCAGGCACAGGATGCGGAGACGCGACTGATGAACGATTTTAAACCGGCACACCCCAACATTTCTAAGCTCATGTATTTCATGGTAAGTTCATCCCTCAGAGATTTGATGACACTGCATTTACATTTTGTGCCAGTGATTGTTGAAGAGCACCTTGTGTCCAAGTTTTCATAGTCTCAGAACGTGTCAGGCCATCCTTCATTGTCTTTTTTCCCTTCAGCACATGTCCTTTCTGTCATCGCCGTCTTTCTTGTTTACCCCAAAGTTGTCTCGAAATCTCGTGTTGTTTCGTGTACCTGGCCGCTGACTGTGATGAAAGTTGTCGACGTTTTTGTACTTTGGTCTCGTGTTACTGATACGCACATCGTGTTTCGTGTTAAACCTGTTGCGAATGAAAGTATTGCTTCTTTGTCCAAGTTCGATATGTAAATCTGCAGAACCATACTTGAAATTCCTCGACTTGCAGCCACCATGTGGTGACAGTGTGTTGGCGTCAGCTCGGACGCCGTTAGCAAACTGGATCGCCGCAAGATCGATGCTTCCCAACCATCCTTCAATTTTTTGCGCCCAACCTCCACCTGGCGAACTTCGACGAGACATGCATATCATGCGTCATCAGTCTCTTGAACTTGGCGAAGTGGACAACGTGGAAATTCGGCGACGCAAGGCAGCAAGAATCCTGTCGAGCAGGGTTCTAAATGAGACAAGGCGCAACTTCGTCAATACACAGTGATCGCTTATTCTTGACCCGACTCCGGGCTTGACTTGGGCACACCCTTGTCGAAAGTTGAACGTGTCACGAATCAGACCTCTATACTCCTTCGGATGATCACACCAAAAAGAAACCCGCATAGGGGTCATTATTGCATTGTGAACACCAATATCAGATATTCGGAGAGATACTGTACAGTTCCTACCAAAAAAGCAACATTAGATTGAGCTGAGAGGCCCAGTCTCGAATGAAAGTGGGAACCGGATCCGTTCATAGTCCATTCAACGGTCTTGAACGTTATTGAGCAAGCGCAAGATGCTCAGGACTAGAGTGTGTCATTTGAGCAACTTTTGACTAGAAAAAGACATATAGAACTTACACAAGTTGATGAAGTCGAGGTAGAGACTAACGGCAGCAGCAATGAATTCGTCGGGGGACAGTCGAGAGTTTATGATATACGTGTCGTAAACGACGTATCCACTGAACAAAAGGCAGCCTCCGATCGCGTAAATGAGATCCATGGTGCGGGAGAACGGGATGAACATCCCAACGAGGCCGGTCATCAAAAGTGCGATCAGACCACCAAAAAGGAACGGTCCCATGCCCGAAAAGTCGTACTAGACACACGGTCAGGTCTACAGGCACAACCATATAATAAGGGGTCTCGCCTTCGATTGCAAAGTGAAGAGAGTGAGGCCAATGAAAACTCCAAGCGTGATGAGTCTGCGCTTGAGTGTCAGGAATGTCAACCTCTACAATAAACAAAGCGTACAAAGCCTGCATGACAATAGTCTTGTCGAAAAATGCGACGGTGACACCGAGGGTAAATGCCTCCATAAGCGTGAAAACGGACAACAGAACGAAATTGATCGGATAGCTATGGCGCTTCCAATACAAAAACCCGAGAATGAATAGAGTCCCAAAGAGAGGAACGTAGAAGCTCCATGTGCTGGGTTTCGTCAGTGGGTATTGCAAAGAACAATGGTTGACGATCAACGTACTGCGTGGTAACCCAAAAGAGAGCGGAAGAGGAGGACGAGATGGCGCCACCGACGATACAAGTAGCGAGCTGCAGAAAGAACTTAGAAGGAAAATTAAACTCCAAAGACTGTACTCACGATCTGGCAGACTGTATGAAATCAGTAAGTATCAGATTGCACACAGAGAAGTCTGCTTACGAAGAATCGAGTAGACTTTGCGAACGAACGCTAACCGGATCTCTAAAGCGCTATCTGCGACGCATGTGCCGTACTTTTGAAGACGTGATCTCAGAATGATGGTGAAAACTGAGCTGATACACACTTGCCTTGAAATCGTCGGGCACATCGTTCGCCTCGGGCTGGTCGAAGTAGGCGCCTCCGAGACCGGAACTCGAAGCAGCAGCAGCAGCGGCCGTCTCTTGGAAATGATTCTGTGTGTTCTTCCCTTGCGGGTCGTTGGTCCCGTAGGACGGCGGAGGAACGGGGTAGCTCATAATGAAAGTTATAGTCAAGTTGCGTGGGTATCGAAAGCCAGGCCGAAATGTGGACACAGGATGACTCATACAGTGATCGGCCATCAAGCTTGCAGGAATTCAGTCAAAATGCGATCGCGACGGGCACTCGAGCTTCCATCGTGTGAACATCTGCGTCGCTTTCCCATAAATTATATTTTATTCTGTGTTGCGTTTTCTCCACCAGTCAAAACATTTTTTGTCTTTGCTTTTGTTCGTGGTCCCGCTTGTATGACATGGTTTCTAGTTTTCGGAGCCGCTCGCCGCGTTTCTTCTCTTTCCGTTCGGTGTAGTTTCACAAACAGACCATTCCAATACGCTTTGATTACGACGCTCAACGGACCCAGTCACAAACCTCCCAGTAGCATAGCTGAATCCCACGTGCGTTGTCTTCCATAAATGGCAGAAAATGGTATTTAGACCTGTGCACAGAATTCCGGCGTACTTCGCTCTGCTCCACCAGCGCCGAGCCCTGTTCGCGTACATCGTCCTTGGGAACTCGATGCACTTCAGGCATGTTCAGCGTCACTCAAAGAGGGACGGCGTGTATTTTCTCTTTGGGTATCAGTTGATCCAGAGAATGTCACATTTCTGTCGGCTTTTCTGAAGATTGCTCCGTCTATTTCGCCAATTGTCATTGCGACAGGAGGATTGCGCCGTGCATTTGATGTTTCTGGGGAACTCAAGCTCAAGTATCCTCAGAGAACCATCTTGGTAGACTTTCCAAGTCCGAGCCCGAAGGCGCTACCTGAAAAGCCCGCAGATATGTAGGTCTTTCTTAAGTCTTTCGAGCTATCCTGATTCCCATTTTCTAGCACGATCACATCTCTGAAGAGGTTTATGGATGGCAAAAACACTTCCTTCACGGGAACCCTGATCATAGATCAGCTCGAGCTCACGGAGCCCACGTCGTGAGTTGCCGTATTCCGTCGATAATACTCCTCTCAAGTACAGACAGCTTGGAAGCACTGGCGCGCTCGCTAGATGACGGCTCGTCGGCAGAAAATCGCCCATCTCTCGTTGTAGGTTTATTGAGGACCACCGATCCGACACGTTTGCAGAGTATACCACCCGTCTTCCAACAAATTGTCTTCAAAAAAAGCCCATTGGATATGATCAAGGAATGGTATGTAGTGATTTCCGCACAGGCACGTATATGAAATTCAATCGGCATTGCAGTACCGTCACACCAGTATTCACCACCATTCCTGTCAAGCTGGGGCTGAGCAGGGCATTTGACGAATTGACTGGTCTCCCCTCGGTCAAAAGATTGGAAAATATCATGTGCGACTACTCCGTACTAAAAGAGGTCATCAAAATATGGAAACAGAAGGGCAATCAATGCCAAGGGCAGCCTGTCCGGACAATCGTGCATTGTATCAGTTTCCGACACGCTACCTCGGTGCAGGGGATGTTCCGTAGCCAGGGTGTTCAAGCCAGGATCCTCTCGGAGACCTCCCGGGGAGCGCTTATTAGCCAATTTGTCGAAGGTAGTTTCCCTGTATTGATCGTCACTGAAGTCCGTGCGTCACGTCTATTGTTTGACACGAGAGACCGGAAGTGTGACACTCAGAGTTATAGAGGAAATCACCAAAGTTATCCCCGCTGTTGGTCTTTTGATCATTGCGCGACCTGTGTATTCGGTTGATGCACTTATGATCCTGGTGTGCTTGGTTCTTTCATTATCATAACGATAACTGAAGACTACCAGATGCGATGGGGGTTGACGAGCGCTGACGTATTGGATCCTCCAGGGCCTTGCCACGTGGTTCAAATCGTCGACAAGCTCAAGGCTTCAAAACGCTTGCGGACTTCCGGGAATATTTCGTACGCTCATGCAAGTCGTCGACCCGTAGTGGACAAGGCGTTGATGACTGTGGATGAGGAGATGGTCATGTCTTTTCGAGCCGCGAAGCTGCATGATCTATTCCAAGTGGATCCAAAAATGACCATAGAAGGTCAGTATCGCACCTGCCGGTTGTTTGAGCATGTCCTTATCGCCCTTTTCAACAGATTGCTCGATTGATAAGCTCCAAGAGGCCTCTGAGACGTACATGGAACTACGTAAATCGAAAGGTCCTACCCAAGATGAGATTGGTACAGCATGGCCATCGTCTGAACAGCTCGATAGCAACGAATTCCGAGTATTACTGAGCAGGTCTTATGAACACTGGACACACGTGTCACAGTTCTTTTATGTCTGCGATCTTCGACGTTTTGGACATTTGCGTGTTGAACTGGCCCAATTCAATTCTGAAGGTGGCGTGGTCCTTGTCAAGCGCCATAATTCCAGCTCATCGGAAGTTCTGCCCAAACAATAGGCCTTCCACTGTATAAAGTCACGTATGACCCCCGTACTTTTCTCAGTGAAACGGTCCTGGATAGAGCCAAGCCGTATCGCGGTCGTCTAACGGTCATCAGCCAAGCGCCGGAGCGAATTTTACAAGTGCAAAGCCTGTGCAAACAGTGGTTCGCTTCCAACTTGTCTAACTTTCGTCGCACGTCTGTCGTCTGTTTTTTTTTTCTGTGATTTGTCCGGGCGCTAACATTCAATTCAGATTGAGGCAAACTGGTTCCACGAAGCATGAACGGGCCGATTCGGTGCAGAAAGAGCTGATCGTAACGTCTTTGGCGTCCACATGGCAGCCCAATGATCACCTATTCAGAGGTAGTCCTGTCGACCTCGATACTCTGGTGTCATGGATCACACGAAATGACGCGTCGTCCATTATCGCGCGCATCAGGTACAAAAAGGAGGTATGCGATTATGTTAGACTGAGCGCGATTTGCAACCTGTTAAGCGTTCTTCTCAGCCTTTCGTCGACCGGTCAATTATAAGCAAGATCAGTTCACGTATGAATAAGAAGATCGGCATGCCAGTACGTGCGGTTTTGTTCAAGATGTGGCTGGCGACGGGTGATTCTGATACTAACCCATAGATGTGGGAATTCCTCACTGAACGTCGGCTGGGCATGCGTCATCGACGGTTGGTGCGGAAATTCAAGAAGAGGATGCGCAAGAAGATACGGGACCTCCAGAAGGCTTACAAAGTGTTCTATATCACCCGGAAAAAATTCGAGCAGCTTGCTGCTTCTCGGAAAATCCCTGTCGAGCCTCTCGCAGAAACGTACGTAGTAGGCTTTTGAAATTTGACACGACACTGCTCACAGGAATTCAACTTTTTTTTTCCCAGCGCGTTCAAGTTGCGAGGGGAATTTGACAAAATATACCTCATCGGTGCAGGAAAAGATCCCAATGTCCCGGCTGGTTTTGGAGATGTCGGGTCGAGCAAATATCTTTTGAGCGACGATGCACCGTTCGATGGAGACGATGAAGACGAGGACGAAGATGAGGAAGACGAGGAAGACGAGGACGAAGATGAGGAAGACGAGGAAGACGAGGACGAAGATGAGGAAGACGAGGAAGACGAGGAGGATGATGAAGATGGTGAGGAAGACGAGGAGGACGATGAGGACGATGAGGAAGACGAGGATGTTGAGGAAGACGAGGACGAAGAGAAAAACTAAGCCTTTCAACAGTAAAATTGAGCAGGTGTGGCACCTGGTGTCTATAGTACAGTAATCTTATTTCCATAATTCATACGGTGCAAATTACTTTGACATCACTACTTTTACGCTGGAAATACCTCATCCAATCTTTGGTCAATTTCTTACATGACCTTCTGATGAAAATGCTGCTTTCCTGTCGAGTTGATATCTCTAAAAGGAAATAGGGGAGATATTCTTTCGGCACGGACGCAATGTCTTATATTTTTCTACCATATAAGGGTAACGGCACATGACTGGCTTCATTATGTAAGCGGCACACGGACTTCTCTGATTTTTTTTTTTTTGGCAGAGATTATGCGGGTATATAGGTGATCATTTTACATAGGAAGTGCAGCTATTTCAAGTGCGTCGGTCACTTTGCAGCAAACATTTTCCTTGATCTCGTCAAATTGAGTAAGTACTGCACTAAAGTATGTAGCGGCATCCAACCGAGTGAAGCCAACTTTTTTCGTGTGGAAGTAACTCATAGCGGCTGTCTCGTATCATCGGTATGTATCATCAGTAAGGGTGAATTTTTTTGTTTGATCATCACATACATACAATGTATTCATTCTAGCTGCCAACCAATGTCCCGCGACCTTTTGTTTTATAGAGAAAAAAAAATAGACATGTACATGGCTTGGCAAATAACACTTCATGATCAGACTGGCAAATATGTATCGCAGGATCCTGAAAAACCGGACATTTCATCAACATTCCACGTTAAAAGTAGGATGACCATGTAGCTAATAAAGGCTAATCCGATGAAAAGAAAAGAATCATACATAGCAGATACAGTACTCTAGAAGAAATGATGGGAAGGGCACTAGATACAGGGTATGAAATAGGGCATAGATCATCGTGACGTAGGAAAGCTGAAGCTCAAGACAGAGAGTTTTTTTTTTTCAGGGATAAGGAAGAAAAGAAGAGACAAGAGAAAGCAGGAATACAGCAGACGAAACAAAAGAGCATCAAAACGTCCAACAAGATGAATGGTAGAATCAAGGAGGTGCAGAAGGGATAGTTATGTTCACGACACGAGCATTGTTAGGGTCCTCCGTGAAACTAAGGTGTAGCCTGAAAAAAAAGAAAAGACAGATAAGTTGAGTGACATCCTATTTGTTGAGAACAAACAAATCGAAATAAACGTACCCCGCAAGGTCACTTATAAGCCGTCTTTTAATGGCAGCACCTTTTGGCCCTTTGGCGACCGTGAACTGTAGCTGCGTCACTTTTGGCGCGCGGTTGAGTACCGCGTCGACTACAAGCACCGCCACCTTCGCCTCCAAATGACGCATGGCATCGTCCGGGGAAACAGCCGAAGTGAACGTCAGCTTATCGCGCTGCTTGTCACCCTCCCCCGTCGCCTTGTATGCCGAATCAATCTCTGCGACCATCCGATCTTTCGTCGCCTCACGCTGTTTCGTGCCCACGCCGCCACGGTGGATCGCACGCGTGAGCTCAAGCACGAGCTGCGCCTTGCCCACCGGCGTCACCGGCGTCGCGGGCTCCATCGGCGACTCAGGCTCCGGCGTCGTAAGGCGCGAGTCCGAAAAAACCGACGGTCGTTGCCCAGGCGTGAATGAGGTGCGTGCTTTCGTCACAGGCGGCACACGTTCCGACGGCGCGACCGAAGGCGCGCGCTCAGATGCTGCCTTCCTCTGCTGTGGCCGAGAAAGTTCATCAGTTACAGGCACGACAGGCGGCGCCGCCGCCGACCGGGCAGTGAATCTACCCCACACCGACTGCGCAAGTGACACGACCGATTCGGTCTTTTCTACGAGTGCAACAGATTCGACAGGCACAGCGGGTCCCGCCTCTACCTTCTGAGATGGCGCGGCCGATTCCGTAGCGACAACCGACTTCGTATGCACGGATGGAACAACAGACGATGCACGCTCCGAAGAGGCCACTGCAGACTTTGGTGGAGCAACAGGAAGCGCGGCTTCCGGACCAGCAGTCGATTTGGGAGGAGTCGCAGGTTTGGGGGCGACGAGTTCCGGAGGAGCCACTGACTCTGCGCGTTCTGACGCGACCACAGACTTCGGCTGCGGGACGGATGGTGCACGCGTGGACGAAGCAGAAGTCTCCGGTGCAACGACAGATGGCGTCTTGGTGGATGACGTAGAAGGATTCGGCGCAGCGACCGGTGCAGGACGGGAGGAGGGTCCAGCAACCGTCACCGGGGCAGCCGACGGGGGCCTAGAGGGTGGTGCAGAAGCTTTCGCCCGAACGACAGAAGAGGCACGGGAGGGAGGGGCGGAGGCTTTTGTCGGGGGAACGGATGGAGCACGAGAGCCCGTCGGAGCTGACTGTGGCAATGGCGCGACGGCGCTAGCCGCGTCGTGCTCCGGCTGCACTGGCACCGATTTGGGTCGCTTGTGAGGGGATTGCGAACGCCGCCTTGCCCGTGAATGAGATCCACTACTGAGCCAGGGAGCAGAAGCCAATGGCTCAACTGTCGGCTCAGCACGAGCGACAGGAACAGGTCGACTGCTTGGCGGTGGCAGAAACGGCGGTATGTCCTCTGAAAGTACTGACGCCGTCTTCTCGACCTTGCCCCACGTTTTCCTGATGACCGGCGTCGGTGGTACAGACGCCGGGGGAAACACAGGCTGAGGGACGGGGGCATTGTCTCGGCGGCTCGTATCACCTACAACCCAAGGCGCCTGAGCAATGGGCTCTGAAGTCGGCTCTGCAGGTCGGACAACAGGACGAATCGTCTTGGGTGCTTCAAACGGCGGGGTCACCACTGTGAAGTCTGAGGACGCTTTCCGCGTGCGTACCCAGGGAGCGTCCGCAATCGATTCGCGTGCAGGTATATTGGCTATTGGTTCCTCCGGCATACTAACCGGAGTTTGCTGGTGAATTTTTGGTGTATTATGAGTGTCATGCGGGACGTCGCGCGCATCGTCACCTGCAGGCAACAGACCAGCTGAGCCTGCATCGTCTGCAAAGGTCGCCAGAGGTAGTCCGAGAGGTGGCGGTATAGGCAAATAGGCATCATTATCTTGCGCGGTATGAAGACTACCGTCATACGACTCAGGCTCATATGGCAAAGTCCGTGACTCAACATGCGGGGTGTGCGACGCTGCAGAATGTCTTGAGAGAGACTCAGCGCGGTCAGCAAGCGACGCAGAACGCGGTGAGGGTGCCTCTGCTTTGTCGATGTGTTCCCAACTTGACTCGTCATCTGAGCTTTCCGGAAATAAGGGTTTAGGTGCTACGGGGCCGAGAGGGGAAGCCGATGGTCTCAAGATGCCAGGCGCATGCTGCTTCAGTAAAGCTTCCCTCGCGCGCGGAGTAAGCAGTACATCGGGGTTACTATCTGGATTCGGTGTGTTTGTCACAGACGATTCGTACAAACCGTCATCGTCATCATCCACTGGTGCCCGGCGTACGGGAGTAGAAAGGCTACGTATGGTATCCAGATCCGCCACCGATGCCCGATCGGTGTCGGTTTCGGAGAATGTGTCACCAGGAAATCGACCAGGCAAGTCGAGCGCGACGAGACGGCGGCCAGGTGCGACGTAAGGAGCGGGAGGCGATTTGGACGAATGCATCGAACTAACAGCACTGCTGCCTGTGTGAGCGGAAGAAAAGCGGACAGTTCGTTGCTTCGGTAGGGATGGGACAGAGATGAAATTGGTCATTAAGAACAGGTCTCTGCGCACTCCATGCCAAGCGCGCTTCAAACCAGTCTCGCGCCAAAGGATAGGCGCGACATCGGCGAGGACGGCACCAACAAGCGTCCACATAAACACGAGAAAGATTTTGAAGGTACTCTCGGTCATTAGAAAGTCTATGAATACGCGCACAGCATAGGCCAGGTACGGATCGGTGGAGCGGGGGGCTTGCCGCATGAAGTGGTACATCACGACGCCCTCCCATAGACCCATGAGCACGCCCGATACTTTGTAGTTGCCGCGAGTGACGGTGTCGAGAACGAAACGCAGGCCGCTGCCGTATGCGATAGCAAAAATACTGTCCATAATTCGGATTGTGGGACTGACATGGACATGGGGTTCTCTAGATGGAGGCAATACAGAAAATGTGTACAACGACGTGCCGACAGAGCTGACGACACTCATCGGTGCATAAAAACAATTAAAAAAAGAGAAACACAAACAAACATTTCTGATGTCTATCGCCTATTTGTCCGTGTTTGTGCCAAGTTGAGTTTTCAGTTCATGAACGCATTGTCTTCGTACATTGATTTCTGAAATCTGGCGAAATACACCAGCCTGGCTGTCTGGAAGACGTATGGATGACTCTCTGTCCAAAGTTGTGAAATAGTTGCCGATAACTAAATTGGTTTCTGTCGAATTCTGTGCAACTGCTGTGCTTTGGAGCATGATATCATCCCCACGCGGTGTTCGCGTTTTCGAATAAATATCTAGATCTTGAAGCTTTTCTGTGTCCCTCGAAGTCGACAACGCCCACAAACCTACACACATCTTCTTTTCTTCTTTGTCGACACCGCATCCTTTGACCATGTCGTCTAATACGTCATCCAGTGCTACAGCTGAAATTGTATATCCTCCCGCAGCCCACACTCAGTGTTCATCTGCATCTGTGGTAACCCGACAGCCAGCGCCATCCTCGGGCATGTCGCTGTTCAAACCCAAGACCACTTCCGAGGAGTGGCCTTCGCGCATGCGAGGAGGTTGCATTCCCTGTCCTGTAAGCACGATGCATTTGTTGTGTGTTTACTTCTCATACTGATTTAACTCCCGACGCGTCTTGCTCACAGGATGGGAGTATCTGCTATATCATCCCGATCCCTTGCTGCTGCTGCTAAGCGCGAGACCCACGCTTTAATCCTGCATCACGTCGCCCGGTAGTTAATGTCATTAGTTTGCCTTGCCTCACGATTGTTTTCGGATAACCTGTTACAAACGACTATAATGTTGCAAACGGGGATGTACACATCTTAATCTTCATGCAATTTTTTCTTTCAAAAAAGATATAGTATGGTGCCATAGGTACCTTACTGGAAATATCAGGAAAATCAGACCATCGTCTTCGAGTCACAAAAGTAATCACAGAAAGACGCAGCCACGCTCTTCGACTACCTGATCGCACACTCAAGACCGTCGAGCTTCAACCGGAAGTCTGCGTCTGGGTATGTATAATTTGAGGAACAATAATTACGTCTAAGTAATCCACCAAATAATGATACAATGGTATGCAAATGTTGCAGGTTGATTATAGCATGATGGGCCAACCGGTAATGAGACAACGATGATCGAAATATCTAGACAAATAACGTTGTTGTCCAGTTCAGGACGCGGCAGCCATTGGCGCTGCTGGTAAAGAGCCTTGAGAATCTGTCATCGCCTGCCGCAGATGTCCCTCGCGCAGGCGTTCCTTGGTCCGCTCAGCAAGTGCATCGTAAACGTAGTGCACTTTCGACGGTCCGTCGTCGCCATCATTATCAGAGTCTGAGTCTGATGAATACAACAGTCCTGCCGGCACGTCGTCCGACACGGCGGGCGACGCAGGCGGTTCTGCTGGAGACAGGCACGGGACCGCATGTAAGAACGCTACCAAAAGTGAAAATGGTAAGAAAAAAACTCACGTTCTGGACTCGCCCTGCGCTTCCCTCGCGCTTTGTCGCTCAGTCCAAACGGATCTGGTCCCGGCGGGTCAGGCTCAGGCGGTGTCGAATCGGGGCCGATGCTCGGCGTTCGTGTGCGGATGTGCAATAGGCGTTGGCTCACATTCGTCGCGATCGACGAGAGGCTATGTGCTGGGGAAGGCGTTCGCGAAAGATGCGTTTGCGAGAGATATGGCGAGCGAGGGCCTTGAGGCTGAGGTGGCCGTAATGAAGCAGGCGAAGAACTGCGGGTAGCGCCCATACGTAATACGAGATGCGGATTGGGCAAATCGCGCGCCTCGCGCGCACTCAGATCCTGTATCACGCGCTCCTCGGCCACACGCTTCATATCCATATACTGGATCAGCGCTTGGTTTAGCTCTTCGTTGGCGCCCAGTAGCGCTTCAAGTAGCTGTTCTTCTCGGGTGGTCTCTGTCACTCCCTCCTGACGATGACTGGATGCGCGCTCTGCATTTGCGCTGGCCCGAGGAATTTCAGAATAAATGAGCTCTTGTGATGCAAGACATTTTGAATGAAACTCCTTCACATAAATATACACGTCAAATAACAAATTTGTGTCGTTCACCAAGCACTTGCCTTGATAACATCGGTATCGATGTTTTCTGGACTAGAAAATGAGAGCGCTTGCGACAAAAGCGACGCGTTTCCCAGAGCGATTTGGCACTCGGTGAACAGCCGTCGCATGTCCTCCTCGGGCGCAATGATGCTAGGGCTGTGGCCGTTGCTGTGATATCTTCGACGCTGAGAGAACAGATGAGATACAGAACCACAATGCAAACGGCCAGCCACTGACCTCATGAGGGCGGATAGGCCCAGTGGGGGATGCCTCGTAGACAGCGACCTCAGGGATGTTGCTGTTTGTCATAAACAGCGTTTCGTTGTTCTTAAAAGGTGCGCCCTACAGAGGGGAGATGGGTCACCATCAGTCGCAAACAGCTGCTCGCAGTATACCTCTTCCGGGGCTTCTGCAGGTTTGACACGCTTCCACAAAATCTTGAAGCCGTCCTTCGCTGTGCTTTCACGGCTCGCATAGGTTGCTGCGCTCAGGGCGTCCAACAGACGCTCGCGCACGACATCCGCCGTGCGGGGCGAAGTGATCGCGGACTCGACGACATCGATGAACTTGCGTGAACGCGTCTCGTGGAAAAAGATGTCGGATGAGTTGCTAAGCATGATCCCCCACAGCTATAGACAGTCAAATTATTGACACAGGCGAGATATGGTGGGCGTGCCACGTACGCGCGCCGCTGCAAATTGTGCAGAGGGTTCGCCATACCTGTCGGGCAGAAGTTCGCACCAGACTCAGTCACAAGTTCGCATACATAGACGGCAGTCCTGCTTACTTCAACTCACGACGCAAGGCGCGGACGGCCTCCTTGGCGTTGGCCTCGTTCTCCGAAACGCGGTCGCACACCTCTAGGACCAGTTCCACATTCTCCGCACCCGTCGCGGTTAGATATCCTGATCAACATGATTGCACACATCAGAGAAGAGGGATCGCAACACGACGACACTGATCTCGACGCACCAATGACCCTCGTCAGCTCCGGCGGTGCTTCGGGATCGACGAGCCCAGCACGACCGCGGTGGCCAATGCGATCGTGACGGGCACTGCGCGGCGTCTTCGCGTCACTGTGGGGATCTTTCGCATGCACCTTGTCACGCGAGTCGCGTTCCTTGTCCTTGTCGCGCGTCCAGAAGCGCATCTTGTCGATGGTCGTGCGCGCGCTGTGCTCCGATTCGGAGGTGCCATCGACCGCGGGCGAGCTAACAAGACGTGCATCTTTTAGCAGGGGTATCGGCGACGGAATAGCTGGTGGGCGACGATTAGGACGCACGCGCGGGGCGTCTGGGGGCGGCGTTATGGGACGCGGAAAATTAGGTTGATTGTTCTCGTCGATGACCTCCCATTGCTGGTAATCGTCGGCATCGTCGCGAGCATTCTTCTTGTCGCGTCCAAATAGCCGCTTCATAGGGACTGATTAGACGTCAATGTCAAGAAATTGCAGGGGTATCGTTGACGGAGAGACCAATAGCTATCGAAATCGTTTTAAATCGTGACGATGCGTGTTTGTTGTCCAACTTTGTTGGGCGATCCAAAATCCTGTACAGTTTGCTGTACTGTACACAGCTACTCAGTACTCAAGTACTCATGAGCCACGTCTCCGACGCCAGCAGCGTACAAGCCAGTTGCTATCGCCTGCAGATATCAAACGTGGATCCGGAGTCCTTATTGATGCGCGTTTGGAAGTAGAGGTTGATCTCTAAATCAGTTACAGTCCACTCGTTTATTCTATCTTTTTGAGTTACAATGTACAGTACATATCATGAGAAAAATATGGTGCTATAACAGAAAAACAGCATTGTCATTGAGTGATGGTTGGTGAGATCCACAAGGCGTCAAACTATATAAGGTCTGGTTACATATGTACGCGAGGAAGAAATAACATTAGCGTAGCCTTAGAAATACGCCGGTCGTGAGAACAGTCCGTGGAGTCCCCGAACGAGAGAGGAAGACACATGCGCAGGCCATCGTGAAAACAGTCGTGGAAGCGCATATGTTGAGAGAGATATATAAGCATAGAGAAACAGTGTGTGCAGAACGAGAGAACAAAGATACGTATGAAACCGTGACGATGATCAACGAGAATGCGCGAGATATCATGCAAAGGTACATAATCATAATAGTAAAGACGGGTAATGTCATGGAGGTAGAAGGTTAAGACTTTACAGAACAAGCGATAGCGTGTCGCATGTGCGTGGTGGAGATGGGTCTGTCGTGAACGAGCAAACACATGCATCATGGAGGTCCTTTGAGCATGCTGAGCTCTCTTTGTTGGTTACGGATCTGCAAAAATTCCTTGGAGTGAGTAACGGAGTAATCAAGATGTACCAGCAACTACGGACCTCGTGCCTCAATTCTTTACTCTTGTCTCGTTGAAGGTCCAACTTCCTTGTCTTGCGGACGAGCTCTTGTTGTAATAGTTGAATCTATCGTCCAGTCAATACCTTGACGAAGACAAGCAAGCAAGAATCCGACCTGCGTGTCACGGTCTTCAAGTGCAGCCTGAATGTTGGCGATCATGTTATGTTGTTGCACGACTCTGTGCCTCTTTCTCTCAAGCTGAAACACTTTAAATAGACGAGCGACGAGGCAACAATGTCTTTACCTTGCTCTCCAGCCTTTCGATCTGTTCATTTATTGAGAAAGAGCGGGAGGAATACTTGTGGCGCAGAGAACACACCTGGTCCTGGCGGTCACCAAGGTCAAATTCAAGCTGAGACTTTTCCGCCTGTAGTCTGCGGATCCTTGATTTTTTCAACTCCAACTTTCCAGTAAGCCGTTCGATCTATCGACGTGTCTCAGTGCGTCACAGACCATCAAGATAATCAAACTCACGGCAGATATCTCAAGTTCTACGCCTTCATCACGAGTGCTGTTGCTCCCTGCATTGCTTGTGCCATGAATGGTGTTCTCAAGACGGTTGATTGTTTGGAGTGCTGATTGAAACTGCGCGGCCAGTTCTTCGCAGTGTGTTCTCAGTAAGTCGATCTCCCGCTGGGACTCAGCGCGGTCAGCAGCCAGTTCGTCCGCACGCTCCTTCTCCGCTACGAAAAGCCCGTATATTGATCGGCTCATCTCCTGCGCGGTAACAGTCGCAAGGTCCGAACTCTCTTTCTGGCGGCAAATATCATCTAGACGTCCTAACAGGAGCTCGATATTGGCATCATCGGCTCGGTCATCACTCGAGCGAGATGTCGATGCGGTCGCAGGACCAGAGACTGGATCTCCTGTGAGTATGAGGCGGGTAGGACAAGGAGTCTCTGGGTCATCGACGTAAATACGTCGTGCATCTCTGTAGGGTCTCTTTACTTGGCGGCACAAGGGGCAAGTCCGCATCTCAGTTGTCTTGCTTGCACATTCCTCGCAGAAACCATGTCCTGTGTGTTCTGTCTATATCAGTTTCATGAATGACGGCGATACACACGTACCGCAGCCAGGGAGGAACAGAAAATCCGCCAGAGGCTTGGTATCAAGACAAATATTACACCGTATTTGGATCATCATTGCTGGAGATATGTGCTGGCCAGGCGCGTTTCTTCAGAATATGGACAATGTTTGAGATCCGGAGGGTTCTAACAAAGGGTCAGAGATAACGGCTGGAAAACAGGAAGCTCCAATTAAAAAACACCTCGTGTAGTGAACTAACTATCAAGTTTCGCGCCTCAAGCAGCAACCAGGAATCGTTTAGAGTTAAACGAGGACTGTCTTATATGACAGGTACAGAGCAGTGAGCTAGGTCTCCAAAGAAAGGTTTGATCCAATTAAATGCTGCAATGTGGAAGTGCCAGCAAACGAAGAACGATGGAATGGGCTTAGAATGATAGGTGCAGTGCCACTTGATCAATGCAGCAGAGGATCGGCCACGGATCAACGGACTATGGTGCGTTTGTGATCCGGAGTCGCTTGCTACAATGGACATTTGGCTTTCTGATCTTGTGCTATCATTCTAATGCTCCCCAAGTTCAGTAACGTTCAGTACTTCAGTACCGGTCCATTCCAGTGTTTTTCCGGACTTTTGGCAGCATTTTCGATTTTCTGTATTTGCATTAGCAGACCGCTCAGCTTGTTCTTGTCGAATCACAGACTATCACCCACTGGCCGCAACGACGATTCGCAGATGAACGGCTAGTTCCCGAAAACTTCTGTCAGTCCAGCCAAAAGCTCGACGCCATAACGTGTGCCTTCAGTTGTCGATTCTATTGGTCTGTCAAACATATAAATTACAGGTATTCCTCTGTGTATCGGGGACCGTTCGCTGACGTGTTCATTTTCGTCGCGTGAACAGAACGATGCAATGAAACGCAAACGTGCACTAATCAAGAGCAGAAGCCTGAGGCGCCCAAGCAAGACAATCGCGATCGACCATGGCGTGACCGTCTTTAGGCTGACGTAAGCGGATCGACGCCAAGACTTCTGCGAAAGTTGCAGTACATCGGACACCCATTTGTCTTCCACATCTAAAGATGTCTCAATCATACAATTTGGAAGATAAAGAAACATCTGATTCGTTAGATCACGATTCGGACAGTCGACCAAGCCTTTCTGGTAATTCGTCCCATTATTTGTCTCAGATACGAACTACTTATTGAACAAAATAGGGCTCTGGAGGTCGCTAAGCTGGACCGATCGCCTGCTTGCACCTTTTGTACTAATAGCTATGATCGTCGGCATCGTGATAGGCGTTTATGCAGTACGTTCCTCTTTCTTCTATTTCGCAAAGTGACTACGCATGGAATAACGACAGTTGTACCCAGGAAGATGGATTCAAAAGAACTTTTCAAAACCGTGCTTCTTGGAACGGTGTATCTATCCGTCGGTCGTCTTCTTTTCTCTCTTGGAATTTTTTGATCTTTGTGTTCTTGATTCAGCCATCTTGGTCGGTTTATTGGTCATGATCTGGCCGGCACTCATGAAAGTACAGTGGGAGAGAATACTGGATCTAATGCGTTTACGTTCGTGAGTTTGAGGCAGGCCGCTTTCATAAAACCTAATGTCCCTTTCAGGGTCTGTTTGGGCGCATCTCGGTCTTGCATTTGTTTTGAATTGGATTATTTCACCATTTGTCATGCTGGCTCTGGCTTGGGCAACTTTGCCTGAAGACGGGCTCGTGGACTATCGCAGAGGGGTCTTGCTCGTCGGCGTAGGTGAGTGCGCTGCATAAAGGATTTTGTCGTGACTGACCTAACCCCGACAGCTCGATGTATCGGTACGATAACATTGTCAAACCATGTTCGAGTTTTATTCCTTAATTCTTTCAGCTATGATCCTCATATGGAATAGCATAAGTTGCGGAGATGCCAACTTCTGTGCCATACTCGTCGTGTTCAACTCACTTCTGCAAGTAAGCAGCATTCAAAATATTTTGATCTCTGCACTTAATTCATACGCTGCAGGTCGTTTTGTTCGCTCCGTATGCCGTCCTTTTCACGAACTATCTTGGAGTGCGGTCGGGTGCCAATGTTTCTGCACTGCACTTGGACTATTCTGCAGCCGCTAGGGCTGTCGGAATTGTGAGATTTCTTCAATGTTAACCCCTTTGAATAATTCTTATAGGCGTATTCGCTCCTTTCAGTATCTCGGAATACCTCTGGCGGCAGGCGTTTTGACACGCGCCGTAGCGTTAACGCTCTTTTCGCCTGCCAACTCGAGTCGAATATTCTCAGCTATCTCTCCTCTGTCCATCATAGGACTCTTGTATACCATCATAGTCCTCTTCGCTAGCCAGGTCGGTTCTGTACGCTGGCTGATTCAAAGTGTGGAAATTGACCAAAACATCAAGGGTAAAAACATCATAGATCGCATCGGCACGGTTTTTCGTGTTTGTGTTCCGTAAGTCGGTGAATCGCTCTTATCCGCATCAGGTTGAATGTCCTTCACTCTCAGCCTCGTCCTATACTTCGTCATCATGTGGTTCGGCACGTTCTTCACGCTATGGTTCGTGTCACGCACCCGCAAGGGTGCGTTTTTGGGTGGCTATGAGAAAGTGGTAACTCAAGCCTTTACCGCTGGTTCCAATAATGTAAGGTCTTCCACGTCTTCAGATACGCCGGGAATAACAGACACACGGTCCCGTCAGTTTGAATTGGCTATCGCCGTCGCAATCGCTTCGTTCGGCACTGATTCGCACGAGGTGCTAGCTGCAACGTGCGTGATATCTTTGTTTCTTTTCATACAAGGTACTCACATATTCATCGCATTCTTAGGCTTGGCCCTCTAATCGAAGTGCCTGTCTTGTTGTCTTTAAGTTATGTCGCTTTGTGGCTAAAATACAGATTACGCTATTGATGCGCTTATATACCGAATATAGAAACATGTTTCAGCCATGCGTTTTGCTATGAAAGTCTAATATTTACGCCATGCACTCGACTAATGAGAATTCCATGAGTTATATATTGTGGAATCGAGTGGCTGGTGCGTCGTCCAGATTTCCTTCACTTCCTATCCAGTTACGTATTGATTTTCCCCAGATATTCTTCATCTAACGTTTAGAGGGCTCCTTGGAGCTACATCCGCGCGGAGTCGCTTATGGCCGTCGGTTGATCGGTAACATAAGTATTCATTCAGTCCGTCGTTGCATTGTTAAGTTAAGGACCTCGTCCTTTCATTGTAAGCCTCGACGTCCGCTACGGCGTTGACGAAGGTATCTTCACATGGAAAGAACAAAACCAGTTCTATATTAATCTGCAAGATACCTGGACGACGGTACACGTAGCAAAACGAGGAAGTTACCTCCTCAGGCAGCGAAGCCGCCGTATACACTTACCTTGTCCACTAGCGGCGTGAGCTGTTCGCAAGCTCACGTCACTACGCCAACAATATATCTATTGAGTCAGCAACAAATAAAGGACAATTTAGGTGACGGAAAACTATAATAGGGAAGAGTCGATCTGGGCGTTACACGTTACACTTTTGCTAATGTTCGAAAGTTCAGCAGTCCTACGTCATTCATCGTCTCCGTCGTACCGGCCACTGGGGATGTAGTAAACGCGGAGACGCCACTAGTAGAAGTCAACAATGGCTGGTTATCAATGAAAGCTTCCACGACTTACATGCATGCCGCGTGTCCTTTCTGACTTAACCCCTACCTGGACTTTCTTCGTTCCAAGCGCAAAATCAGGATGTATGCACCACCAGCCATTCCTTCCATTGTCCCGGCAGGAGACAACCACAATTCCAACGATGTATCCATCAATGGCCGACGTCGTGAGCGCACCAATCTGCTGCTGGAAAAGAGCTTTATCGACATGCACCTCCATACTGGTACTGCATTCTCCTTCCTTAGAGACAATGCCATATGTACGGAGCTCCTCATTGGTATAAGATGTCCTCCCCAACGCGAATTCCCGCGCGTTCTGCTGCGATCTGATCCACGCGCCATGTTCGTTCTCGTGATCCACAGCAAATTGTCTACGTGAGAGTCAGAGTTGTTCGATTGTGAAGGACAGAGACAGGCTTACCTCTTGTAATCAAAGTATGTGCGGGAGTGCATTTCTGTAACTAGTTCCTGACGCCTGAGGCGAAACAAGAGCTGTGCGCGCATGCGACCCAATTCTTCGATCGCATCCCGGAATGCCTCGGGGTTGCGGTCGAATTCTTGGCGGCGAGCGTGAATCCTCTCAGACAGATCCGTGATGGCGCGACGCCTGGCAAAATGGACGCGCGACGTACCGGGAGCGATGCCGATGAGGAAGAGCACGAAGCGCACATCAGAGAAGGCCTCGTGGATGCGGCAGTACAGATCTGGGTCCATGTTGATGTCGGTCGGCACTGATGGATCGACCACGCTGTAATGCAGCAATTGCACCTCCACGGGGACGAATGTCGTAGCCTTACGGAAATTTTGGAGCAATTCGAAAACATCACCACCCTTGCTCTTCAACTCTGGCATAGTCTGGTCTGAAATCGGAAACCAAATTAGGAAATTTGAAACGTCCAGCTATATTAGAGGACATATAACTCACATGACAACTCGATAGAGACATTGCTAATCTCCTGGGCTCTTTTCAACTTTGCGGGGAACCCAGTAAACACTGCGACGTCAGCCGTGGCAATGGGGTCGCTTATAGCGTGTTTGAATTCTGTGATGCTGGACAATGTGTCCGACGTCACCTTCCTGCGCATCTCTTCAGGCCCACCCCGAAGAAGAATAATCACTACGATGGACAAAACGAAAAGGGACTGACCAAATCGCGCTGAATTTCGCCATGTGCGTGATCTCGTGAACAAAGTAGTCGCCGTACTCCAGGCGGAACGACTCGGGATTGTCTCTAAGTGCTGCACACGCTTCGCTGCTCAGCCTCGCCGAGCTGTCCAAAATGCGTTCCGCCATCCCAAACCGTTGCCAATCCAGCATGATCACGCAAACTGCGCTGGTCGAGCTGCTGGTGTTGGGAAAATCAAATGTACCGTTGACCCCGGCCGTCATGGCGCTGACAGGGAAAGTAACAGATGAAGAGGAGCTGGCAGCTAACTCCGCTTCAACCTGCTGTGTGGTGTCTAAAATCCGGCAGGCGAACGTTTCGCTTTCCTGGCTGTGTGTAACGGACACTTTCTTGAAGTCATTGCTGAGAGCGCTCTTAGTGACCTCTCCGGTAATGGCGTCGATTCCAGTCGAGAGGCGCATTCCATCGAGATAGAATGAGGGCAGTGGGCTTCGAGGGATGGCGGCGGAGCCTGTCATTGCTGTAGCGCCAGTTATTGGGTGCGATCGCGAAAGCATATCAATGAGCTCACCGATATTAGTGCAAAAGAACAAGGTAAAGAACAAGACACCCTTGCCCTTTCAAAAGGCAAAAACATCTGACACGAATTGGAGACGCCATCGTCAGCGTTTGAGTCAACCGTAAGGGATGAATCGATAATGAGCCACTTTTTGGCAACCGCCGCGGCCGATCGCTCTTGATATCATTGACCTAATCTGTAACGATTTGTGACCATCGGCAAACGCCGCGCGGCCGATCATTGTTGACGAGTTGTGGACGTCACTCGCCTAACCTGTCAGGCTTTTGTACCTCTCACTTCCACGTAGCAAATAAAATTTTTCATCGTGTTATTTGTTACCGGTAAGTTTCACTGTTAACATCTTTTTCGTCGTTGATTCTCTCATAAATGTAGGCTCTTATATTGGTTTTTTCTTTGGTCAGTTCGCGTACTCCTCCCTTCTTCGGTCGTCCGTGGTCGGACGACCTCTTGCCAGTTGTACTAGCGACGCCCTTGATAGGGTCCTTGCTGGTCACTTTGTTCGAATATCATAGTGACGTCCTTTTCAGGGACCTCGCTCTAGATTTATCTCTGGATTTGTTGGCTCTGTCCAAAGATCCTCGAGTCAGGCATCCTTCCAGCGGTAGGTTTTCCGTAGTGCATATGGATCTGCACGGACCAAATCATTTTTGGCTAGCCGTCTCCTTCGTACTTCACAATATATTCCCGACAACAAGCGCCTACTCCAACGGCCACCCCACCCGCCCTGTCATTCACCGCTTCAACAATGGCACGCCCTGAACCTGGCGACAATGCCATAACACGATTCCACCTTGAAGATCTCGTCAATACCTCAACACACGTTGTACCGGAGCCCCGCAATCCACAAGTGGATTGTGATGTACGATATCACTTAGCTGAAAACTGGGTTCTTCTCAGCGACGTGTCATTAAGTCAGCTTCTGCCCGATTCGTTTGAGTGGGCGAAACTTTTATTTCGTCTGATATACACTTGATTCCTCTCCTATTTAAGGGCACAGATTCTGCTTCAAAACCAGGTCCATTAGTATCAAGGGCGCGAAAAGGCCAGAGTCCGTCCATGAAAAATGGCGCCTTGAGCATACTTGACCCGTTCATTCCAACGAAGGTGCGCCTTCTGTCCTCGTCATAACACCGTATTGAAGTTATGTTCTAAGTAGGATATCACTACACAAACCGTTGCAAAGTTTTCTGCAGAATGTGGCAAAGTGGTTCGTTTGGTTACATGTAATCATAAGCTTCCAGACGTCGAGAAACGATACCGCCTGCATGGACGACGGCATCCTGGCAAACAGACGTTTCTCCACTTGAAATAAGAGAATATCATGACGTGCATTCGGCTGTTCGACTTTCGGCGTACGACACCATTCTTAGTGGCGACCACCTGCATCCTTCGCTACCACTCACTTTATAATCCTAATATGTGGAGAGAACCCGTGTGCTCCGCTCCAAACACTTGCAGTAGGGTATAAGTATCATAATCGACGAAGACATAAACACATCACAGGACATTTTCGCCAGGTCAGCAAGTACGACAGCCTTCTGGCGTCAAGAGAAACTACTGAGTTCAGTCCCTGGCGAACTCTGCGGGATATGATCCTGCCTACGGACCCGGTTCTTCTTGTACTGCTGAGAACCCATCAGGGCAGTGTGTACTTCCATGGGGCGGAGCCACCGAAAGTGTGTCTTCTGTAGCCTTGGTTGCAAACGGTGTTTCGTTCGCTGTAGGTTCTAATATCTTGTGCTAGTCGTGATACTTCGGACCGCAAGTCGCAGGTGATGACACTTATATTCACGACCATCGGCTCAGTGGTTGATTATGGGTTCTTCGGTCGCTGGCTGCTGCTCATCATAACACTTATATGCTGGGCCGCGCAATTTGGGATCATAACGTTAACTAGTCCGTCCCGATGGAGTCCTGCAATGGTGTTATATATGATTGGATTCATCTCCTTCAACCCGACTCTTGTCTTTTATGCCGCTGTTTTCCCGCCTTTGGCTCGTAACACCCCCCATTCGTGACATACCCAAAGCATTCGTCTAACCTGTAAGCCTTCCGTCTTCGATAGTCAGCTGTTATGCGAATGTATTTGCGACTGGCAATTGGACACGCGCTGGGCAAGTGAACTTGATTCAGGCGAGGTAAATTATGTTCTCCTCGTGAGCGTGACGACTGAAACCGATGGATCAGACAATATACTCGTACTCCACTGCATTGGTCTTTTTTAATTTACGATTACCCCATTCTACCCTACCGTTCCCCACCTGTCATGCTGTCGCACTCCCCAACGTCTTCTCCATCTTCTGTCTCTTGTGTCCACGTGCCATACCCGCGATTGACCGAGGTACATTGGCGCAGGACTGCGACTACAGTGGGTCATCAATCAACAGCAACTGGAATTTCATTTTATCATATTTTAACATGGCAGAGCAGAGATCACTTTTGCTAATATTCGAAAATTCAGCAGTCCTAAGTCATTCAGCGTCTCCGTCGTACTGGCCACTGGGGATGTAGTAAGCACGAAGCCGCCACTAGTAGAAGTCAACAATGGCTAGTTATCAATGAAAGCTTCCACGACTTACATGCATGCCGCGTGTCCCTTCTGACTTAACCTCTACCTTGACGTTCTTCGTTCCAAGCGCAAGATCATGATGTATGCACCACCAGCCATTCGTTCCATCGTCCCAGCACGAGACAACCACATTTTTTCAACGATGTATCCATCAATGGCCGACGTCGTGAGTGCACCAACCTGCTGCTGGAAAAGAACGCCACCGACATGCACCTCCATACCGGGTCCTCCTTCCTTAGAGACAACACCATATTTACGGAGCTCCTCGTTGGTATAAGATGTCTTCCCCAACGCGAACTCCCGCACGTTCTGCTGCGATTGAATCCATGCGCCACGGACGTTCTCGTGCTCCACAGCAAATTGTCTATGTGAGAGTCAGAGTTGTTCAATGGTGAAGGACAGAGACAGGCTTGCCTCTTGAAATCGAAGTATGTGCGGGAGCGCATTTCTGTAGCAAGTTCCTGACGCTTGAAGCGAGTCCAAAGCTGTGCGTGCATGCGACCCAATTCGTCGATCGCATCCCGGAGTGGCTTCGGGTTGCAGTCGAATTCTTGGCGGCGAGCGTGAATCCTCGCAGACAGATCCGTGATGGTGCGAAGCCTGGCAACACGGACGCTCGACGTACCGGGAGCGATGCCGATGAGGAAGAGCACGAAGCGTGCTTCAAAGAAGACCTTGCAGACGCGGTCGTACAGATCCGAGTCCATGTTGATGATGGTCGGCACCGATGGATCGACCACGCTGTAATGCAGCAATTGCACCTCCACGGGGACGAATGTCGTAGCTTCACGGAAATTTTCGAGCATTTCGAAAACGTCACCACCCTTGTTCTTCAACGTCTTCAACTCCGTCAACGTCTTCAAATCCGGCGGAGTCCAAATCTGGCCTGAGATCGGAAACCAAATTAGGAAATCTGAGACGTCCACCTATATTAGAGGACAAATGACTCACAGCTAATCTCTTGTTGCGAAAATTTCGCGAAGTTGTTTGCGGAGAACAGAGAAGACGCTTCAACGTCAGCGTCAGCCGCGTCAGTGGTGTACTCCGGCACAATCTGGTCTAAAATTGGAAACCAAATTAAGAAATCTGGGACGTCCAGCTATATTAGAGGACATATAACTCACATTGCCACTCGATAGTGACATTGCTAATCTCCTGGGCTCTTCTCAACTTTGCGGAGAACTCAGCAGACGCTTTGACGTCAGCCGCGTCTATGGTGCCGCCCATAGCGCGTTTGAATTCTGTGATGTTGGACGATTTGTCCGACGTCACCTTCCTGTGCACCTCTTCAGACCCACCGAAGAAGAATAATCACTACGATGGACAAAAGGAAAAAGGACTGACCAAATCGCGCTGAATTTCGCCATCTGCGTGATCTGGTGAACAAAGTAGTCGCCGTACTTCAGATGGAACGACTCGGGATTGTCTCTAAGCGCTGCACACGCTTCGCTGCTCAGCCTCGCCGAGCTGTCCAAAATGCGCTCCGACTTCCCAAACCGTTGCCAATTCAGCACGATCAGGCAAACTGCGCTGGTCGAGCTGCTGGTGTTGGAGAAGTCGAATGTACCGTTGACCCCGACCTTCACACCGTCGGCAGGGAAAGTGACAGATGCAGAGGAGCTGGCAGCGTACTCCGCTTCAACCTGCTGTGTGGTGTCTAAAATCCGACAGGTGAGCGTTTCCCTTGCCCGGCTGGGTGTAATGGACTCTGTCCTGAAGTCATTGCTGAGAGCACTCTTAGTGAACTCTCCGGTAATGGCGTCAATTCCAGTCGAGAGGCGCATTCCATCGAGATAGAATGAGGGGGGTGGGCTTCGAGAAATGGTGGTGGAGCCTCGAGAGATGGTGGTGGAGCCTATCGTTGGTGTAGCGCCAGTGTAGAATGAGGGCGATGGGCTTCGAGAGATGGTGGTGGAGCCTGTCATGAGAGCACTCTTAGTGAACTCTCCGGTAATGGCGTTGATTTCAGTCGAGAGGCGCGTTCTATCGAAGTAGAATGGGGGCGGGGAGCCTGTCATTGCTCTACCGCCAGTCATCGGGTCGGGAAAGCACTTGAATGAGTTCATTGATATTAGTAGTGCGTATTGAGGGAGGTTACTGCAAAAGAACAAGGTACCCTTGCCCTTTTAAAGGGCAAAAATGTCTTCAGTGATTACCCAACTGTGGCGTGGAGGCTAACACCGGGCTCCTGACAGCAACCCCTCCTTAGCGATTGAATCATTGCCATGCTGCGACGCCTAATAAGTAGCGCCTAATGAGGGCGATACAGATATCGTCACACACGGGGCGAAAACCGCGCGGAGAACGCTTTTCTCTAGCGTTCACAAAGGTGGTGTTTAGCGTTTCCTCCGCCTGTCTGTTTCGCAGCTTACGTTTCTATAAAAGTTTGGTGCGGAAGCCCTCTCGCAAATCACGGATCCCCTGAGCACCACCGTGACATGCCAAGGGGATAGAGAAAAATCAGAAACAGACGAGCATGGGCTTTCGTTAATTTCATCCTTGAACGACCGCCGGTTGGCCATCCTTCGCTTGGGACTTCTCGTGAGCAGTCCCATCCGAATGTCTGTACTTTTTCGACCACCAGCCGACTTCGCGATATATGAGACGTTGAATAATAAGGGGGCTGGAGCTTGTGCGTTCCGAGCTTAGAAAGCGTACGGAACGAATGAACGAAGGTCAGGGTGTTTTATCAGAAGGAGATATGCACGTACCAATCCAAGTGTCTCGAACTATGAGCGCTTGCCTGTACGCCAAAGGCCATCAATCCTGGCTACTTCTGACCGACTTCAAAGATCGATAAGACAAATTAAAAGCAGTCTTTCAAATGGATAGGTTTGACATACTTTGTGCCTTGAACGTGAAGACATAGATTCTAGCCATGCAAGTCTTTCTCTCGTCTAGCTGTATACCCACTGGAGAGTGCCACGTTTGAGGGGGTATCCAGGTCCAGCACCCAAACAAAAGAAATCGCACCAAGTGTCGTCCCTTCAGTGGCAATCAATTGCTTGTAGTAGCGGCCCAAAACCGACCTCACAAGGCGATTACTATTACATACTTACGTTTCACAGGCTGAATTGTGCAGCATTCAACAATAACCTGGTTAGAAGAGCGTCGAGCTGAGTACATTTGTTATTGCGTTGAAAGCCTAACGCGTAACGTCGCAAGATGGAAGTCAGCTCAAGATGTGGTTAAGCCACACGTGGAGCGGAATATGACTCATGTATGTCCGGCGTGGTCAACGCAACTCCCACCTCTACGTCCCGTTCGCATTGCATCTCTAACAAGCATTGAATATTGAGGCCTGAGGGCTCTGTGTCAATCTATCCTTCTCCAGTCTTGTGTATGCCGTGAGCAATAAAGTTCTTGAGAGTTGATTTTACCGATATGTCCGCCATACTGTCGGTGTGGTCTGAGTGTGTTGCGTCGTCGTATAGGACGACATCAACGACATCTACACTCTCAACAGCTCTAATGTATCCTCTATTCATGGAATGTCCATCCAATCTGACCTACTAGAGAGATATCGCGGAATGGCAATGACAGGCGCCATCCAACACAGTTGAGGGTGCTTGCTAAGGTATGTGCACTTGATTCGAAGTAATGCTTGTGTCTCATACTCGACACAGGCGCGTTTCAAAGCTCATAGGGCTGTATCGCGAGCTCGCAGAATATGCTCCGCCAGTACTCTTGACCCGTCTAATGGACCGCGATAGACTTTTGCCTCATGCGAACAACAGCTGGTGGTCCCCGAGCAGTACTGAAGGGTCAAACGGGACTGGCACGCGTCAAAAGCTATACGGAAGAGCTTGCCGATCTTAACACTCCCACAGTGCGTATGGTTGCGCGTCGGACGTCGTCTTCCCTCCTGCTGAAACGAGACCTAAGTGAGTAATAAACAAACACTGGCACGCAGGGTTATCTTGTGACGGGTCCTCCAGGATGCGGGAAGAATTTCCTGGTAGACATGTTCTATGACTCTGTGCCGATACTGTACAAGGCACGCAAACACTACGGTCAACCTGTGTTCCAGGTCTATCGTGTCGTCTGGGAGGAAACGAAACGCCGGATGGCGCAAGAGATATAGAAGCCCATCATAGGACCTCCCAGAAGTACCGCATAGAGCCGATCTGTCCTTGAGAAGTGGAGATACATGCTAACAACAAGCCCCTTCTGCCAGCAGCCAACGCGGTGGTTCACTTCCGCAAGCGGTAGCAGCAACGAGACGATCGCTTTTGTAGTCGCACGGCGCCTTTCTCACAACCATTGGCTCCTTGTTTTCGACGAGGTACAGCTGCTTGACGTGTCGAGCGTGACGCTGCTTGCCGATTTCTTGTCCTGGTTCTGACGGATGGGTGGATTTATCGTGGGCCAACCTGTATGGTAACAGCGTGCAGTGCCAACGTCTTGAACCATTTCTCGATGCCCTCTAGGCGCGGTGTCCAGTGTTGGACATGCGATCGGACGTAGACTGGCGAAGCGTGAAAGCGGCGGCCTCTGTGAGCGAAAGACGCACCTGGTGTGGTCCTGCAGGCAAATCGCGGTTCAATGCGCTCGTCCGCGACTTGACATACGGTCACGATATTGGTACGTGCTCTGCACATATTTTTTTACCTGATATTATTCATGAGAAAGCGAAGCGCGAGATCAAGCATTGACGGTGTTTGGACGCACTCTGAGGGTACCGTGGGCATGCGAAGCAGTGGGCGCCCGCAAAGACCCCTTCGCGGATTTGTGCCAAAAGGTTAGTCTTCTCGAGCGCACCACCCATTTTGACTGCGCCAATTGACAATGCGCACAGGAGCTGGGTCCCATGACTCAGCACACTACAGAACGGTCATCATAACGGACATACCAATTTTTGAAGATGTCTGCAAAGAACGAGCCGCAGCGGTTCATATCTCTCATTATTGATCCCCTGCACGAGGCCCGATGTGGGCTCATCTGCATCGCAGATGGAGCATCACAGGACATATTCTTCCCTGACTCCAAGGACAGTGGAAGCGAGGATGTGGATGTGCTCATGGCAGGATCAGTTCTGAACTGAAGGAGACGAGCCATCCAAACGTGTCTTCGTACGAGAATCGAGCCCGTCCAATCGAAACACGCTCGTCTGGCCGCGTTTTAGACAAGCTCCATCTTCTGTGATATACAATCTTCTGTTCTGAGCCGGACGAGTTTGTTGACCCATGTCTATCACGCAGGTCAGGAAGAGCAGCTCGCGTTCAAGTGTGTTTTGTCTCGAATTGAGGAGATGACGAGCACCAGGTATAACTGTGAGAGACGGTGCTTGCCTGTCTCGCCACGAGCGCCAGTGGGAGTCTCCAGACCGTACTATCGATCAAAGTCACAATGGCGGGCTCCACATCGGAGGCTTGAGAACATCACTCTGACTGACCGTCCGCCGCCGCCGCGTTTCAACAAATGACCGTCATGCCTGGGGTATACGTGACTATCCTCCGGTACCGTGACCGCGATGGCAGTCACGATCATCGTTTATGACTCACAATCTATAACCGCGTCCAAGCTACGCAACTCCGAGTTACTTGAACTCCGAGCGAAGGCTACCCCGAACCCGCAAGCTCATTGTCCATTCAATAAGGAAATCGGCCGGCCATGCGTGTCTTTTTGTTGGCAACCCCGCCGCAACCTTCTCTTTTCTTTCAACTACCACCATCGGTTGTGTTGGCCTTCATATATTTGTTTGAGCCACTATCTCCTTGCACACCGCACACACATTTTATACACATGGCTACTGTATTTAGCGCGCCACCTGCGGATTCTCGTGACGCGCACTGGCGCGACATGGCTCCGTACTCTCCGTTCACCGAGGACTGGCGCCACCCCAGGTGCTTCAGCCCGCTAAAGTCAAAGCCAAAGAAGAAAGAAGAAGATCGTGTTGAGGCGTCGCCCGTTTCTGCGGATGCGCACCTGTGGACCGTCGACAACGTCGTGAACCTTGCGGTCTACGGGGACCCTGAGAAAGAGTGAGTAACGTCGATACACGAGTGGCGCGCTGGCCGGCCAAGTTTATTGACTTGGCGCTTATCCACAGCGACTCGGCGCTACGCACCATCCGTGCGCTGGCCGTTCTCATCGAGCAATCGAAACGTGAAGAACAGGCCGGCTCTCGTCGGCACGCGGCGGCAGGTCCCAGCAAGGCAGCGGCCGGCGCCGATGACGATTCAGACTGGGATGTTGACGATTGGGGCGACGTTGATGAAGATACTGTCTCCACTACTGATTGCCTTACCCTCACGGACGCGTCCTCCCCGTCCGGCTCGCAGCCGGCCTCGGGTGTAGCAGCAACAGCAGCAGCAGCTGGTGCCGGTTGCAACGATAATGTCGATGAATTCAACGTTTATGACGAGCGCGGGGAGTACGATAGGTGCTTTGAGGAAGATGATGACGGATACGACGGCGACAGTTCGTCGTTTGAAGACAGTGGATATGACATGTCGGTGGATCTCACCCCTCCCGTCTCCAGGGCTCCCCGTCCTCTTGTCAGTGACTCTCTTCTGCTATCGCAGGACTCGCCTTTTCCTGACGCAGAGACATTGACACCCTCACGGCTCCTTCGTCTCAAGCACCAGTGGATGTTCAAGACGCCTGAGGAGCGCCATCGTTTTGCTTGGATGCCCGGCATGCCAGACTCCCCATGCCCTGCCGGTCCAGTCGTCCCCACAGTGTCAGGTCACATGCGCTTTGAGAACAATGCAGCCCCTTCCTCCCCCTTTGACGTTGACATGTTCGGGCCTATACAGATGGTCACCGACGTACCCGAGGAGGAGAGGACTGACCGTAGCCACGAAGAAGATTGAGTGTACAACGTCTCAGCGGGCTGGATATAGTAGCAATGGTCTGTATCTTCAAAATGTTTCATCAGTACACAGCGATAATTGCGTCTTTATTTTTCTTCCATTTTCATCTTTGTTAAGTAATCAAATAATAAACGATATGTAGTATTAGAACATTGGTATATAGTGTTTACAAACATGTACCACCGCTATCTGTGTTGTCCAAATATGTCCTATACACTTGTTCTGGAGCACCAGATGAGAGAATACAAATGAAGCTAGGGAAGTAGGTACGATCTGCAATCGGTCTCAATGCTTTCCGTGCTGACCCTGAGGTTTCGGGTGACCTTGAGGTTTCGGGTGACCCTGAGGTTTCGGATGACCTTGAGGTTTCGGCTGACCCTGAGGTTTCTCATTTTTAAAAGGAAGTCCCTCCACAGAAGCTGTGTCGAACAATGATCAGACAAGATACACATAGATACAGCGGGTTTCTCACCATCAGCACTAGCACCACCACCATCTTTGTTAATGTTGGCATGTCCGACTACATAAAGACACGGTCAGACGCGCCGCCCAATATTGGACGCCAACAAAACACCTACCGTCGTCATTCACCCGGGGGATTAATCCAAGGGGCTCAGACGCGTTCGCGTCCTCGTGCTTAATTTCAACTAGAACATAATTGGAGCACAGCTCGGCGCTAGAACAAGTAAACGTACTCTCAGGGTTCCCATTCCGAGCCGCATGATGAGACGCAACCTGGTTGGGGCCACCTGCTGCGGCTCCCTGTTTTCCGGCAGGAACTTTCGCATGGGGAGCAGCCGCCATTTTCGAATGGGGAGCCGGTGATTCAGGGTCAAGATCGATTACTACTTGGGCATTAAAAACCAAAAGCAGACCGAAGGGCGCAAACAACATACAATCAACGACGTTCTCATCCCGGATTTCATTTTCATGGTGACCAAGCCAAGCCGCGGGGCCGCCTCCCCGAATAGAGGCGGATTCTCCTTCGCCACGCGGAAGGGCAGAAGGCTTGACCGAATGAGCGGCGCCAGCAACATCCGGAAAATCAGGCGGAGTACGTGGATGCACAGGTGTAGAATTAGTGATCGCTTTAGCGGGAGCAGGGACCGCGGGAGGAAGCGTTGCTTCAACATTTGAAACTGGAGCAGGAAGTCCGTGCGCTGCATTAACCGCATCAACGACAGGAGCATGGACCATGGCACGTGCAAGATGGGGGACGCCAAGAGACTCTTCACGAGTGACAGGTGGGTGGACGGGAGCATGAGCAAGAGCGGCAGCAGCAGGAGCAGGCACCTTCGAAGTCACGTTGGGTACCGGATTCTTCAGGGTTGCGTCCTCTTCGTCGACAGAGCGAGCAGTTTCGTAACCAGTAGCTTCTTCACTATCGCGGTCGTGCGCGTCGATCTCGCGAGAAAGAGGATTGGCCTTGGTGGGAAAAGAGTCTCCACGAAATTTATGGGCGATTTCCGCAACACGCATTCCAGAGGCCTCTGCGGGGCGCTGGGTGCCTTCCTTCATACGCAACTTGCCGGTGCGCTTGGCGAATCGGCGCTCGCTGGCGGCGGCGGCGGGTTTCTGGGGCGAGTCGTCCGAAAGAGGCCGGTTCACAGCATAGTCTGCAGGGCGTACACTGCGCTTGTGGTGGTTGGGATCGGCACCGGCACCACTGGTCGGGGGAAACGCGGCCATCTCAAGGGCAGCAGGGTTGGGCGGGTTGAGGGACGGGTTGGCGACGGCGGAGGAGACGCCATAGAGCAAACAGGGCAGAGTCGAGAGCAGAACCTTGGTACGCATGCTGAGCGAAAAAGTCCCAGAAAACACCGAGGAAGGTCGATTGGGTTGAGCGAAGAGACTGGCGAGAAAAAAAAAGATAGGCTGAGCACTTGTGTCGGAGACTTGAGCGTGAGCGGTAGGGTAGAGATGGTGGTGGCACGAGTTGAAGAAGCATTTTGGCGATTTTGCGTCTTATATAGGCCGCAGTGAGAGACGTCGATCGAGGACGCGGGTGTGGGACGCGACGCGTCCTGAGACGCCCCTGTCCGATATATTTACGGAATTACGCGCAATCGCCGAGATCGCGTGTGGTCCCCGTGACACGATCTCGGCCTTCAACTGCACATCCCCACGCCATCTACGCCACGCCCACACCAATCCCACCCGATACACAAGGCGAGCAAACAAAAAAAGGACAACCTTTCAAAAAAGCCGTGTTCGCTTTCGTTTTCGCCGAAACCATACTCGAGGATGCTCGGCGGAGATGCCTGGCCACTCTGACAGATTTTCCAGGATGAGACAGGACATGTGCTTGACAGTCGTCACAGAGCTCACTTATGACGCTTTTGTATACTTCAAGGCGGAGATAACGTCTTTCGACGTCGCATCAAACCTCGGGCTAGTAATCCAATGACATTGCGACTAGAGACTCTCTGTCTACAATCGTCCACCTGCGATGGTGCTGCTTACTGTAAACGCGTGCGCTTGCCCTTTGCGTCAGAGCTGCAACGGGCGGAGCAAATTAACTTCACAACGCCGGCGCAAACTGGACGGTGTCATACATAGCTTGTCCTTTTTCGTACGATTCGCGCATGTGCTCTGACAGCGGGTCTACCACGCGCTTGATTGCCAACAGCATAGCGCCCGCCGTCTTCTGCAGGCTCCACAAACTAACCGTCTTGATACGCTGGTTCATGTTTGCCTGAATGACATGGTACGCAAGCGCGTCATAGATCTGCAAAAGATACGTCAGTTGGAGGGAAAGGGGGGAACGTGCGTTTTGACAGACCTTTTCGGATATATCGTCCATCAGACCACCTAGGAGAAAATTAATCAGTATGCACTTTCGACTGCAAATCAACCAATGCTTACATTCCCACATCTGTAAAATCAATGTCAGTAAATTCATACACAATCAAACCACGAGAAAACGTACAGTCCACGATCCATCAAATTCGCTCAGATTTTTGACCACGCGGCAATGAATGGGGACCAAGGTCCTATTCGCACTGCAAGTGAAACATCAATCAAACGCTACCAAATCACATGTAACGGCAACCACTCACTTGACGAACGCCACAATCGGACGAATGAGCGCATTGTTCACATACGAAAGATCGCTCGTGAACAGCGGTACAGCAGCCTTCACATCGCGGAAGCGCAGGTCGATGTCGATGACAATCTTGGGCTCGGAAACGGACGAGGTCTCTTCCTGGTCTTCAGGCACGGTGAGTGGCGGCTTCGTAAGCTCGCGCTGACCGGGAATGTGCTCGGAAATAGCGTCAGCGAGGTCCTCCAGCAGTGCCTCGAACGGTCGGTCATCCTTCGGGTCGTGGGGAAACTTGATATCCAGCACCGCGTCCACCTTGCCAGATGTGATCCACGACATAGGGCCCTCGCCCGTCGTAGACCGACTCAGATGGTCAATGTTGACGCCATCGATGCGAATGCGGCTCTGCAGCGCCATTCTCGTCAGACGACAGCGGAGATGGAGTAAACAGTCGAACACACCATGCGCGCCCACTCTCCGTCCTGCGTATCCATCTCCATACTGCGACTAATACTCTGTGGTTTATGCAGGCTAAAGAGGCAGTTGTCAAATTGTCCGACAATACTTTCCGCCAGCAAGAAGTCGTAAAACAGCCATCGCTTGCGGAAAGTGCGAATGTCCGCGCGGAAGATCGAGGCCGCGTACGGTCGGAAACCGCCCGGCTGGTACACTGTCACAAGCACATCCTCCAGTTGCAGCGACCCCAACTCAAAGTCACCTGGCATGTGTGTATGTCGGAAATCTGCCGGGTCCAGCGGGTTTTCTGGGTCGTAGAATACGGTACGGCGGTCTGTGGATCAATGTCAGCACCAACGTTACCAGGAAAGACAAAAGAGGAAGTGAAGGTGAGGACGACAGGATACGCACCAAGCACACCGCGCACACCGCGCACCACTGCGTTCTCGACGAGACCCTTTCCTTCCCAGAAACGTGCGAGAGAAAGTTTAACGTCGATCGAGTCGATGTTCAAATCAAACATTGTATAGTTGTAATCGTCTTCTATCTCCCGTTCCACTTCAGCAGCATCCACATCATCTTCGACGGGATGGTTCGCGGGGTGGTCGCTGACGTCATACCCAATTGCGCCCTGGTGCTCCTGTTTCCTGCGCCGCGCCTTTGCTTTTGCCTTTGCCTTCTGCGCGACTGTTGTCGACGGCCGCCGCGAGACGTACACATTTTTGAAGGAGATGCGGGAGTCCTTCCACTTCCACTGTGGTACGATCGCTGACTCAAAGACAATCACGATGTCGGTGCCCTCGGTCAGATAGTCGCTGATCGCGGTGGCGACGTATTCTGTAATAGCAAAACCATCATCACGTGCCCCCGAGGGGTTTAAAAGATAAAATGAGCTCACTCTGAAGCCTCAAGCTGTTTGCAAGCGAGAACATGACGGAGAAGAATGTTGTCCTGTAAACGACACATACATCAACATATCATTTTTTTTGCCACGAGTGAAGTGTAAGAACTCACGTCCCGACGAAGATCCACAATGTCTGGCTCATAAGGAACCAGGTGATGAATGCAGACATGTCGTCGGCATTGAACTTGCGAAACGACTTGATTGTGAACCATTTGAAATTGATTCGCGCTCGCTGCCAAAAGCCAGGCGCGACCTTCAATAAATCATCGCGAGTGGGGCGGTGCAAGTCCGGCGCCGACCGCATTATCCGCTGGATGAAGGGCGGGTAACTGTCGTAGTTCGGTAGAGGCGGAAGCTCGGGAGAGGGCGGCGGAGTTGTCGACGCACTCACATATCTCGACGGTTCCTCCGTTGCTTGCTGTTGCATTTCTGATGGTCCCTGTTGTTTTGATGTTGTCGCACAATGGTCGTTCTTCTCAGTTTCTTGATAAAGACGATTTACGGCATGAAACGAGCGCGAAAACGAGTGTGCAGTCGCCGCCGCTGCAAGATGTGGCGATCGTGTGAGCGCTGCTTCCCGCATGAAAAAGTCGTGTATGACATGGTAGCGGGACCAAGTCGTCCGATGGCACAGGACTCCGAGAGACCTAACAGACGGACTACATAGCGCATTTGACGATTTGGAGACCAAAGACGTGCGATGCATGGAAAATGAAGTTGGCGGTCGCGGACCAAGTCCAGATGCCGTGAGTCACCCTATTTTACGCTGACTTCTTGATCTGATCGATCGCAATCACTGGAAAGGTTCATCGACTCTTTGAACTCGCATATAGCATATAACGTTATAGACATGATTCCGCGTCAAGTTGCGCGTCCAGCGCCTCTTTCAATTTCCATTCCAACAGCTCTAGCTCCCTCAGTGGGGTCTATTTCCACCGCCCAACTCAGCACTCAGAGCCTTGGCAAACGCCCCATAACTCCGAATGCATCAGACCGTCCTGAGCCTTCTAAACGAACCAAGTTCATTCCTATTCCTGCAAGTGTACATGTGCCGCCTCCCGTAAACGTTCGGCCACCACATGTTTGTGGGCGTTGCCAGAATCCGGAGGTATGTAGCTTGTGCATACTGTACCGCAAGACAGACGCGTGAGTTCATTTTATCGAACCTTTCCACATTTGTGTATTCACTATTTCGTGTAGATTTTGCAATCTTGCGAATGAAAACCGATCCAAACTCATTGCTGAGCGCTGAACGATGAGTCGGAGGCAACTCAGTGGCAGTTTACATCTGCGATCATCGACGCACGCGCAATGCGCCGAATATTTGTTTCTGCTCGCATTTACAGCTGACGCGCGACCCTTCAGTTCACCCGCTCTTGTGCATTTTTACCTCAATGCCCTGTTATTGCCTGCTTTTCGTCGTCCTCGTATCCTGCTCGTTCGCACCAATCCTTTCTTATCGCGCTACTCATGTGTTTCATTTCTGTGCTTGCAACCCTCTTCAGGAATTATGTGCTGAAAGGTCATACTTAAACATCACGAATAGTGATTTTGTCTGCATGTGAGATATACGACAGCGATGGCGGAAACATGCGTTCAGAAAAGTACTCAAGAGATCTAATCTGGCAATGCTTACTATATATGGATTCGCCTCGATGAGTCGCCTCGATGACATTGACAAGTCTTTCCACAAATATGCTTGACATGCAGCTCTCGCGTTGTCACCATGCCTGTTGTTCAATTCAGCCCTTTTAGCTCGTTAATCCATCCAGCGTTCTGGCATAAACTGTCAGATCTGAAGATCGATGTGCTCCGTCTTTCTGACGACTTAGTTCCTGTGTCCGCATCCTACACATATGGTCGATTCATCACAGATCGCGAGTCTGGTAAACAGATTGGCGTTGGTGGCGATGCGAGCCTCGATGACAGCTCTTTTGATGATTTACCAAAGAATATGGCGGGCGCTATCAAGAATTTCAACACCATCGAGGAGTTCAAGAATGCTGACAAGGCGAAGTTGTTCAACGATGAAGCCGACAAGGTTTGTGCCATTGACGGCAGAGGTTTACTTACATGCTCATTTATACTTCGTTTGATTTCGCATAGATGTGGGAGACATTCCAAACCGATGAACCATCGTTGAACCGTTTCTTGCTCCTCACATACGCTGATCTGAAGAAATACAAGTACTACTACTGGTTCGCATTCCCGGCTTTTGTTTCCAAGCCTGCATGGGAAATCGACGATGCAGGGTTTGTCCCTCTCGAAGGTACATCAATCTTGTCCCCGCCAGACTTCTTCGTTCTGCGCGATGGCGCTGTCCATCCCCTCGCCGAGTTCAAGACGGGTGACACCGTCGGGTTCGTCGATCCTTCAACTGCATCAACATACCCGGGCTGGCCCCTCCGCAACCTCCTGACGTATCTACACGTACGTTATGACGTCCGCCGCGTGCGGGTTGTCTGCTGGCGCGGTTCTGTAGATGTCAGTCTTACTGGCGAAGTATATCTGCCGGACAGCCAGACTCCCCCACCGACGCGTCCGGGTGCGGTCGGTTGGGAGAAGAACCCTCAGGGCAAGTTTGCACCGCGTCTGGCAGACTTGGGCAGTATGATGGATCCAGCCAGGTGCGCGCTTGTGCCAGAAACTGTAGCATGCGTAGCTGACTCATATGACAGACTCGCTACGCAGGCAACCCAGCTGAATCTTAAACTCATGCGCTGGCGCATTTTGCCGAGCCTCGACCTCGAGCGTATTGCTGGAACACGATGTCTGCTGTTGGGTGCTGGAACGCTTGGTTGCTACGTCGCCCGTGCACTCATGGTTCGTGAATCTGCGTTCGTCTAATCAACGTGGTTGTTTATGCTATGCAAGGCGTGGAACGTGAACACGATCACTTTCGTCGATTCCTCGCGCGTTTCCTACTCTAATCCGGTACGTCAGCCTCTGTTCACGTTCGCAGACTGCCACAATGGCGGTCGACCCAAGGCCGACTGCGCCGCTGAGAGGTAGGTGGACGCTTGACAATTATTTGTAAGCATATTAAATTTCTGATTTACAGGCTAAAAGAAGTTTACCCTGGTGTTGTAAGCATCAGATTACAACATGTAACTGTAATTGAAAACAGAAACTCCATAGAACGCCATTGGTCATTCCATGTCTGTACCTATGCCCGGACATCCCGTGCCACCCGCAGAGATCGAAAAAGGTATGTACAGGCGGTCATTGTTTTCAGAGCTACTGAGTGCACTACGCCCGCAGTAAAGGCAACGGTGCAGAAGCTTGACGAGCTCATTGCATCACATGACGTCGTGTTCCTGTTGATGGATTCTCGCGAAAGCCGTTGGCTACCGACCGTCATCGCTAGCGTTCACAACAAGGTAGGCATTTCGACAGCCGTCTGATGATAGCGGTTTACTCCTTGTCAGATTGTCATAAACGCGGCGCTTGGCTTCGACACCTACCTCGTCATGCGCCACGGGCCCCGTCCAGGCGTCGCCTCGGCTGCAGAGCATGACCACGTCGGCAATCGCCTGGGGTGCTACTATTGTAACGACGTCGTTGCTCCTGGTGATGTAAGCCCATGCTTGGATTTATCTTTTTGATTGTGAATGCCCATCCGTTTGTTTTTCATGCAGTCCCTCACCGATCGGACGCTTGACCAGATGTGCACGGTGACGCGACCAGGTCTGGCGGCGATCGCCTCCGCGACAGCCGTTGAGCTTTTGGTGTCGCTGCTCATGCATCCCGACGGGTGCGAACTTTTTTTTTCCTTATTTTTCTGCGTCGTGAAGTTTAGTATTGTCTGAACACAGAATCAATGCACCCGCGCCGCCGCCACAGGCTCCTTACGAAGAGGGTGGCCAGGGCACAAGCATTCTTGGCATGGTCCCGCATCAGCTGCGCGGCTTCTTGGCGCAGTTCCGCAATATGCCCATTGTCGGCCACGCGTTCGACAAATGTACGGGATGCTCAGAGACGGTGCGTTGGCCGTTGAAGCCAAATTGTTTTTCGAGCCATTTGTGGGTTGCTGATATGCAAAAAAAAAAAAACGTAGGTGTTGCAAGCATACGAGAAAGATCCGATGGGAACTGTGCTCAAGGCCTGTGGCGACACGAAGTATCTTGAGCAGCTCACTGGGCTCGATAAGTTGTATGAAGAGGCGCAGAAGGCGATGGAGGGCCTTGAGCTTGATGCTGAGGGACTGGGAGAGGAGAGCGGCGATGATTTTTAAGTCGCGGTGAACGATGGGATAGCAGCGGTTTTCAGCCGGCAAGATTTTTTCATCGTATAACGCGAGATCCTACGACTTCGAGACGACCCTTTACGAATTCGACCGATAAACAGGCATGAGCGGAATATGTATACCAAGGCACTGTACTAGTACTATGTGTTAACGTGTTAACTTTTATATCTCTGATTTCACATAAAGGCTTGGTCTTGAAGATAGTTTCGTGGGTTCGTACACATGAGCGCTGTCCCGGTTACACAGTGGAACGACATACATACGTAGTACATACAATGTGCTATACACTTGCACATGCGACAATAAAAATACATAGATAGATACAAACGATGTCATGCAAAAAGATAGATATGCAACATACAGAGTATGAAAATACGTTGATAACAGGAGAATGAACATCGTGGGGGGCGCAATAGTTATGACTGTGAGTGAATAATTAGGCAAAATGGGATAAGTAAGCATTGCTATACACCCGAAATCAAAGATGAGATCAAATGTTCATCGAATAAAAAAGGGCGTGGAACGAGCGGCGCTTTAACAAATTCTCAATGTCACGAATGAATGTATCAAACAATGCGATTGTCACGAGCTTCAGGAGTTTCTTCGGCGTGGAGACGTGGTCCTCGACAAACCAGGCCTGAGGTCCCTCACCAATCTTCTTAGTCGTTCATTCTGTACAAAGAGAAATCCGTCACCGTAAGCTAGGGGCGCAAGTTATTTCACGTTGATTATTAGATAACGTACTTCTTTGTCCTTCCGCTTCATTTCCTCTGCCATCTGATAGCGTTCTTCTTCCATTACTTGCCGTTCCTTACGGTATCGATGTGCCTTCTCTGAAAGCTCATCGACTTTATCTTCCAGTCGGTCAACCTATGGACAAGCAGGGGACGAACAAAATAAGCATCTCGATAGATGTAGATGAAAGAGCGCGTTCGTACCTGCATTTCGCTTTGCTTGAGCTCTGCATTAAGCCGGCGGATAGTATCATGATTGCGCGATATCCGTTCGTTTCTTCTCTGTACCTTTTCTTGGAAAACATCCATCTGCAAAACACGCAATTCCAAATCCAATCTTACCACTACAACAAGTGGTGTTGAAAAAAACATACACACCTGTTGGTCGCGCAATTGGATCTTCTTGAGCAGCTCATTGAGCGTCTCTCCGTGGACGGTTACCCCTTTCTCGAGCTGCGCCCTCTCCACCTGTCCGCGCGCAAGTTGGTCTCGTAATATAGCTACCTCCTTCTCAAGCTCGGAGCATCGCGCGCTCCATGAAAGCGCGTTTTCCCTCTGTTGCCCAAATTGCTGCTCCGCAACCTCCCGCGCACTCTGTGCGACCGCGAGCTCATCTCGATCATGGTCAAGTTGCGCGCGCGCGCCACGGAGCTGATTCCGTACGTCACCGAGCTCACCAGACAACTCGGCCGTCTTCTGCTGCTCCTCCGCCAGGGCACCGTCCAGTCGATGGGTCAGACCTTCCGCTGCATGGATCAGCGCATTCTAACCAACATTATGTGATATACATATGAATTCATGGCCATGGGAAATATTTCACTTACACGAGTCTCGTCATCAAGCAGTCGTGTGTGTGTATGAGTGAAGCGTTCAATCTCCGCGGGGGCTGAGCGGACGTTCGCCGCGATGGTGGCGCCTGCATGAGGAGCATCCAACTCCCCCATTAGCCGTGCTGCATGCGCGACGGCCTCTTCGATAATTCGTGCCTCTTTTTCGTCTGCGGCTGGATCAACTTCATCGAAGTAGACACGATGCGGGCGCATAGGAGGAAATCGAGGAAGGATCGAGCGACATGATGGGCAATTATACAGCTGAGACGCAGGGTCGGCGCATTCCTCGCAAAATCCATGACCTGTACGGATTTAAGGCAGCGCCAGAAACCACAGACAAACGATCGTATCAGAGGGGATAGACAGTGCGTGAATAGGTAGGGACCGGTGTATACTACGTACCACACTTCGGGAGAAAGAGAAACTGATGGAGTGGCTTGCTTTCGAGACAAATACTACATCTAGCAAAGACCATGGTAGACTCGTGCAATTGTGGAATCTCTAGGGATATGCAAGGACCAAATGTGAGTTGAAGTGAATCGATGATTCAGAATCGCGAGAGACGAAGAGTGGGATATTCAGGCAGTCCGCTCGACACTATAAGTGTACATGAATGGATATAAGTAGGTGCAGCACTTCTGAGTCGTGTACTAATGGGCAGTGGCGCCTGCAGGCAGACGCGTGAACCGCTTACCGCTTACCGGCGCTGGCACCCGGATCGAGACAGATTTTTTATGAGCAGCAGCCAACAAGATTTCGAGTGCTTCGTTTGCGTCGACAGCAGCCACCCGGGGTTTGTGAGCCAGGTGCTCAGCGACGGTAGCACCGGCGTGCTGTCCGAGTCCGAGTAGGGAGCACAACGCCAACCTCAGATTGGCCGCACTGGCACTGGCAGGCGCGATCGTGGATTTAGCCATCAAGTGATCGTCGGAATAGGCGTCGGGCCATGTGACCTGTCTTTGCTCAGCGTTCAACGTTACGTTCAACCGCCACTCGTTGAAGGACGCCTCTGATTTTTCCATGTCAGTTCTAAATAAAATGCTCTCTTATAATTGTACAGGTGGCTGCGACGGCCGCGCTAACGCTTCCTGTTTATCTTGATGACTTTGTCGTGAACGACGATTCGACGTTGCTTCTGTTCTTACGCCTCTGAGAATTGCACTTGGTCGGGCATCACATGCACACGAATATGTACTCACTGGACGTCGGCTTTTTTTCCCCGAGTATAGCCCAGGAATATTCTGGATGCCTGGCCGCACATAGCAACTAGCCAAGTTGCTCAGGGAATTTCGCATGTCGGTGAGTTTCATCGATCGTCACTTGTCTCTCGCTTCGTCGCAGAGCGTCGCTCGCTGTCCATACCGCGTGCCTCGTATGAGTGTTCGAATCTTCTGTACTGAGAGTCATAATTTACAAACCCTGACCATGTACACACGCGTTGATTTGATCGATCCACGTGGTTGTCGCACAGCCACCCTCAACAGGTGACTCGGACTTTTCTAACCACAATACATATCAAGTACAACAGCGACAGTCGTTGTCCGTACCCTTCATCAATATATATAGAGTGCTCTACATGCAGACACTGTGTATCACTCAGTTTTCAGCCGAATGTCAAGCGTTTCCTGAATTAAGATATGGTATGCTGCGATCGATGTCATGCTGGATGTGCTGACTGAGCGCTGAGCAGTTGCTTACAATAGCGTGTTTGTCAGACAGTGTTCGCAGGAACATATAAAAAACCACTATGTGCAACAGAGCACAGTGTCTTCCCATCTCTGTTCGTCAGTTCTTGATCACTCTATTCAGTCATTGTGACATCGTAGTTCACCATGCCAGTCGCCCCAGTTAAAGTAGAATATCGCAGGCTTGGAAATTCGGGATTGCGCGTGTCTGTGCCAATTGTAAGTCAATAATACTTGCCTGGATAGATTGCAAACCTCACGTGTCTGTATTCAGCTGGGTGCGGGGCACTTAGCCGGTAACAAGGCTTTTGCGGTATGTGCACTCTGTTGGAATGAAGCTGAGATCTAACCCATGTTCAGTCGTTTGGTCTGAACGAGGATGCCGGCATCGAGCTTCTCAAAGCTGCCTGGGACCGTGGCATTAATACCATCGACACCGCGAACACCTACTGGAGCGGAGAATCAGAAGTTACCGTTGGCAAATTCGTCAAAAAGGTTCTTATTCCGAAAACCTGACTCGTTTTTTTTTTTCCTTTTCACTCACAGTCCATTGTGTGACAGTACAACATTCCGCGCAACAAACTTGTCATTTTGACCAAGTGCTTCTGTAAGAGTGGCCTCTGGTCGTCTTTCTTGATTTGCGAGTGTCTATTGACGGCGTATACGGTCACCCATCATAGTCGCGGTCACCGAGGATTTCATACATGATCAATTGAACCCAGCGTTGCTCAACAGTCGTGACTACGTCAACCAGGCCGGCCTGTCGCGTGCCGCAATTTTCAACGCCGTCGAAGCATCGTTGGCGCGGCTCGATACGCCATATATCGATCTCTACCAAATTCACCGTTTCGATCCAGAGACGCCTGTGGAAGAGACCATGAAGGCGCTCCACGACCTTGTACAAAGCGGCAAGGTGCGTTATATCGGTGCCTCGAGCATGCGTGCGTGGCAGTTCGCGCACATGAATGAAGTTGCACGCCGCAATGGCTGGACGACGTTCGTCAGCATGCAAAACGAGTATTCTTTGCTCTATCGCGAGGAGGTAAGTGCCATATATTGTCATTTGAGCTCACCCGGGGATTCAGGCGACCGATTCATTCTCAAAGGAACGTGAAATGCTGCCGTACTGCAAATTCCACGGTATTGGCGTCATCCCGTGGAGTCCACTGGGTGGCGGTATGTTCCTTCAATTTAATGTTCCTCCTATTCCAGGACTGAAAAAAAAAAAACGTGTCCACCTGTTTTGTCCACCTACTTAGGCGATCTCGCGCGACCTCGCAACTCACCCGAGACAGTTAGACAGAAGTTGTTGAAGAACACCCCGCTCGAAATTAAAGCCAATGAGGCGGATGCAGAGATCGTTGATCGGGTAGACGCTCTAGCGAAGAAGCGCGGCTGGTCCATGCCACAGGTGGCGCTCTTCTGGGTGAAGACGAAAGCGACGAGTCCCATCATCGGCGTCAACTCCATCGAGCGATTGGAAGGAAGTCTTACCGAAGGATTAGAGCTCACCGCCGAAGAGATCGCCACTCTCGAAGAACCGTGAGCATCGTACTGGCGTTTTGGTCGATCTAGATAGGAGTCTTCTGACCTACTACATCACAGATACAAAGACCTGCCTGTGCGCGGTTTAACCGTCTAGACGTAGCAAGTCAAGTCGAGTGAGCAAAGTAGTTATAGCGTTGGCTTTCAGAGTAGTATAGGATAGTTGTAGGAGAGTGTACGAAGCCGCAGACTAATGGAATGAACAAGCCAGCGAATTGCACAGCCGGTGGCCCCAGCTCAAACGCTAACAAACTATGTCTGTTATAATATATTTGTTGATGGTTGTTAGTTCAACATCTGAAAACATGATGAGTGCCAGAAAAATCATTTTCCCTAGTGAAAAGAATACAATTGTATTCTCTTTCATCGTGGGGTACTGGCCGCCCTCAGGTATAGCGAACTCAATAACTGCTAGCCATTTGTGATGTTTACCGCATAGCCCGACTGCACCATGCATGACCCACGACCTCCCCATTCACAAGAAGTGTAGAGTCCACGATGTGGATGAGCGCATTAGGAACTGTGTTCGAATAGTATATGCTTGAATGAAGATTCGGAGAACTCGGAAGTGTTGATAACTTACCTTTGGTCAGAACCTCCAAAACAAGTAGAAGCCGTTCACACAATCAATCTCCCAGCTGAGCTGACAACGGCGGGCCTTCGTCAGGGCAAACGGACCTGGGCGTCAGGCGGTACCATACTACCTGTGGTGTGTGGAACTTAAGAATGCCGAAGAACGCGACCTGACCACCTGCTATGGGCAATGGGCAGTCCTCTCCATTGGGACTTGCCCGCATCGTTCGAATTGAAGCACAGCCATCGGATACATGAGCTCTGAGGCTGTCTAGACCTGCTTGAACTCACCCAGAAGATAGTGCAAAGTGGAGACGGATACATCTGGATGAATCGATAGTCAGACTGGCGATAACCAAGAACCCGAGTGAGTTTGCATACAGTCAATTTGAACAGCTGGCTCAACAACCATCTAAAGGTCCCGGCCCAAGCCAGAGCAGATACCCAACCCGTCCTTCACCAAGAGGCCAACCAAACCTACCCTTCAGTGGCACTGCCAGTCGCCGACAAAGGCCATGACAATATCTCGACTCTACAGATATGTGTTCCGAGCCGACTGGGATAAAGGCACGAATGATAAAGACATCCGAGTCGTACTGGTAGCGACCGCTGTCCGTTTTGCATTTGTCGGGATGCATAACAGTCAGATGTACGGTGTTATGTTCAGGCTGTTGACTCAGTCACAAATGACAACAGTGCTGAGCGGCGAGCGGCGGTAGCACCGGCGTGCTGTCCCAGTCCGAGTCTGGCAGACAGTGAGCGCTTGAGCGCTTAAGCTCGAGGGATGCTTAGATTGGCACTGGCAGGCGCGATCGGTGGTCCGAGCCATCATGCATCATGCATCAATCGTGATCGTCGGACTCGGATTGCACTAGGCGTTGAGTCATGTGACCTGTCTTCGCTTTTTCTGGTGTGCTGCTGCCATTCGGTGTTGTCCTTGGATGGACTCCTTCAGGACACCTCTGATTCTTCCAAGTCAGTTGTAAATCAGGTGCTCTTCTGTCATTAATTGAACAGGTCGTCAGTCGCCAAATGCAGTGGAGAAGCCTCAGTTTCAGGTGGCTGCGACGGCCGCGTTAACGCTTGAACGACGATTCGACGTTGCTTCTGTTCTTACACCTCTGAAAGTCATTTGGTCCATCGCATGTATTCGCTGCTCGTCGGCGTTTCTTCCTTGAGTATAGCCCAGAAATGTTATGGATGCCTGGCGGCCGCACATAGTGGCCAGTTTGCTTATGAAATTTCGCATGTCGGTAAGTTTCATCGATCATCCCTTGCCTCTCACATCGTCGCAGAATGTTGCTCGCTGTCCATACCGTGTGCCTCGTATGAGTGTCTGAATTTGAGATTTGTCCAGAGCCCAGGTATCAGCGCTTCAGCGATCCATCAAAATGTGGTTGACATATCTTTCTGCCCATCGTTTCGCATACAGCAAGTGTGCGAATCACGTCAATTAAATAACACGCCCAAATCAAGTCAAGTGAGGCCTTCGAGTTACGAGTCAACTCACCACTCGACTCGCGGCAACACTATATATACATGCACATATTCTTCAACATTCCGATGTACATGCATCCAGAGTTCTATCCTCCACAGTACTCTCGACAGCGATGCGATTCTCTTTGCTTTCCCTCTCTGTATTCGGCGCGGTTGTAGTTGCCAGGGCGCCAGCTGGTCCCTGGGACGATTTCAACTATGCGCCGAGTACACGTCTCGTCTCTCCTGCGACTCTACACGCTATTAGTGGAGCTACACTCGTCCCAACCCAGGGTGTGACGAATAGCACAGCATACCAGTTCTCGGGCAACGCGTCTTACATTGTCTTCGACTTTGGGAAGGAGGTATGTCCCTTTGAACCCTGACAGTCGCCTGTTCCACTCGAGAAAGCACATATATATTGATCGCACTTTTCCGTCTTGCTTACACCTTGTTGGCAGGTCGGCGGCCTCACCTCGGTGGACATCACCGAAGCAACCGACAACTCGTCCTTCTCGCTCGCATACACCGAGTCCCCCCTACTCATCAGTCCATTTAACAGCGATGATTCGCGCACCCCGACATCGGCAATGGACAGCGACGGCGTGGAGGACGTCAGTGCGTCCGGCGCTAACGGCACGACGTGGACGCAAGAGTGGAGCAGGATGCGTGGTGGTTTTCGCTACCTCACGATCGCGTCGACGAATGACGCGCCGTTGAGTCTTGCGAACATCGTGGTCAATATCACGTTCATGCCTCATTGGGACGAACCACTCGATGCATACACTGGATATTTTTATGCGAAGGACACGAATTTCAGCGCCGAAGACTATGGGTATGGGGAAGACGAGGACTTTTTGACAAAGGCCTGGTATGCCGGTGCGTACACCGTGCAGACGAATATCAT